>CM045767.1:47196647-47625662 GCA_025200525.1 Camellia lanceoleosa
TATCTTTTCTTGAGCTTTTAAACACAAATTTTCAGAGTTATTTCAGTGGCTAAAATCATGGTTTGAAGTCCAAAATTGGAGGGGTTAGCCTCCCCTCCTTGTGTTTTGCTTACTAGCCTAGCATGATCTATGTTTTAGCTTATTGTCCTAGCCATTTTTGTCTTAATTCCAGCATGTTTTAGGACTTACTTAGCACTATTTTAGGACTGTTTTTAAGTGTTCATCGCATTTGAGCCTTGTATTGCATACTTGTAGTATAATTGTCCTCATAAGTTTGGTGTTTTAGGCCTTAGACACCACCTTATTTGAGTTGATTGCATTTACTTAGTGCTTTTCTTACTTGTCCTCACCTTTAATCACCTCTGCAACCTCCCTCCTTTCTTGGCTTTTTCTTACTTTGAAAGTGGTTTCAAATTATTTGTTTGTGTAAGCATGAGATTGAGGTGTCATGCTTAATGGTTTGATCCTTTTGGGGGTTCATTATCAACAGTATGACATCTCTCTCATGCCTTAAGTCAATTCTTGATTTGGTACTTATCTCCATTAGAGGAATTAATCATCACTTTTGGACTCAATTGATTAAAGAATTGATGGTAATCTAAAATGAAGTAATAAAATGGAGGCTAAAAAGGTACAAGATAATAACTTGTTTTGGTTCAATCGAACGTTAATTGAACCCTTGAATCTTGAGTTATTTCATACTCATTAGTGATGAAAACGGTTCAAGATTCATTGTTAACCACTTCCTTTGATCAATTCATGATAGGGAGAGGGTTTTGAGAGTCTTGTTTTGTTGTATTCATTGAACTTGCACCTTTTGGTTCATAAATCATCATGAAATGAAATTGCATCCGTTGATGGTTTTTTAATCAAGTTTTCTCCCTCTTTTGAGCTGTTTGATGATAAGGAAGGGTGAGTCGTGCAAACAACCCTTGAGAATACCCTGTGCATGCTCTGTTTGTTCTTTATTGGAGCAGGAAGAACCATGCAAAAGTGGCCAGCAGGACACCATCAGTGGACCGCAGGCCATCACTCCTGGCTAGCCGGGCAGCCACTAATACAAAACCTAACAGTGTATTTTTTAGCAGAACAGAGTTGGTCTGGAGGTGGAAAACAGTGTAAGTGTTCTACTGTGCAATAGAGGCTTCATGGAAGCAGAACAATGGCCTTTTTTGGATGGAAACCACATTCATGTATGAGCCTTCCATTGATCCTCCGGATCCGTACTGCAATAATATTAGTGTTGTACTTAAAGTAGTGGCTTTGTAATTAATTAGTTAGAATAGCTAACTCGTCTCATATTGTAATTATTTTAAATAGCTAGATTAGTAAATTAATTAGTTCATTTGTTTTAATAATTAGTTAAGTAGCCTAGTAAATTTATTCATTTGGGTTTGTAATAGCTAATTAATTAGCTTAGCTTAGCTAGTTAGTTTATTCGGATCCTCCTACGTAAGGGCGCAAATGATGTAATAATGTGTATGTCTTCCAATCCCATGTCTTTCTCCCTTTTATTTAACTGCTTACGATGGTTAAATTAAGGCATCATGTTTTGTTTAGCATTTCTCATGTTCGCATCCACTTGTTTTGCATGTATCGAGGCTCGATACATCATTCTAACCTGCATTGTCATTTAAATACTTCTTTGGAAAACGTGCTTAGACCGCATGCTATCAAAATGATTCATATGCCATATTAGTAGCCAAGCCTAGTAATTGCATATCGCATGTGTTGCATTAGTCATATTGCATAAGTCAGGATCATGCATTATTCTAACTGTTTCATTTTTTTTGGCTTGGAGTACTAAGTGAACATTTTTGTGCTTTAGCATATCGCATGCGTGTGATTGTTGCCATATCTAGTATGCTCGCCATGAGGCTAAATGCTTAAATGATAAATTGCCTGAATGCCTGTGGATGAAGGCTAATTGCTTGAATTGGAATAATTTGAGTAATGTTTACATGTGATCATTTTTTCAAGTGGTACGTATTCAAAACAATTTTCAAAAACAAACATGAATCGAAATGTTCCAATTATTTCAATTTAGTCTATACTTGCGTGCGTGCACATCAGATAGTAAACTTAGCCTAATAAATCGGAACAAGAGCATATAATATAGATAAGAATCATATCATGATTAGTAGAGGCTGATCTTTGATCGGGGGAGCGGGGGTGCTCAATCCATGACCTTTCCTTCTCATACCTAAGTTCCCGTGCCGAGACAATATTGGTGATGACGGACACATGGCCTTTGGCATGAGTTATGGGTTTCCTAAATTTCCCCAAAATATTTAGGTGGCAACTTTGTATCTGGCAAAACAGTTCATTTTTGGCAATTTGATTCAAAATCGATTTTTCAAAAGATTTGCTAGATTTGGACTCTTTGGTGTTTATCTATTTCACATTACACTTGTGGGATTAGATTCAAAACCATGGGAGTCCGATTCTATAGGGCTTATTCGTCTTCCGAAAGGGGCCATGAAAAGCCGAGCTACAGTTTCTGGCGACTCTGCTAGGGAAATTAGAGAACTTGACTTGAAATTCCTGATGTGAAAGTTTATCTACACGTATATGTTTCTTTGCATTGCATTTTGCATTGGTGCGCCTAAGTCATTGTGTTTACCATCTGCCATTCCTGGACGGTTTGCCGGAGGTTTGCTTAAAAGCTTGCCAAAAGGCTGAGAGATCATGGGCTCCGTCATGATAGGAACACAACCCTTGGATCTGGACTACCACTGTACCGTTTGATCCTCTTTTCCCTTCTCGGTGTTAGGTGTGTGAGGTATATTAGGTAGCCTTGCTAAGGTACCTTTCTGATCATTTGGCCTAGTTACATATCGAAAAGCCATAGAGACTGTTCTAAACTAGGACAAAATGTTCACTCGAATACAAGATTACGTGAAACCGCTTTGTTTGAATAGTAAACCCTAATTCTTGACGAAACTAGGATAGGGTAACCCTACCCCCTCATAGGGGTGTTTTGGCTCTCACTTACCTAGTATGTGCTTTACAGTGAAACTGTACAGGAATGGGCACATCAATTGCAAGTTTGGTATATGTTTTTGGGGCAGAATTTAGTGTTGAGTGCAGTCCTATAGCTTTGATTACATCTGTGTTGGTAACATCATTAGCTGAGGTGCTGTGCGATTTCTGATTACTGCTTTCTTTTTGCTTTATTTCTTTTTGCTAGGTGGTTTAACACCATAGCTTCAGAAAGTTCAGATATCTCCCAAGTACTCTAGACCTGAGTCAGAAGGCTTTGCAAAGTCGGGGATCTTGTTGGGGGATAGCCCGTGTCTGCTTCACTCCCACCAGTTACAAGGTGGGAGAGTCAGACAGAATTTGTTGGTCTAGTTTTTACATAAGTCACCCCTTAATTTGCTTGTATCCAGTCAGGTTCAGGGACAGTCTTCTACTTCTATTCCAATACGAGATTACTCACCTATTCCGATGACACAGTATCCCCCGGCCAGTATGGAGGAATTGATCCATCATCTTCAGCAAATAGTTGAAACCCTATACCAAGATGCTTCCCGTTAGGCCGAGGTCACAGCCCGTCAAGTTGAGGTAATAAACAGGCTACAACAACAACAACCACAACCACAGCCGGCAGTGGCCTCTACTTCCCATGCACCTTCCATGGGTATCCCAGTACTCGGAGCCACTGCCCATACTACTAATGTCCAAGAAAATCAGGGCAATCCAACAAAGTCGATCCCAGCAGAAGCCTCCAAAGCGCCTGTGTATCAAACTGAAGCTCCGTTTGAGTTTGAGGTTGACCCAACTATACTCAAGGTCAATAAACTGGAGAAGCTATCCAAAAGAGCACAAGGCGTTAACTCCATCCCTGACATAGAGGACGGGTATACCGACTCTGCAGTGACATTGCCAGATCGATTCAAAATGTCGCACATCGATGGATTTGACGGCTCCGGAGATCCCATGGTTCATGTGACGCTATTTTCGGACATCTTGCAGCCGATGGGCTTGACTAGATTATAAAAATTATATCTCTTTGGCTGTACCATGTTTGGTATATCGGCTATTTGGTATGCGAAGCTGGAGGATTCTGTTAAGCAAAATTGGAAGAGATGGTCGAGGCCTTCATCGCATAGTATTCGTATAATACACAAATCGAGGTCACAACTCGTGATCTCGAGGCAATGCGCCAAGAGCCGAATGAGGGCTTTTCAGAATTTGTGATGAGGTGGAGAGCTAAGGCCTCAATGATGACCACAAGCCTTTCTGAGAAAGATCAGATAAGGATGGTAGTCCGCAATCTGTACGGGAAGTTGTTGTAGAAGATGATCATCCTACCCTTGTTCACATTCTCCGAGCTCCATGAGATGGGGGTGCAAAGCGAAGATGCCATGAAATAGGGGTTGATTACAGATGAGAAGGAGCCAGTGAAAAGGCCTTTTGTACGTAGTTCCAATGCTACCACTAGTGGTAGAACAGTTGCGAGGCCACCAGATGTGAGTGCTGTCACCACCACAACCAAGACTACCAATCCCTTTGCCAACACAGCTCCACAAACTTCAGCCAACCCTTCCTGATCCCAGAGGACGTTTACCCAACTCTACATGACCCTGTCTTAAGCCATGAAGGTACTAGTCAAAAAAGGGCACCTCAAACCATTAGAACCTTGCCCATTCCCTGATCCTCTTCCATCCAAACATAATCTGGCAAAATACTGTGTGTTTCACCAACAACATGGTCATGATACCGACCAATGCTTTCGACTGGGTCATGAGATTCAAGACCTCATTGATAACAAGGTGATCGCACCACCCCAGAAACCAAATGTAACTACAAACCCACTCCCGGCGCACAATCAAGTGCCCCCACCTCAACATCTAAACCTAATCCATGCACTGGCCATCCCCTATAACTCCAGTATATATATTACCCCTTCCCACCTACCAAGACTGACGTTGTTCATTTTTGAAAGCATAGATTTGTGCATGATGGACATGTCCACACTTCAACCTAAGCCTGTGGTGGTGATAGTTGCAGTAGAAGGGAGGTCGACCTTGAAGGAAGGTATGAGTCCGTTACTGGAGAGATCTAAGGACTTACCTAATGGGGTGTACGATCCAAGCTGCTACATTGTGCCGATCGGTCAAATCAAGCCTAAATTAGTGTTGCCAACTATGGTAAAGGTCAATGTGGTTAGGGAAGATAGCTCGAGCCAAGGGTTGGATGATTTGGCGAAACTCAAGGAGGATTTAGACAACCTGCAGTTCTTTGACGAGCAAGATCAAGGGGATGTGCTGATTGGCTAGTTCGATTTGAACAGATCAACTGACAACTCTGAGTGATTGAGTGATGAGCTGGATAAGGAGGAAGAGATTGAAATGAAACCAGGGAAAAAGGAAGCAGGAATTGCTGTAGCGGCTAGAAGGGCTGATTAGAAGGGAAAGCTGCCGGAGAATGCTGGCATGGAAAATTCAGCTCAGGAACTGGGCACTATAAGCACTATGGACACAAAATAGGAAGCTGCACTAAAGCAGTCTGAACGAGAGAGGGTTAAAGACAACCAAAAAACAGTAATGGCCTAACACCCTATGGAGGATACCTGTGATGTGAAGGTAATCCAAATGGAGCCAGACAACTATTTGTCAGCTGCTAAAGGTGTATGGTGGGATGATGATGATCTGCATACGGCCCACACCGATGAGGACTGGGGTGAGTTCCTACTAGACAACACGTGGTACGCGGAAGAAATAGATCACATGACAAGAAATGGGCGATATTTTAAGCTACCGCACTAAGATCAAGCTGAGGTATCTGGAAAAGACAGAGAGGCTGAAAAACATAAAGAGAAACAGCTGGAAGAAGAGACAGAATTGAAACAGCTTAAGAAAATCCAAGCTGACTTCTCAATCTGAGGTCTTCTCATGGCCTCCTGGGTACATCAACAGGCAGTACTGTCAGCAATGGACAAGGCTAAATTATCCCTTGACACGACCCCTAAACAGCTTGCGGGATTGGTCTTCCCATGTGGCACCGGGCCAACCCTAACCTTTTTTAACAAAGAACTACAGCCAGAAGGCTCAGCTCACAACAAACCCTTGTATATATCTATTGAGTGTAGGGAAAATGGGTGCCGGTGGTGTTGATAGACACTAGTTCGGCCATCAATATCTATTCTTTCCGCACAGCTTACGTAATCAACTTTAGACCAGCAGACTTTGTGCCCATAGCCTAAGTAATTCAGGCATATGATAATACGAGCAGGGAGGTCATGCGCACGGTGCAAATCAAAGTCCAGGTGGGCCTAGCTCAGTAAGATGTTGATTTCCATGTCCTGGATTTGCCGGCCACCTTCAATTTACTATTAGGGTGGCCCTGGTTGCATCATGTAAAAGTTGTCTCCTCCACCCTCCACCAAATGTTGAAATACCCTCATAGGGCAGAAGTGGTGATTATTTTTGGGAATTCATCCATTTAACCACCGCCAGAGGCAACTACACCAGTGTTGAAAATCACTCATGGCGAGGAGGATGTATTCATCTCAAGGTTCACTATGGCTAAAGCCCAGGTAATGCAGACCATTCTGGCCGCAGACGAAGACATGTACGTCAGCACCTAGTCTATCTATTTCATAAACAAACTGCAGTATCTGCCAAGAATGGGCCTCGCACTGACAGATGTGCCGCATAACCTACATGCCTTTGGTCTGGGCTATGTACCCACGAAAGAAGACTGGATCTAGAAAGGAGAAGAAATTAGAGGCAAAGCTAAAGCCAAGCAAGCCGGGAAACACTATGAGCTCATCCACAGGACAGTATAGGGAACACTAAATGGCTTCTTTGTTCAGGAGGGAGAAGATTTCCCCTTTTGTGGCTTTCCCAAGCCTTGGGTGAATTCCATAAAGGAGCATGTCCCCAGGTTCGAAATCTTCTTTGACCTGCAGCTACAAGATAGTGATACTGAGAAAAAGGCTGAACCAAGTACTGAAGCTGAACAAAGCATGGAAAGTGACTCAGACAACAACGAACTTGGAGTAGGGACAGCCCTGGCATGTCTCCTGATAGATCCTCTAGTCGACTCAGAGGAATTGGGGGATAACCTTACCATCTCCATGATCAGGGAAGAAGTGGGTGTGAACTGAACCAACAACATTTTGGAGGTATCAGAGGCACCGTCTCTTATCTGGCAGTTGGAGGAAGGCTATCTATCCAGTTTTGAGTCGAGTGATGAGCTAGAATCTAATTCCACTGAGTTTGTGGAGTCTGGGTCAGATTCTAGTTCTTCTGAGTCTGATTCTGGTATTTCTGGGGGTGGTAGCCCGAATACCAAAGTCCTATCTAGGTCTTTATTCAGCTTTTTTTTTGAGTCTGTAACCGAAGATCAAGACCTTTTGAATGAAAACTCTGCAAATTCTATGTAGTTCTCTGTGCTATTGGTTCATTGTATTGGCCAAGATTTTTAGAATTTTAATGAAAACAAAGAGGAAGGAATTCCTCTGGTTTTGAAAAACCTGATTAATCGAGAGGAGAGATTTGCTAAACCTTGTGCTAATGAAATCATTGCCATTAATGTGGGTACTAAGAAGGATCCGCTTCTGGTCCAAATCGGGTCTACGTTGTCTTCGGAGGAGCACAAGCGCTTAGTCGCTTTGTTAAAAGATTTGAAAGATGTTTTTGTGTAGTCCTACGAACATATGCTTGGAATCGATCCTAAGATTGTATAGCATCAAATCCCTCTTGAACCTGAAGTCTAACCTGTCAAGCAAAAGTCGTGTAGAATTCACCTGGATTAGGCGCTGAAAATCAAGGAAGAGATCACCAAGTAGATCGAGGCAGGTTTCTTGTTAGTATCTAAGTATTCGACTTGGTTGGCTAACATCATCCTAGTGCCGAAGAAGGATGGCAGAATCTGGGTGTGTGTGGACTTCCAGGACTTAAATAGAGCTACTCCGAAAGATGACTTTCCTCTACCATACATTGATGAGTTAGTGGACTTCACTATGGGCCATGCATTGCTATTCTTTATGGATGGGTTTTTCAGATACAACCAGATTCTGATGGCATCCGAGGACAAAGAGAAGACCGCATTCACTACGCCATGGGATACCTACTGCTATTGGGTTATGCCGTTTGGTTTGAAAAATGATGGAGCTACCTATCAGAGGGCTGCGACCACCATTCTGCATGACATGATCCACAAATAGGTCAAGGTGCATGTCGATGACATGATTTCCAAGTCCAAAGAAAGAGAGGGCCACCACACTGCCTTGAAGAAATTCTTTCAATGAATCAGAGAATATAGGTTGAGGTTAAACAAGCAGAAATGCACCTTCGGCGTAACGGCAGGGAAAATGCTGGGCTTTTTGATCACACAGAGGGGCATTGAAGTAGATCCTTCCAAAATTAAGGCCATCCTAGAAATTCCACGACCAAGGACTGAAAATGAGGTGCAAGGCTTTCTGGATAAAGTGCAATTCATAAGGCGGTTTATTTCCAAACTAACCTTGACTTGTGAACCACTATTTGGTCTCCTAAAAAAAAGGAAAGAAATTTCAATGGGATGATCGATGTCAATTTGCCTTGGAGCAGGTTAAGTAGTACCTCCAAAATCCACATGTGTTGTCGTTGCCAAAGCCGAGAAAGCCTTTGATTCTATACTTGTCAGTAACAGATACGACCATGGGATGTATGCTCGCTCAAGAATCTGAAGATAGAGTGGAGAAAGCCATCTACTACTTGAGCAAGAAAATGCTAGATTATGAGGCTCGCTATACTCCATTGGATAAAGCTTGCCTAGCCTTGGTATGGGTTACTCGGAAGTTGAGGCACTACTTGTTAGCTCATTCCGTAATCCTGGTTTCAAGAATAGATCCCATCAAATATCTCTTTGAGAAACAGGCGCTTACGGGTAGGCTAGGCTGTTGGTTGCTTTTTCTCTCTGAATTTGATCTCAAATATGTCACTCGCAAGTCGGTTAAAGGAAGAGATGTAGCGGAGTTCTTGGCAAATCATTTGGTAGAAGGAGATAAGGCAGTGGAATACTTGTTTCTAGATGAATCCATTCTTTAAGTTGAGGAGGAAACTTGGACAATGTACTTTGACGGAGCGTCCAATCAGTATAGTTATGGGATAGGTGTGTTGTTGATAACACCCGATGACTCCCATATACCTTTAGCCTTCAAACTCCGATTCAAAGTATCCAACAATAAAGCAGAATATGAAGCGTGTATTGCTGGTTTAGAAGCTGCACTGGAACTAGGGGCAATGAGATTGGATGTTATCAGGGACTCGAACTTAGTTGTTTCTCAAGGAAATGGAGACTGGAAAGTCAAAGAAGAAAAGATGAAGGTTTATCACCAGACCCTGGATGTTCTGATTCCTAGATTTGAAAAGATGACTTTCACGTATCTACTGAGAGAGAACAGCAGGTTCCCTGATGCTTTAGCAATTCTATCTTCTATGGTAGGCATCCCACTTGGTGTCCAGATGCGTTCGATTATCATTGAGCAGAAATACATGCCGGCTTATGAAACTATTGCCACGATAGATGAAGTGTAAGACAAAAACCCCTGGTACTAAGATATTTGGAACTTCTTGGAAAAGGAGAGTTATCCACCAAGGGAAAATGCCAAAGACGAACGAGGAATACGACGAATGGCTATCCAATTTATCATCTGCGGACGTAAACTGTATAAAAGAGGTCATCTGGGAATGCACAAGTTGTATATCGAAGAAGAGAAATCAAAGTGCTTGATGGAGGCCATCCATGGGGAAGAGTGCGGGGCGCACATGAATGGAGTGATGCTAGGCCGAAAGATTCTCAGACAAGGTTACTACTGGTCCACCATGGAGAAGGATTGTATTAGTTTTGTTCGGCGATGCCACAAATGCCAAATTCATGCCAATTGCATGAATATCCCACCGTCAAAACTGTACAACATGACTTCACCATGGCCTTTCTCAGTTTGAAGAATTGACGTTATCCGTGTAGTCACTCCAAAAGGGTCGAATGGGCATGAATATATCTTGGTGGCGATTGATTACTTTACAAAGTGGGTGGAAGCTCAATCCGATGCAGTGTTGAAAGCATCCAATGTGGCTAAGTTCATCATAAACAAATATCATTTGCCGGTACAGAGTCCTGAACGAGGTCATATCAGATAATGGCTCCTACTTCAAGAAAGAGGTGATAGACTTGTTGGAGCAATACAATGTGGTTTTCCATAAGTCATCTACATATAGGCTGTAAACTAATAGAGTTATTGAAGCCGCCAAAAAGAACATCAAGAACATCTTGCAGAAGATAGTTGAGACCTATAGGGACAAGCCAGATAAATTGCCATTCGCTCTCTGGGGCTACAAAACTTCGATCCAGACGTCTACTGCGGCAACTCCTTATTCTCTCATCTATGGAATGGAAGTTGTTTTGCTAATTGAAATAGAAGTCTCGTCGTTGCGAGTTATGGCTGAGTGTCAGATAGCAAAGGCAGAATGGCAATAGAGCAGATTTGTGGAGTTAATGTTATTTGATGAGAGAAGGCTGAAAGCATTGTATCATGTTCAAGGCTACCAACATAGAATTGCCAGGGCTTTTAACAAGAAAGTTAAGTCCCAGAATCTCAAAGAAGGGGATATGGTACTGAAAGACAACCGAGCTCCCATTCATGACCCTAGGGGCAAGTTCAGACCCAATTAGATTGGTTCTTACATCATCAAAGTTATCTGGTCGGGTGGAGCAGTTGTTCTCATTGACTTAGATGGTCTGGAATTTTCACAATCGATCAACATGGACAAGTTGAAGAAATACTATTCCTGAGAGGCTCGATAGGCCGAAAACCCGAAAGGGCTACCTAGGCAAAAGTTAAAGCATAAAAAATTAGAAATAAAGAAAAACTGAGCTCGCAAGGTTGAAAACCCTAAAGGGCGACTTTGGCAAAAGTCAAAGCGCAAAAGGAGAGAGTTAATACTCGAGTGAACCTGAACCGCAAAAGGACAAAGTTAATACGTAGGCAACTTCATCCTGAAGTTCGGCCGTAATCACCTCCAATTTAGCTGTCATGTCCATGTGTCTAAAAAGGTCATCTTTGTCTGTTCATTACCTGAGAGTTCGGTTGTGATCTTCATTTTGGGAAGAAAAGCTGGTTATAATGCAGAGTAGTGGTATTTAATTAGGTGTATTTATGATCTTTTGATTCGGGGTTGTACATCTTGAAGGTTGATTCTGTGCATGTCAAGTGGTGATACTTTTCGAAAATGGTTTTGGAATGTTTTAATAAAAGTTGATTTTGTTCAAAATTTTACCTTTTACAACTTAGACCATTTTTGGACCAAAAGGAAAATTTTTAGTGATCACAACTTTAATTTCATTGATTTCAACATAAAGTTCTCCAACTCTCTGATACAAATCAAAGTTGTTTTTATTACATTGAAAAAAAAAAAAAACCTTGAAAAGAATGGTCAAAGCAATAAACTAGGGGCATAGGTGAGTCAGGTGCTCCTACGTCCTCTGCTCATGCTTGTGGAAGCTTCTGAAGCCAAAGTGGGCCTGACTTGTGCCTCATCCTCGAGCAAAGCCACGCACTAGCCAGAAAGGGCATAATTGAAACTAGGGGTAGGGGCCAGTAGCTCTCTCATCCTCCAAGCAGCAAGATACCTAACCAGGTGTGAACCACGAACTGGAAATGAAGCTGGATATTCTACTCCCTCCTCTGGGTAGGTCTGATCATGCCCGAACTAGCATCGGAACCAGAAGAGAAAGTATAATATGTAGTGCATGAGGCCGATCAACTATATGGCAGGCTGCTGAGCCATGCTGCAACTCATCTAGGTCAGATTAAGCCAAGGGCAGTGCTGAGCTATGTCAGTTGCAGATCTGCTGCATATCCAATTGCACCACCATCCCTTGTTGGGGAAATCCACTAGGTGGTGGCGGAAAAAATAACCTCGAGCTAAGTACTCAAGGCAAGAGTCCACTACCCTTAGCTTAACCATAAGCCACACCTGGGAAGGGGTGAAAAACAAGAGAGTAAAGAATAGAGAGATGCATATTGAGAGAAAAGTAAGAAAAGGGCTTTGAGAGAAAAATAGAGCATGAGTGCCAAGTGATGTGAGAAACACATATGAGAAAGGGTGGGAAATAATATCTAAAAAAGTAGTGGACTCCAACCAAATTTGGTAGTCTCACGTCGATGAACGGCATCCAAGCCCATCAAGGTCTCAGCCATCGCCAAACCAATGCAACTTTTCCCTTATTTTAGTTCTTGGGCCACTTCGATCAACTGAATGCTGGATCCGCGAAAACTAGGGGCAAGAAGGAAATGTGCAAGCATCTATAAGTAGAGGGCATGTTGCCGAAAACCTCGCCAAAGAAGGTTGCCTCTGTCACCGATGTCGGTATCGATGAATCAAGCTAGGTATGTCTAGCTCTCTATTATGGGCCAAAGATCGAGCCTCGTGCAAAGTGAGCCCACACATCCGTCCCAAAGCTGGGGCGTGGCCAAAACGGGGCTGAGGCATAATTTTCTCATCACGTCGGGTTTCCATTAATGCTCAAAATTCTTCAGGAGTCGGGCACAGTTCTTGTGCTTTGAAGCAAAATACATGCGCAATCGGGTTCTAGCATCAGGCCGCAACATGGAGGAACGAAAAACAAAGTGGTGTACGGCTTAACGAAAAAGTGCATTTATGCCGAAACCTCAGAAATTTACCTTTTCCGTGCCATCTAAAGCAGCTATCCACTCCGTGAGCTTCTCGGCAAGGAATATCTCCATTTATGGAAGAAATTGCAGCTGAAATGAGGTTCTGGAGGAGAAATCACGAAGCATAACCTTTTGTAGAAGATAAGGCTGTGAGTGGAAGCCAACTGTTAACAATCTGGAGGTTCCTTACACTAGTGGCTGGTAGGCCACCTTCTCCAGTCGACAACTCCTACCCCTGGCCGACAGCTCTCCTTTTTGGCCTGCCGTCCACTTGTGTGCTAGGCAGTATTGGTAGCATGTGTTTTGTCTCGATCTTTGTGTGTTTTAAGGTATTGTTTTGAGTCTTTTGGTTTTAGCAAGTGTGTTTATTTGTATTCGAGTTGTTTTTACTTTCTTTATCGAGTTGTATTTTGTATTTTGTATTTCGGTTGTTGGTCGGCTCATTACCCGATTACGAACATCGTGCCAATACAAGTGTTCAGTATTCATTTTGAAATTGAATTCCATGTCCATTTCATGCAAATATGGTGCTCATGATGCAAAAATGATAACACTTCTCATAAAAGCTGTGAGGTTTTATTCCGATCATGGTTTTTACAAGAGAGGAGTACAAGTTTCAAGAGCAAAATAAAGCCTATCTAAAGCTATACATGTGCTAATGCTACCAAACAAAAAGAAACTAAGCAAAAAGTAAAAAAACATCAGCGCCGTTCATCTCAAGCTCAAGAGGCCCTTTTTGCCCTCTTTCTCGAAGGGGACTCAAGAGCACTATCTCTATTGGCACCGTTATCATAATCAAACTCTGAACTAGAGCCAGTGTCATCTCCACTCTTTGCCTTAGAGCCCACCACGGCGTCACTTTCACTCTTGGACCCTGAGCCAAGATCATCATCTCTACTCTCAGATGACTCAGAATGCCGACTCATTGCCTCTCCCGAGTCACTAGTCTCAACATCATCGTCGCTCAAGTTGGGCTCTGAGGGACTGTTTTCGCCTCGGGTTCCCCTATCCCTTCCTCGACCACGGTTCACATATCGGCCACGAGCTGGGGCCTATCACTCACTCTCTCCTTGTTCTTTGAAGGAGGTACTACCGTCTTGGTGTTAGTGTTGCTTGCACCGGTGCCCTCGGTGTAGATGGAATCCGAAAAAAATAGTTGTCAACATATCAACTATAGTGTGTGCATCAGATACAAGCATAGTATGCGGAATGAGTGTCATGAAGAAATCAGATACAGTATGAGTACAGTGTATGAGTACAATGTGCAGTGTATCAGTACAGTTTGGGGAAGATTACAGTTGAAATGTCGATGTATCAGTGGAAATATGATAGCGTGATGCATAGCAGAGTTAGTAATGAAATGCATGCTGAACTAGAATAAACTACTTGGATACCATGGAGACCAAGCAGCATCTCCTTCCTCTGCACCATACCCATCAGAAAAGCCACCAGCTCGAGGAGGCTCCTCAGATACTTTATAGATCCCTACAAGTGCATTTGGATGATCAATGTCTGGAATAAACATATTTGAAATGAAATGTGGGGTGCAAATTGTAAATTGTGGTCCATACTTGGGACGACCCTCAAACTCCGACATACTCGTGCCTTGCCTCTGCCAGCTTGATCGGAATTTGATAAGTAGTCCTAGTCGGCCACCAGCATGTGAAGTGGGAAGCTCCGGCCAACGGGTAGTCTGCTCAACGGGGGAAGCTCCTCTAATTTGTGCCCTAGTCGCTCGAGTTGCCTCGTGCACCACAGGAGCCCCAGCTCCCTCGCCTGCATGGGCACCCGTTAGAGGAGGCATAAGGTGGGCCTGAATAAATGTCATGTAATCGCCCTCTTCTCAAAAGAAGTTAGTGTCCAGGCCTACCATGAACAGTATGACTACGTGAACTGATAGGCTATCCGCTGTCCTCATAAACTCTCGGGGGGGCATCAGAACGACTGGATCAGATAAGCTTGCAGTCTGGCAAACAAATCTCTTACTCAAAAACCAAGCCCAACAGACTAGGCCCTTTAGCAGAATCCAGAAGCACGATGTGCCCCAAGCTCCCGCATATTTGTCTCTCACCCTGGTCGGCATCGTCACCCAAGGCTGCCACGTGATCTGCAAACATGGAATGTATAGATTGTTAGTTGCCGTCAGTTGCCAAAGTATAAATCAGAACAATAGTAAAGCAAAAATGACTATGAGTTTCGGGTTACCTCGAAGGTGGCCACTGTATCAAAGTGATAGTAGAAGAAGGTGAAAGTCTCACGACTCCGGTGTCGACACCGATCATCGTATCGTCGTGAATATGGGACAACAAGGGGGAGCTTTTCCATAGGCTCTGGAGAGAAAGCTGGAAAATACGCGTAAACCCACAGCTGCAAGGAATGGGCAGCGATGCTATTAACAGTATGAATAGATATAGAAAGTGCAAAGTAGAAAGCACAAAGCATGAACAGATATAGAAAGTGCAAAGCATAAAACACAAAGCATGAACAGATACAAAAAGTGCAAAGCAGAAAGCATAAAGCATGAATAGATACAGAAAGTGCAAAGTAGAAAGCACAGTTGTTGAACACATATAAGACAGAAAATGTGAAATAGAAAGTATAAGTACAAAGAGGGAACTAAAATGCATACCTCTTAGGCTAGCCAGTAGCCTCCTATCCGCTATCCCCTCATGTGGGAGGTGGAGCTCATATAGCCGTAAAGGGTGGAGAGGCCAGCTCCGTTCCAGTTATAGAACCGAACCTTGGGAAGGGTCACCAGGGCACTCAATAGATATAAACCCACGGTGTTCCACCTGTTCGAAAACAAGGTGGTATCGAGGACAAACATCAGAAAGCCCCGGGCATACCGCTCCATCTCCTCCAACATCTCAGGCTCCCTCCCGCGAAATTGCTTGGCGAACCAACTGTATCTCACCATGGCTGGCCGATACAGAGATAGGTGCGCTCCTAACAGGTCGATCCAAGCAACCTTCCACTCACAATTAGTTTTGCCATCCAAATTGGTAGAAGGTAACCATTTTTGAAAGTGGATTTAATTTTCTAAAAAAATAAAGTGAAATTAACACAACAAAAAGATAATTTTACCCTAATCTTCCCCAAACCTAAAATTAAATTTAGATGTTAATTAAAATTAAAATATAATTAAGGATTGATCTAAAATAGAAAATATAATTAAGGGTTGATTTAAAATATAGATAAATTAAAATATAAAATAAATAATAAATGAAGATTGATCTAAAATATAATTAAATCAAAATTAAAATGTTTGTAATGACAATAAATAATTAAGGATTTTGTAGTAATTGTAATCTAAAATATAATGGGTAAATTACGAATAAATCTCTTGACATGTACTTAAAATATGATTTCCCCTTTGTGATTTTGAAAATTATATCCCGTCTCTTGAAGTTTTTAATTTAATAACAAATGGGTCCTTTTATTACTAAATTATCAAGTAAAATTACAATTTCTAATGATGTCAAAAATTTATTTCAATTAATAATTTAGGTAATTTTGTCATTGTAAAGGAGAGTCGTTAGAAATTTTATTTTGTTAGTTAATTTTCTAAATAAAAAAATACAGACAAGGGGTTTTATAATTTTTGAAACTATAGGGGACAATTCATAGAGAATTTTCCTTATACCCTCATATATATATATTGAGTATTTATAATAGAATTAGTATATTACCCATAAATTTTAAGTAAATTTAGTTTGATCCCTTCAAAATTATAATAATTTTTTTTTGTTGTCCCTTGAAATCTCCTTTTGATATTTTACCTATCATAATATTTTTCAACTGGTCCTTGTAGTTGGACTAATAATTCACACACAAAAATAGCAAGAACAAAATAATAATATGTGGTCTGGATTTAGTGTACAGTGGGATTTACATATAAAATGAATTTCAATCACATATTATTTTCTTGATACTTTTATCTTTTTTTAGCATTATTGTAATCACATGTTTTTATTAACATCAATTATTATTAACACTTTTTTTTTTAAAAATATCAATAAAATTATGATATGTCTTCATGAATATCTTACACCATTATATAATTAACACTATGAATATTATAAGTTTCAAATAAAAAAAAATAATAATTAGAAATAAAACAAAAAAAAATTAAATAATAAATAATGTGATAAACTTTATAAATCAATTAGGCTTTTGAAATTATATTGTTGTAAACGAATATATATGTCGAAAATTTTTGAAGGAGATTGACCTATTTTGGCCCCCCTGGTTGAAGATAGTACGGTGCATTTATAATTTATCCAAATATAAATAGATTAAAAAGTTAGAAATTTCAATAAATAATTCAAGATTTAGAATTAATTATGATCTAAAATAGAATTAATTGTGAATTAGCATATGATTGTGTGCGCTTTTTGGTGCCAATCTAATTGGGATTACATTGCGTGGCTATGATGCTCTTAGTATTCCCCTCCTCTTTATTGATGTAAAACCATACGTATGTATGTTGATTTCGTCAATAAAATTTTTTTTCTGATAAAAAATATAATTAAATTAAAAATTTAAAAATTACAATAAATATTTAATAATTTATGATTAATTGTGATTTAATTAAATTAATATTAGAAATTAGAAATTAGAAATTATGTGTATGAGAGAAGAGAGAGAAAGAAAATAACCCCCCTCCCCCCCCAAAAAAAAAAAAATAAATAAATAAATAAAAATAGGCATAGGGTTTAAAGGTATTTTAATTAGTTCACATTTATAGTTAATAAAGTTAATAATTGCACTTTAGTCCAATATCATATAAGGTTTTGTTAGATAGGGGTAAAGTGCTTTGGCCACAAAGTATAAAGGAATAAAATAAATTTGACCCTATATTAAATTAGAATTTTATATAAATAAAGAACTTAATTGGATAACAAATAAGTTAATAGAGTGGGCCAAATTTGGCACCGTAATTTTAAAGTAGGATAAATTATATTGGTAATCTTTATATTTTATCGTTTGTACCATTTTAACTCATACAATTTCAATTAGCTCAACTTGATACTTAATTTTAAATTTTGGGTCAATTTGGTCCATTTAATAACGTTGTTAAGATATTTGATAGAAAATTTCATTAAATTGATTGAGGTTAAGTCATTGAAATAAACTAGTTTACAATTTTACTCTGAAAAATATGACACGTGTTGCTTATGTGCGCATTTGTCATTAAAAAATGTTAACAATTAGAAGCAACTGGACCATCTTGAGATATAATAAAAAAATTTCGATTCAAAATTGATATAATCGAAAATTATAAGAATCAAAATGACGCATGCCAAAATATAGGGACTAACCTTTCCGATTTAGTGATATTTGAAAAATATTTATAAATAATAGTAAAAGAAATCTATTTTTTGTTTCAAGAGGCATTTACTAGAAAGTCCTATTTTATAGAATTGTTTGACACTATATTGTTTTTTTCAAAATTACCCACACATGTAGATATGTGAGCGTAGTTGGAAATATATATATATATATATATTAGGTGCTCCAAGTGTACCATGGGACACCATGTGACAATGCCATCCATGAATCACCAAACATCCACTACAACAAATTACACTTTTAGCTATTAAATTTGGTGGCTGAATTTTTTTTAGTCGCCAAAAGTTATCGAATTGGCGACCAAAAATTATATTAGTCAGCAAAAGTACAATATTTAGGTACAAATTTTTTTTAGTCGAGCTATATTGATTATTGGCGACTAATAAAAAAATTTAGTCTCTAAAAATGCCACAATTGGCGAGAAATTTTTTTTTTAGTCACTTTATAATTAGTTTTGGTTACTAAAATTATTTAGTCGCCAAATAAAAAGTAATAATTTACTTTTTATTTTTGGCGACCAAAAGTTTGGTTGCCAAAAATTTATTTTCAATGACTAAAAAAATATTTAGTCACCAAAAAATAAAAATATTTGGAGGGAGACATTTAAAATTTTGGAGAGATATATAAAATTAATTGGTGACCAAAATGTTTAGTTGTGAATTGTGTAAAATGACCAATAACCAAATTAGTGCTTTTGGTGACTAAAATTTTAGTCGTCGTTGATTGAGATTTGGCTACCAAAAAAATTAGTCGTTATATATTAAGAATTTCCGACAAAAATGAATTTAGTCACTAAAGGTGAAATCTTTTTAGAGGCAAATCATTTAACACCCGCCCATGTGCTCTGTGTAGACCAAAAAATTTGTTCGAAGCTCTCACACAACAAAAATTCTCCTTCACCACACCAAACCTCACCCCACTTCACCTGACCACATACCACTTAACGCCTCGACCACCATCACCATCGCCGCAATGACAGGTTCTCTCTCTCTCTCTCCCTTCCTTTATTTCCCCTTTTTGATTGTTGCTCTAGGGTTTTATACTCTTGATTCAATTTAATTTCGTATTGATTTCCGAAATGGATTTAATTGTTGTGGTTTGATTTCTAAAGTTCTATGTATTTGATGTCCTAAATGTGGGCTTGATTTTAGTGGGTTTGATACATTCTTAATATATGTTGCTACAAAACCAATTTACAAAGACAATTTGCCAACATTGTTGATTGTTGAACTTATTTCTTGATCTTTTCATTTGGATTTGAAGGTGTTGGAAAATAATGGGTTTTCGGCAACTTTAATTAAAGTTGGATCCAACCACTGGTTAAGGTGAGTCTGAGTAGTTTTGTATTCTCTTAAGTGAGAAGATAACAATACAAAAGTAATGAGCCGAAACCATTGAGTTTGTGAATAAGAATTGCCTCATAAAGTGGATATCAATAAAGTTGGGTTTAGATTTGGACTTAGGGGTTGTTTGGAGTGTTCTAAATAAGTGTAATTTTTATCTTTTTAGACTAAAAAGTTGAGGTTGAAAATATGAATGTTTGGGTTAACTTTTTGACTTTTTATGGAAAAATGTGTAATAAAAAATTGTAAAAATTGGTTTGTGGGGAAAAATTAGAATTTGGCATTGTGCAGTCGTAATTGTTGACTTTTGGTGAATAGTGATAACTTTTTAACTTTTTGAGTAACTTTTTGACTTTTTGACTTTTTGGGATGTTCCCAAACTTGGCCTTACTCTTGGTTTGGACTGGGCCTAGACTTGTGCTTGTGCATATGTTGGGTTTGGTCTTAGACTTGGACTTGGACCTAGTCTTAACGTTTGGGCTGAGTAGTGTTGGGCTTAGTTTATGCATGTGTTTGATAGTTGGCTTGGATCGGGTTATGATCCAACACCCGTATCCATTTTGCAACCCATCTAGTTTAATTCTTAAAACTTATATATTATATACACATTATGATTTATATAATGGCTGGAGTTGAGGACATTTGATGACCTCATTGATGTTAGCCTTCATGGCTAATGTAACGCCCTGAAATAATTTGACATGAACTACCCACATAACTGTTACATCAACTCACTTCCAAAATAGGATATTAACCATAACCCTTTATATAAGATCAATTGTTTTACAAAAATAATCTCACGTGCAGCTATACATTCATTGATAAATTAGTACATGAGTCTATAGCATGTAAATCATCAAATCAAAACGAATATGGCCATCAAGGGCTTACAATCCCAAGGCAATCGCCCAGTTACACAAAATGGTCTCTCGGACCCATACACATTAGCCCTTGGCATTACAAAAATTTACACAAAAATATAAGAGCAAAATACTCTTCACAATCACGTCCACGCTATCAACTCGACGGGATCACCACCTTTCTTACCTGCACCAAATCCCATAGGGGTGAGTATAAAGCCCAGTAGAGATTCCTCACAAAATATATACAGTTATGCCAATTCCATCAATGTTAAAAATGCATATGTAATGCCATGTAAGTGCCAATAATGAAGGAAAACTTTATTTTGATGCACTATTTCAAAATCCTCATGTTTTCAATAATATTCAATGCACAATTTTAAGTTCACCATATTCTCAATAATATTTACCAATCTCATCAATTTCAAACTTCCAATATTTAAATCAACATGGGCGGTAAATACGACACTAGTAATTCCTAGGCTGGTGTCTGCAAGTAGACTCTACGAATACTACTGTAGACACCCAATTTTTGACCGTCCTCAAGACTTGGTTGTGCTTGTAGGTACACCCAGCGGCTGGTTCGATTGCTTTCAAAGATTCGACTGTCAAGCGTGACGCCACTAGTTCGAAGTTTCCTAACCTTGTATCCTTTTGTCTCATTTTGGACCCGACCGTCCTTTCAGTCGCCTAATCAGTAGTGCACTATCGGCCATGGCATCGCTGCCATGGCTTGGCCCTCGGCCACTTGTGAACACCTATCGCCATCACAGGGTAATCGCCGCCATTGCCGGTCGATGGCCAACACCCCCCTATCGCCCCTATTTCAGTTGGTTTCCGGGAAGATCTTTTGTACAAGATGGATTCCTTATATCTGCCCTCCATACACGTGTATGAAGGGATGAAGCTCTTGCCAAGCTTGTTCAAGAAGCTTTAGCTTTGCATTCCTCTATATAAGCAAGGGGCTCCTTCATTTCATAGGGTTCTGAGTTTTTGAAGGGCAAAAAGCTTTCTCTCTCTCTATATTGCTTGTGGTTAGAGCTTGGAAGTTGGATTTCTTTGCATTTTTGCACTATACCTCATAGCACAAGACCTCCATCACTCATTCAAACACCTTGAGGCTGTCTCTCAGAGGTTGGAAGCTCAGATTTTTGGACCAAAAGCTGCTGGAAAGATTGTTCTTCAAGGGTAAGCACACTTTTCCCCTAAGCTAGTCTTTTCTTGCTTCATTTATAAGCTTTGCTTTCAAGCATTTTTGGGCTCCAACCCAAACTATAAATGATCATATTTTGAGCCCATTTTCATGTTTGATCAAGGGTCTTTCTCTGTTTGAGGCTTCCTTCTATCACTTGCCTCTTTAACTCTCTTTTAGGCTTTTTTTTTGCATAGTATTTTAAGCTTATTTGTGAGCTGTTTTGGATTTGGCCATAAACTGGAAAGAGGCTTGTTTTGAGCCCCTATTCAACTTTGTTGAAGGGCTCTCCTCTGTTTGAGGACAGAAGCTACCACTTGTCTCTTTACCCCTCTTTTAGGCCCATTTCTTGCATGCTAGTTTAACCTTACTTGTGTTTATTTTTGAGGCATGTTGTAAACTGTAAAGTGCCATATTTTGAGCCCCTATTAAACTTTATTGAAGGGCTCTTCACCATTTGGGGCCAGCTTCTGTCCATTGTCTCTATTCTCACTTTTAGGGCCATTTTTGCGTGATAGATTAGCCCTATTTGTATTCATTTTTGAGGCATGTTGTAAACTGGAAAGAGGCTTGTTTTGACATCATCTTCATATTTTATTAAGATTTTTTTTTTAAGGTCACATGCTATCTTGTATGCTTGGTTGCCTCCCATTTTGAGCCTTATATCCTAGCCCTTGTTGCATGGTTTGCTTGACCTTCCAGTCACTGAAATGCAGTGGATTTTCAGTGGCTGGCCATTGTTTTGAGCTTCCAAATCAGAGGGGGGTGACCCCCTCTCTCCTTGACTTGTTTGGTAGTCATTTTGGCCTTCCAAAGAGGCCCTATCTTACATGCTTTGTTGACTGATTTTGGGGCCAATTTGGTGAGTTTTGGGACTATCATATTTGATTTTCAGAGTTGTATATCCCATGTCACTTGTCTATCTTGTATGTGCCTAATTACTCCTTGTATGGCCATCTAAAGGAGCTCATCATTTTTGCATACCATGGTTGCATATAAGTGGTTATTTGGGCCTATTTTCACATATTTTATTCACTTATTTTCGACGGTTTGGTGAAATTCCATGTGCATTATACACTTTCCATGTAAACCATGTTTGCTAGTCAAAATCGCATGCTACTTTAGTCCATCTTGCTAGCACTTTTTGGCCTTGCTTTAAACTGGAAAAGTCCATGTTTTAGGACTGCCTTGACTTTGTCTTCATGCTTCATGTTCAAATAATGCATGCTTTGTATAGCTGTAAGTCATTCTATGTGCCTAGTTTTGAGTTTCGGGTCTCACCTCATGCATCGGGTGCCATGTTTTCATGATTCGGGGCTGTTTAGAATCATATTTCGGTGCTGAAATTTGCATGTTTGCATACCATGTTCCATGCCTTACCATGCTTTGGTAGAGTGGCATTCGTGCCTTAGGTTCGGTTCGGTTTATGCGGCACGCTGCAGCACGCATTTTGAGTGTCTCATTTTCATCTAATGGCCACTGATGTGAGTGTGGCTGAGGTCCACTCATGTTGGTGTAAGTCCATTATGCATTGTGTATGCCATTTCATTTCATAGCATTGTGTATGCTAGGTTGTATGTTAGCGCATTGTGTATGCCATGTTACCTCGTGCATCGTGTATGCCATTTCATAACATTGTGCATGTTAGGTTATATCTTAGTTGCATTCATGCATGTCATGCATCTTGCATTGTGTTTGGGGGTAAGAGTTAGCCCGAGCACGGGAAACGAGGTACGTTTCGTACTCCGAGTGACGGAACGTGTCTCAATTCCCAGTCACCGACACTCCGGATTATCCATGATAGAGTCTGGGTATTGTTGTATTTTCATGTGCATTCGTTTCATATCGAGTTGTGCAAATCGACTCCTCGGCCATCATGCATCGATATGCGTGATTGGTGGCACAAGGATCGAGGACTACACTCCCTGAAGAGTAGTCCAGCATACATATGTGAAAATACATTGCCATGCCCCTTTCTTGCTCTCTGTTGCAGCAAATCAAGAATCAGTAGCCTTTCGGAGCTTGGTACACATTCCAAGAACAATTGCAAACATAGGCTAATTAGGGCATCGCAATGGATTTCCGCGCAAGGCAACCCGACCATGCATCATTCATCATTTGGAGCAGAGTTGAGGCAGTCCCTGGCTTGCATGCCAATTTACCACTTTCCTAGATTAATTTGTTAATTAATTAGGATTTTGTATTTATTCGGACCAGACATTTATTTGGGATCAGATATTTATTCGGATCCTCCGAGCGAGGGCAATGTTGTAATAAGCGTGCGTGCGTGTGATGTATGTCTTCCAACCCCACGTCTTTCTCCCTTTTATTTACCAGCTTACGATGGTTAGATTAGGGCATGTTTCAATTAGCATACAGTATGATAGCATGTTTGCATTCATTCATCTGTTTTGCATGCACCGGGCTCGGCACATCATACTAACTGCATTTGTATTTCAATTTCAAGTTGAATACTCGTTATCTGTAGCATTTCATATGCCATGTTTAGAATAGCCGAGCTCGCTATAGTTGCATTATTGCATGTGTTGCATTAGGCATTTCTGTATAGTTAGGATCACGCATGGATTTCTAATCGGCTTCTGTTTTTGCTTGGAGTACTCGGTGAGTTTTTACGCTTTAGCATCCTTGCATGCGTGTGAGTGACTACCATGATAGCATGCTTACCATGAGGCTATATGCTTATGTGTTATAACTGCCTGAATGCCTGTGGGTGAAGGTTGGGTTATCTGAATTGGAGTAATGCATTGATTATGAGTTTTAAGCCCACTAGATAGTGGCAAAACCATGTTTTCTAAGCCCACCTGAGGGTGGCAAAATCTGCATTTTAAGCCTACTTGTGGTAGAAAACCATCTTTCAAAAACAAACATGAAATGTTTTGTTCCAATTCGGGTGACTCGGTCTATACTTGTATGCTGTGCATCACATAGTAAATCTAGGCTAATAACCGGAATAAGAACACACAATGTTTTCAAAACTAGATATCATGGTTAGTAGAGGCCGATCTTTGATCGGGCGAGAGGGGGTGCTCATAGCTGACCTTCCCCAATCGTACCCAAGTTCTCGAGCCAAGGCAACTTTGGTGATGACGGACACGTGGCCTTAGGCAACGAGTTAGGGTTTCCTAAATTTCCCAAAAATAAAATATTTAGGTGGCGACTCAGATTCGCGAAGCGCCCATGTTTGGCACTTCTTTCTAAAAAAAAATCTATTTTTCTCAAAACGATTTGCCGAATTTGGACTCTTTGGTTCAGATTAAGATCTATGACATTTGAGTCCTGAACTATAGTAACCCCAAAAGGAACAGAACGGGACTCACCCTCCCGGGGCGTTCGGGGACGTCCACAACTACCAAACTGTCACTTTTATCGGTATTAACCGGAAGGCTCAACACCTATCTGCGCGGCTTTTGGGTCTTTCATCCTAGACACTCAAGCCAACCTATCAAATTCATCTACACCCCTTATCCAGACTTACCAACGTATTTACCCCATACACATTTCCATTAGTTCTCATTACAATATAATCCTTCTCAAGTAAACATGATGAGAATGCAACAATGGTAATAATTCACTTCATAGACAATGGTGATATTAAATCAAATGGAAATGAGAGGCAATAATTAATATCTCATAATACTTCTCTATTTTCAAAATGCCTTAACAGCAGTAATGAACAATACCTTTCTCACTTTCACAAATACGTTTCTCATTTCGCAAAATAATCATGTGTCTTCAACACACCATCAAAATTTCTCAACAATGATTCATCATGATCAACCCTTTCAATATGTCCAACATGTCATCTTTCAATTTATTTTCCCATTTCATTAATATCAAACATTTTTACATCATCTATGGCACTCAACAACTTGCCATCTTATAACTCTACACATATATACATTTATCAATCGACTTTAAAAATGGACCTCTATTTTATACATACATCAAGAAATTGCTATTAGCAACTACATCATAAAATCAATGCTCATTCATTCTTCAATCACAAGAAAAGAAGAACTTCCATAGGCCTTTCTACTTTTTAAGAAAATCCTCAATTTCTAGGGTTTTTATTAAAAACAAAACTCCACCATTTTCTTAGAGGAACTCCATCACACCATTTTCCATGAGTTTAATAGAGGAAAACCCACAAAATAATAGTAAAAGGTTGAAATACAAAGTCACATTCAAGACCCTCTTCATTTTGAAATCAAAATCAAAGAAATCAACTCAAAACTTCAAAACCCTTTTTAAATCAACATTAATCTAGCAAAACTTGTATATATAACTCAAGAAATCCCTAACTCAAAGCTTGATGAAGAACAAGATGAGATGAAACCCTAGCTTTGAAAGATGAGGGTGAGCTTTGATTTCTTCAACCCAAATGAAGCCCTAGTTCTTGATCTCCAAGATTTAGAGGGAGAAGATGAAGATCTTGACCCAAGAATTTGCAAACTCAAAGTGTTCTGGTGTTTGGAGAAGTTTTCTAGAGAGAAGGGGGAGAGAAATAGGGTTTAGAGTGAGAAGGGAATGTGTATAACGGATGATATATTCGGACCAAAACGTTATATAAAAACAGAGCTCGGACTGCCCGTTTGGCCACTTGTGCAGCCTTCTTCATCGTCCCACCTTGACCACTGTATGCCCATTTTCTCCACTCATGCGCCTAGACAGAATGGAATTTCGGTCTCACCTCCACCGCCAAGCTGCCCAGCCCACGCGTGGCCTCCTGCCACCAAAATTTCGCCCGCTTCCTGGCACTCCGGACTCACCCGCGCATCCTCCAGAAGAAGCGGAATTTAACATCGAACAGAAAAACACTAGAACTCCAATCTAGGGAACCATCCAGGACATTTCAAATCCAACGAAGGCAAATGCAGAACGAAGCGAAGAGAGAAAGAGAAAGGGAAGGAACCCGGCCATCACAGCTAAGGCTCTCTTCTACTAGTATAAATAGAGGCCTTTCTCCTCCAACTCAATAGGTTGTTTTTTAGAGAGGTTTTGTGATGGAAATGAGATGGTGTTTTGAAATAAAAATTGGAGATGATTTTTTACACCAAAGAAATTTTTTCTTATCTTCTTTTGTTAGCCTCTTCTTTGGTTCTTGTTAAAGAGAGTGCAACCATTGTCAAGTTCGTCGAAGCTATTCAGAAGGTGTTTCCGCATTAGCTAGTTTCGATCATCGTATCTTGGGAGGCAGAAGTCGGCATACCTCCAGCACCCATTAAGAGGCGGTAAATCTATTTTAAGGAAACTATGGTATCACACAGGCTTCGGTTTGCTTCTTTTCTTATCATTTGTTCTTTAATTTTTCAGAATTTAGTTTACCTCGACGAGTTCTAATATTTAATTATCCATATTAATAATTTATTTTTTTAGTAATGTAATCTAATTTATTTCTATATATAGTTGTGTCGTTTATTCTGTATTTCATCCTTTAATAAAAAAAAATTGTTATTTCATTTCTATTTAATTTATTTTATATATTTTCTTTTATTATTATGGAAAAATACCAACAATCTTAAAACATATTTTTTATAAATAGTTTTTGAATAAACAATTTAGCTTTTATTTTAATTTATTCTAGTAACTCTTGGAATTAAAATTGAGTTTTTTTATTTCTAATAATTTATTCATGCAATTTATTTTAGGTTAATTAGTTTTTATTACATGAGTTATTTGATTGTTAGTGTTTAAGTTGGTAGGAGTTTCCCTTCTTAAAAAAAAAAAAAAAAAAGTTGGTAGGAGTTTATAAAAATAAAAATTTTATTATGTAAGATTCTTCCTATTTTATTTTATTTGTTTGTTTGTTTGTTTGTTTTTTTTTTTTTGTAACTAACTTTCTTTACAGGTTTACCTAAGTGAGAAATGATGATATATAGTACGAAAAAATAAAATAAATTCGAATTAGTAAATTGAATTACTAATTGTTTATTGGAACAAGATTACCTTTGCATGGAATAAGGAATAATATTGGACTTTCATAATTTTAGTGAATTTAATTATTCACTTTGTAATTCAGTTTTGGGTTTATTCCGTTTGTTGGTTTGAAAGATTAGTAAAAATTTTGATTTAATTTGATTAATTAAATTTTGGAAAAATCAAAGTATTGGAATTCATGTTTTGAGAACTTCAAGAGATTCGTCTAGGATAGGTTTCTTGACGGTATCAAATATCTCCAAACATGTTTGTTTTAGGAGAAAATTTAGTGAAACAGTTTTGATTTATTTTTTATTTTTCTATATAATGGTCTTATTTCTGTGATTGCTTATGACTATGTTGCATTATTGCATGGTGGTATAGCTTGGCATTGTAATGATATTAACTCTTATTCTATTTATTTTTGGTTGTATCCGTTGTGAGTTTTTTCCATGTCTTGATGTGTATAATTAAGTGAATTACTCCAAACATTATTACGTATTGTTGGAATTTAACTCTATTTTTTGTAAGGTTATTTGCTTATAGTTAGATGGTTGGAATGCCAATGTTATGACCATAATAGTCCTATATATGTAGTTATTTCATAGCCATGAAACTCATGACATTCTTGCAACTGCAATGCATCTATAGTCTTTGAATTACACATTGCAAGTTATAGTTGAAATTACATGTGTAATATTTACTTTATTGCTTCATTAATTCATCTTGTATCCAAGTGTGTACATGAACAGTGAGCATGGGGATTTAGCGGTAAGGAGGATAGAGTTTTGTAATGTGCTTTATACAAAGATAAGCATTACAAGTGGAGAAGTGTGCTCTTGGCTAAACAGACGTTTTCAGATGCAACCATGAACTCCGTGTTGCAGATTTAGGCAATTTGTAATTATAATAGTTGTATTTTCATTTTCATTTCCATTTGTAGCGGTTTTAATTTCTAATTTGTAATAGTTTCACCATAGTGAAAGGAAAGAGGAAAGCAAAGTAATTATAAACCTTCGGATTTAGAGAAATTCTTTGGGATTAATTTTATTGTTTCCAAAGTGTTTTGGTTTTCTGTAATAGAAACCAAAGTTTAGCCTTGGCTAAAGAGTATTTCTGATGTGTTTAGAAATGACAACTAAGATGGATTTGGTTTCAAACCTTTGTGGTTAGAGGAAATCTTTGGTTTTATATTTTCATTCCCAAAGTGGTAGTAAACCAAGTTTTGAGAAAGTCTTTGGTTATAATTTGATTATTTCCAAAGTGTTTTATTTTGGGAAAAGAAACCAACTTTTAGTATTAGCTAAAAGATTTCTAGTTTTTTATTCAGAAATAATGGGCTCAGTTCTGGGAGTATCAGTTAACTTTTATGAGTGGTGTAATTTTGATAGAAAATTTTAATTGGTTTGTTTTAACCTAGTTTATCCCCTGAAAAACTTAATTCTAAATTTTTTTCTCATGGACTAGGAGTCAACATGCTCTTGAAAGTTTTGTCTAAGGTTAACAGGGTCTTAAGTGAGATCGTGTGACCCCTTTAGTCGCTTAGAAACTTTCGACCATGTTCGATCTAGGTAAGTGGTGAGGTCATTGAATCAAATTTCAGACTTTGGGATTTTCTAGTGTTAAGTTTAGTTTTGGAAAAACAAAATAGGTGACAACAGAAAATGTTGTGATTTTTTCGTAAATGGATTCAAGAGGTGACAATGTAAAATGTTGCTCCACTTGAGAACCTTAAGCCTTGTGAGGTTCTTAAAGGAAGATCTAGAGAGGTGAAGTGTGATTGAAGGAAATCATAAGATCGCATGATAATATCTCTAATTTAATTAGAGGCAATTAGTATGTTATCCTTGTGTCAATTGTAGCATGTATGATTGCTATGTGAGTTTGCTTGAAAGCAAAGATGAGACACCCATTAGGGTGGGTGAATATATTTTTGAATTTTTTAAATTCTAAATATATTCTTATATTGGTGGCTCCTAGTGAGTACAAGATCATTGATCACAGACATAGAAAACTGGTGGTTCCAAGGAGGTGTTAGACCACTCGCTACACAATTATAAGATTGTGGTTCCTAATAGTGAACAGATTACGGATCACATGTCAAGACATGATGGTTCCCAATAGTGGAGAGGCTACTGATCATGTAGCGATCCCGGTATTCCCTTTACTGTTCAGTTGTACTCCGGACTCGGTTCCATGGAGTTGGTAGTTGTGTCTACCTTGTTGTCGTCCTTTAATTCCATTTGTGTAAGTTTTGGGATGTTTTGGACAAGTGTGTTACAGGTTGGTTGAGCCTGAGTCTCTGATCTAGTTGCCCAGGTTTTTGGTGTTACGCTCGAGCGGGTTCTTCTGCGCTAGAGCAGGTTTGGTTTTTGGCTGTTTGCTCGAGCGGGACTTCTTGCGCTCGAGCGGGATTTACACACTCACAGTATTTTGTTCTCTGCAAAACTTCTGCAGATGTGATTTCTACGCTCGAGCGGATTTCCTGCGCTCGAGCGGGTTGCGCTCGAGCGGGCTTGTTGGAGCTCGAGTGGGTAGTACATTGTTGGTGTAAGTTCTGGGAGGGGGAAATTTGTGCTCGAGCGGACTGGTTTTTGCGCTCGAGCGGATGTACTTTATTCATGTGTCTTGGCGCTCGAGCGGGTCTTCTTACGCTAGAGGGGACCCAGATTTTTGTTCTTGACGCTCGAGCGTTGTGTTTTCCGATCGAGCGGACATGTCGTATATCAGTACACAGTCGGGCATTTTTAGATCACTTTTTACAACCTCATTCTCTCTCTTACTTTTCAAAAACACCATTTGAGACCTTCTCTCTCTAGAAACTCCCTTCTCTCTCTAGAAACTCCCTTCTCTCTAGGGTTTGATCTAGTTAGAGTGCTTTCCTCCTCTTCGGCCTTTGTAAAAGTTGGGTTGATCTTTGAGGGCTTCATCTTGATCCGAAAAGTTTGGAGTTTGGAGCATTTTGGTTTTGGTCTCTTCTCTCCTTTAGTAGCTCCGAAATTTGAGGTAGGGATTCCTACTCACTTTTATGAGTTTTAACCTAGACATTGAGTCTTTGTATAAATGGTTTTGAGTTTTGGGAACTAGGGTTTCAAACGTATATTTTTGAAAAGAGGGTTTTGATAATTTTGAACCATAGACATGTATTTGGGTTTCAAAATGGGTTTGTTGATGTTATTGGTAACATTGGGCTCTTGGAGTCACTGTTGAGTATAAGGAGAAATTTGCCATGCTTGGGTATATTGGGGTCATTAGTGTAATAAATGACTTTGTTGAGAAAATATGGAATTGAGTTGGAAATAATGAAATTGGTTCATTATATGGTAGAACGGTGGAGTTGGTTTTATTAATCCCTCACTTTTGAAAACATTGATAATTTATCAGTTGGAACTTTTATTATCTGTTTAGAAATAATTGCTCTGGCTACCAGTGGAGGGTAGTTTTGATTGTTGTAGACAATGCATGATGATTAGGCAAACTAAAACTAATCAATTGGACGTGTCATAAAGTATGACGGTTGATAGAATACATTAACGTTATGTATTGATTGATTGTGTATATGACGTATATGTATATACATTGTGTGTGTGTGGGAGGAGATAGGGGATGCACTCCACAGTTTAGGGGAAGATAGGGGATGGACCTCTAAATTGGTTGTTGATGGGGAGGAGATAGGGTGTGGACTCCACTGATACAGCTTATATGCTTGTCAGTTAATGTGTGGATATAGCTAATATGCTTATCTAAGGAAGTGTTGATACAACTCATATGTTTATCATTGGAAGTGTTGATATAGCTAATATGCTTATGTGTTGAGAAGTGAATACAACTTGTATGCTTATCTGTTGAGATGTTGATACAACTAATATGTTTATCTATTGTAAAATGGAAAACGTTTAATATGAGTCACTGTCTCATATAAGTGGTTGGCCAGGTTCTGAGCCGTTGATGTAAATTGTGAAGTTGATAAGAAATGGGTTATGAATTGATTTATGGGAATTGAACATTTATCAATTGCTAATGTCTTAGTCATTGCTCATACTATGTTTAGCATATCTCTACTGGGCGTTGGCTCACCCTATATGGGACATCATTTTTCGTGTTCGTAGCATGCCACCTCAAGGACATAGCTTAGATGATGAGGATGAGAGTTGAAGACTCTTTGTTTATTTTGTTTGTATTACATGTATATCGCCAAGAGCTTCTTTTGTATAGAGTTAGTACTCTTTTTGTGTGTAACCAAGTGTTAGCTTGGAAAGCTGTAAGCCCGTAGGGCATTTGTTTTTGTTGTTAACATGTAATATTTTTGTAAGAACTACTCTGATGAATAGAAATAGTTGATTTCTCTTGTATTAATTCATGTCTTTAGTGATGGGTTTTATGTATTATCTTGAGGGTGTTACAACTTGGTATCAAAGCCTACTGGGTTCGAATACTTTGGGTACATGGGAAGTGATTAGTATCATAATGGGTTTGTCTCGCTTGTTAGAGACTTAAGTGTAACGTAATGTGTTTATGCGATAACATGTTTATGTGACTATTTGGGTATGGATTTGATTTCTGGGATATCGATTGGATTGTTGGGTTTCTGTGAGTCTTGTTGGAAAAGCACTTGATCAATGTTGTTTCTAACCGGAACTCTAGTAACGCCTTGGGACTGTCATTATCCGGGAATGAAATTCGTAAGTGCTTATGTACTTATGTGCTTACGTGGAGTGAATTACAGTTGTCCATGCATTAGGACGTGGGTGTTTAGTTTCAGCACATTTATGAAGGTGCTAACGTCTTTGCTACCTTTAATAGGATGTCAGGACGAGGTGGTAGGCCTAAGAGGCAGGAGGCGCCTTTACTGGATGACGTTCCGGAAATGCAGGAGGGAGTTGGTCAGGCCAATGTGGCCGAGCTAGTGGGTTAGCAGGCTATGGGTGCCTTGGCCCGAGAGATAGCGGGAGCTTTGGGTATTCTCAGAGCTGAGCATTAGGTCGCAGAGGCAGGGCCTTCCTTCTTGAAGAGGGAATTTTTCTGGTCTAACCCGGACGAATTTATTGGAGATCTGAAAGAGCCACTTAAGGCTGACGAGTGGTTGGAACAGATGGAGAAGACATTCGAGATGCTTGGCATCGAGGATGAGACTCTAAAGGTGACCTTGGCATCCTTCCACCTGAAGGGAGATGTGGGTCAATGGTGGAAGTATGAGAAGGCCCGTATTGGTGGTGCATGGAGGGCTTTTGTAGAGGCTTTCCAGGAGAGGTTTTTATCTGCAGCTGCTAGGGAAAAGCTGAGGGATCAGTTTAGCCGGCTTAAGCAGCAGGGTTTGTCAGTGGCCGAATTTGAGGCTACTTTTACTAGCTTGTCCAGGTTTGCACCTGAACTAGTGGCGTCCGAGGAACGCCATTGCTATGAGTTTGAGCGGAAGTTGAGGCGGGGCCTCAAGTTGAGAGTTGGTGGGTCTTACATCCGAGAGTATAGACATCTGGTGGATGCGGCTACTAATATGGAAATTATGATGCTGAAGGAGGATGATGAGAAGCAGCAGGGTTCCAAGAGCAGCCAAGAGGGCTAGGGTGACGGCAGGAGCCAGAGTGGTTTTAACCCTCAGCAGTCTCAGGGTGGTTTGGCTAGATTGACTTTTCCGGTATCGAGTGCAGGCTCCGGGAGAGGTAGTCAGGGATGCTTGACTTGTTTTGCCTGTGGCTAGCTGGGTCACAAGTCTTCGGTTTGCCCACAGAAGAGAGGGGGTCAATGAAGTCGCTTCTTCTTAGCGACCTCGGCTAGAGTCGGCAGGGCCACCTTTGTCTTGTTATCGCAGGGACAACCTGGGCACCAAGAGGTTTTGCCCACGCTTGAGTGCCACTCAGAGCTGCCTGTTCTAGGCAGATGCAGAGTTATCACCACCACCAGACAGCCTCGAGGGCCAACCCAGAGCTTGCTATCCCAAAGGTAGCAACAGATGCTCTTAGGGGTGAACAGGTGGATCAGGGGCCTACAAGGTGCGTGTATGCTGTTACCGCGCAGGACCTAGTACCGACTCCATCAGTAGTGAGAGGTACTTTGCTGTTTTGCAACTTGGTTGCTAGTGTATTGATTGATACGGGTGCATCTCATTCTTTTGTATTTGCTGCATTTACATCTGTTTTGGAGTTGGAGTTGGCACAGTTAGCATCTTCTATTTGTGTAGTGTCACCTATTGGAGGTGAGTTGATTCTGAAATAGGGTTGTAGAGGTTGTGACATAGAGGTCGCCGATCATAGGCTTCCGTTTCCTTTTGTAGTTATGCCCATGAAGGGCTTTGATGTTATTTTGGGTATGGACTGGTTATCGTCATACCGGGCAGTTATTGATTGCTATCGCCAAAGGGACACTTGTTGTACTGTGAGCGGGGAATGTTTCCATTTCTTGGGAGACCGGGTTGGTAGTGTTTTGCCACCGGGGTATGATCTGCGGGGGCGGAGTGAGCTTAGGGGTCTACTTGCTAGCTTTGAGAGTGGTGAGTGTGATGAGACCCAGATCGTGTTGCCGAGGGTGGTTTGTGAGTATTCGGATGTCTTTCCCGAAGACCTTGTTAGTTTGCCACCTTACTGGGAGATTGAGTTATCTATTGATCTAGTGCCCGGCACGGCGCTGATTTCTATGGCGCCTTACCGTTTTGCTCCAGCAGAGTTGGTTGAGTTGAAAGTTCAGCTCCAGGAATTGCTAGATAAGGGCTTCATTCGCCCTAGTGTTTCACCGTAGGGAGCACCGGCCCTCTTTGCTAAAAAGAAAGATGGTGCCTTGAGATTGTGTATCGACTACCGGAAATTGAATCAAAGTTACTGCTAAGAATAAGTACCCTATGCCTAGTATAGATGATTTTTTTGACCAGTTGAAGGGTTCTTGTTGTTTCTCTAAGATAGACTTGAGATCGGGTTACCACCAGTTGAGGGTCAGGGAGGAGGATATTCCAAAGACGGCATTCCGTACACGGTATGGCTATTATGAGTTTCTGGTGTTGCCATTTGGGCTTACCAATGCACCGGCAGTCTTTATGGACTTGATGAACCGGATCTTCCGGGAATTCTTGGATCGTTTTGTGGTCGTTTTCGTGGACGACATTCTTATCTATTCACCTTCTGAGAAGGAGCACGAGGAACACCTAAGAGTGGTGCTTGAGTTACTTAGAGCCCATAGGCTGTATGCCAAATTTGGGAAGTGTGAGTTTTGGTTAGAGGAAGTTAAGTTCTTAGGCCATGTGGTTTCCGGGAAAGGGGTGTCTGTTGATACATCCAAGACTGAGGCAGTGCAAGATTGGGCACAGCCTAAGAGTGTGTTTGAGATCCGCAGTTTTCTGGGATTAACTGGGTATTACCGCCGGTTTGTGAAGGATTTCTCCAGATTAGCTTCACCGTTGACTAGACTAACCCGGAAGGGAGTCAAATTCATATGGAGTGCGACTTGTGAAAAGTCGTTCCAAGAGCTGAAAGTTAGATTGACCACCGCTCCAATCTTGATTATTCTGGAGAGAGGGTTGGGTTATGTGGTTTATTGTGATGCCTCACAGGAGGGTTTGGGTTGTGTGTTGATGCAAGAGGGGAAAGTGGTAGCTTATGGCTCACGACAGTTGAAAACTCATGAGAAGAATTACCCTACCCATGACCTAGGGTTAGCAGCGGTGATCTTTGCCTTGAAAATCTGGAGGCACTACCTTTATGGTGAGAGATTCGAGGTGTTCTCGGATCATAAGAGTCTGAAATATCTGTTCACACAGAAAGACTTGAACTTGAGGCAGAGGAGGTGGATAGAGTTCATTAAGGATTACGACTTCGAGTTGCATTATCATCCGGGGAAGGCCAATGCTGTGGCCGATGCCCTTAGCAGAAAATCCATAGGCGATGTAGCTTATATAGCCATCCGGGAGTGGGAAATGTTGGGGGCACTTGGTGAGTTCGACTTGTATCTGAGCGAATCTATTGAGGCTGCGGCCTTTTTTTCTGTTGTTGCGCAGCCTACACTTTTGACTCGAGTGTTAGAGGCACAGAGGGGGTGACCTTGAGGTAGAGTCCCTCCGAGAGAAGATCTCCAGTGGGAAAGTTGAGAAGGGTTTGACGGTGTATCCGGACCTGAGTGTGAGATGCCGAGACTGTTTGTTTGTGCCGGAGTCTTACCGAAAGGAAGTACTCCGAGAGTTCCATCATTCGCGCCTTGCGGTGCATCCCGGGGGTACTAAGATGTATCGGGATTTGGGCCGCCAGTTTTGGTGGCGGGGTATGAAGAGAGATGTGGCAGTTTTCGTGTTTAAGTGCCTTACTTGTCAGCAAGTGAAGACCAAGCATCAGAGGCTAGCGGGTTTGTTGCAACCCTTGCCCATTGCCGAGTGGAAGTGGGAGCATGTCACCATGGACTTCGTTGTAGGTCTTCCGAGGACTCAGCGGGGTAGTGATGCCATTTGGGTGGTTGTAGACTGGTTGACTAAGTCGGTGCACTTCATTCCTATGCGCGTGAGAGATTTGATAGATCATCTTGCCGACTTGTATATTCGGGACATAGTGAGGTTACACGGGTCCCAGGGTCCCAAGGCTCGGAGATAGAGATCCTCGCCATCGCTAGGTTGTGGCAGAGTTTGCAGAGTGCCTTGGGCACTAAGTTGACCTTTAGTACAGCTTATCATCCTCAGACTGACGAGCACTCCGAGCGTACTATTCAGATCCTTGAGGATATGCTTCGGGGTTGTGTCCTTGACTTTAGTGGGACCTGGGAGAGGCACTTGCCCTTGGTGGAGTTTGCCTACAACAACAGTTTTCAGTCTAGCATCGGTATGGCACCGTTTGTGGCCTTGTATGGCCGACCGTGTAGGTCTCCAGTTTGTTAGGCTGAGGTGGGTGATGCACCTTTGTTGGGTCCGGAGTTGGTGAGAGAGACGACGGAGAAAGTTGAGCTTATCCGTAGAAGGCTTGTTACAGCCCAGAGTCGTCAGAAATCCTATGCTGACCGCAGGAGGAGACCTTTGGTGTTTGAGGTAGGTGATCATGTTTTCTTGAAAATATCACCTAGGCGAGGTTTGATGAGGTTCGGAAAGAGTGGGAAGTTATCCCCTCGGTTCATCGGTCCCTTTGAGATCCTTGAGAGGATTGGGGAGGTTGCTTATCGCTGGGCTTTACCGCCGCAGTTGTCCAGAGTGCATGACGTGTTTCATGTGAGTATGCTCCGGAAGTATGAGACGGATTTGTCCCACGTGTTAGATTGGACTGACTTAGAGGTAGATGAGGATGCCTCGTATGAGGAGAGACCGGTTCGGGTCTTTGATAGACGGGATCAAGTCCTACGTGGCAAGACCATCCCTTTAGTGAAGGTTTTATGGAAACACCATGGAGTGGAGGAAGCTACTTGGGAACGTGAGTTGGAAGTCCGCGAGAAATATCCGGACTTGTTTGTCGATGTGTAGTCATATATTGGGATTTTGTAATTTTAATGAACTTTAAGAACATTATGTATGTGTCTTAAATTGTGAAACATGGTGAATGTTTTGGTTTATGGATATAGTGTGGAAACTTGCCTTGGAATGGAAGTTGATTATAATATTGCATATGTTGGCTATATTATAGAACTGGAGATGTATCATGAGTATTGATTATGATATGAAATTGTGAACCATGTATGTTGGAAATGGAAGAGAAATGCATGTCGATGATGCACTTGTAATATATATTGTTTTTATATATTGTGAGATGCCTCTGGATAAGAGATGAAATGACCGGTAATGGGTGGTAATGGGTCGAGTTGTTGAATGTTGTAAAATAACATTGTTTAAAATGAAGAAAATCTTGTTTTCCAGAAACTTGCACTTAATTTCGGGGACGAAATTCTTTAAGGGGGGGAGGTTATAGCGATCCCGGTATTCCCTTTACTATTCAGTTGTACTTCGGACTCGGTTCCGTGGAGTTGGTAGTTGTGTCTACCTTGTTGTCGTCCTTTAATTCCATTTGTGTGAGTTTTGGGATGTTTTGGACAGGTGTGTTACAGGTTGGTTGAGCCTGAGTCTCTAATCTAGTTGCTCAGGTTTTTGGTGTTACGCTCGAGCGGGGTTTGGTTTTTGGCTGTCCGCTCGAGCGGGACTTCTTGCGCTCGAGCGGGATGTACACACTCACAGTATTTTGTTCTCTGCAAAACTTCTGCAGATGTGATTTCTACGCTCGATCGGATTTCCTGCGCTCGAGCGGGTTGCGCTCGAGTGGGCTTGTTGGAGCTTGAGCGGGTAGTACATTGTTGGTGTAAGTTCTGGAAGGGGGAAATCTACGCTCGAGCGGACTGGTTTTTGCGCTCGAGTGGATGTACTTTATTCATGTGTCTTGGCGCACGAGCGGACCCAGATTTTTGTTCTTGACGCCGAAAGGCCAGGATTTCGCCGAGCGACATGTCGTATATCAAGACATAGTCGGGCATTTTAGATCACTTTTTACAACCTCATTCTCTCTTACTTTTCAAAAACACCATTTGAGACCTTTCTCTAGAAACTCCCTTCTCTCTAGGGTTTGATCTAGTTAGAGTGCTTTCCTCCTCTTCGCCTTTGTAAAAGTTGGGTTGATCGTCGAGGGCTTCGCCTTGATTCAAAACTTTGGAGTTTGGAGCATTTTGGTTTTGGTCTTTCTCTTCTTCTGAGTTCAAATTTGAGGTAGGGATTCCTACTCACTCTTATGAGTTTTAACCTAGACATTGAGTCTTTGTATAAATGGTTTTGAGTTTTGGGAACTAGGGTTTCAAATGTATATTTTTGAAAAGAGGGTTTTGATAATTTTGAACCATAGACATGTATTTGGGTTTCAAAATGGGTTTGTTGATGTTGTTGGTAACATTGGGCTCTTGGAGTCACTGTTGAGTATAAGGAGAAATATGCCATGCTTGGGTATATTGGGGTCATTAGTGTAATAAATGACTTTGTTGAGAAAATATGGAATTGAGTTGGAAATAATGAAATTGGTTCATTATATGGTAGAACGGTGGAGTTGGTTTTATTAATCCTCACTTTTGAAAACATTGATAATTTATCGCTTGGAACTTTTATTATCTCAGATAGAAATAATTGCTTGGGCTACCAAGGAGGGTAGTTTTGATTGTTGTAGACAATGCATGATGATTAGACAAACTAAAACTAATCAATTGGACGTGTCATAGAGTATGACGGTTGATAGAATACATTAACATTATGTATTGACTGATTGTGTATATGACGTATATGTATATACATTTTGTGTGTGGGAGGAGGAGATTGAGCATCCATTTCGCGGTTTAGGGGAAGATAGGGAATGCACCTTTAAACTGGTTGTTGATGGGGAGGAGATAGGGGTAGGACTCCACTGATACACTTTATATGCTTGTCAGTTAATGTGTGGATATAGCTAATATGCTTATCTAAGGAAGTGTTGATACAACTCATATGTTTATCATTGGAAGTGTTGATATAGCTAATATGCTTATCTGTTGAGAAGTGAATACAGCTTGTATGCTTATCTGTTGAGATGTTGATACAACTAATATGTTTATCTATTGTAAAATGGAAAACGTTTAATATGAGTCACTGTCTCATATAAGTGGTTGGCCAGGTTCTGAGCCGTTGATGTAAATTGTGAAGTTGATAAGAAATGGGTTATGAATTGATTTATAGGAATTGAACATTTATCAATTGCTAATGTCTTAGTTATTGGTCATACTGTGTTTAGCATATCTCTGCTAGGCGTTGGCTCACCCTATATGGGACATCATTTTTCAAGTACTGGTAGCATGCCACCTCCAAGGACATAGCTTAGATGATGAGGATGAGAGTTGAAGACTCTTTGTTTATTTTGTTTGTATTACATGTATATCAAGCCAAGAGCTTCTTTTGTATAGAGTTAGTACTCTTTTTGTGTGTAACCAAGTGTTAGCTTGAAAGTCAGAAGTCTGCCGGGCATTTTTTTTTTTGTTGTTAACATGTAATATTTTTGTAAGAACTACTCTGATGAATAGAAATAGTTGATTTCTCTTGTATTAATTCATGTATTTAGTTATGGGTTTTTTGTATTGTCTTGTGGGTGTTACAGATCATATGTCAAGGCATGATGATTCCTAATAATATAAGAGTCTATTGATCTTATGTCAAGACATTGTGATTCCTAGCAGTAAAGTGACTACTGATCATAGGTCAAAACATTGTGATTCCTAGTAATAGAAAGTTTACTGATCACATGCTGAGAAATTAGTGATTCCTAATGATAAGACTACTGGTCATGTTATGAAGTTCCGAATAGTAGACTACTGAACACTGGATTTGTGTCTCCTAATAGTAAGACTATTTGCTTCAGAGTGACATGTTGGACCAAACTTGTTTTGGTCCCTTGAATCCAAGAAAGACCTAATTCGGTTAATGACGGTTTGGGAATATGTTTTTTGTGATATGATTTTGAGAGTTTTATTATCATTGTGATACAGAGAATTGTTTAAAGACTCTATATGAATTTTTGGAAAGGTCGGGAGGCTTCGCATAAATTCTACAAATGTGGGAGTGCCATGCAAAATGTGGCAAATGTGGGGGTGTCATGCAAAAGGTGGCAATACCTAAACCCAAGATGGTTAGGATATGCCTTAAAATCTGTTGATTTTGTATTCAACGGTTATGCACAATATAGTAGTGCATATTTGTTTTTTGTGTAGACAAATTTGATATTCAGATTTACATAAGAATATGATCATGAAATTGAGGAAGAAATTTTCATTAGAAAAGAGATAAGCCTAGAAGATGTTAATATGCTAGGACTTTAAAGTTCTTCTATCTAAATCTTCTTAAATGTATATGGTGGCTAGTGAGGCTAAAAGCTTCTTTGAAGTTGTGATTTATCTAGAAAATTTAGCTTTATCTTGCCTAGGTAGTAAGCCTTGTGATGCAAGTGAATGAAAGTCGATGAGATATGCTTGTTAGCAAAGGATACAAGGAAAGAGAAGGCTTGGATTACTTTGATATGTGATCACCAGTTATAGTGAGTGTGATCACAATTGTGCGACATTTGGAAATATATCAAGATAGATGTTCAGATAGCTTTCCTATATGAAGATTTAGTTTAATAAATCTTTAAGGTTTGAATACTTAAGAAGATATTCTATGCTACCAAGTGCATGTTGTATTATAAGTTTGACATAAAAGATATGGGCCTTGCAGATGTGATTTCGGGTATTAAGATTACTAGAATATCTAGTAGTATTGTACTTTCTCAGTCTCATTATGTTGATAAAATACTTAAGAAATTTAGTAAATCAGGAACAAGTGTGTCGAGGACACTGGAAGACTCATGTCTATATTTGGCCGAGAATAATAGTAAAAGTATATTTCAACTAGTATATTCTTAGGTCATTGGAAGTTTAAAGTATCTAATGAGTTATACATGGCCAAGTATAGCCTACTCAAGTTGCATGCTAAGTAGATACATGAGTAATCCCAACTCCTATCGTTAGAGGGCGTTTGTGAGGGTACTAAGGTCTTTACACTACACCCGAGATTATGGGTTGCATTACACTTGATATCCAGTTGTACTAGAAGGGTACAAAGGCACCTTCTGGATTTTTGATATAAAGATTATGAATCCATTAGTGGATATGTTTTCTTTAATTAGAGCTGCAACCGTGTCTTGGAGATCTTCGAAGCAAATGTGTATCATGAGATCAATGATGGAATTAGAATTTAGTGCTTTAGATAAAGCTACAAAAGTAACTGAATGGCTTTGCCATTTTGTTGAGGATATTCTATGTTGATCAAGGTTCTCTAAGCCTTTCCACTTGTTTTCCCATCCATTCATCAACTTTTTTTCCAGCTTTTTACCACTGATTTTTAGATGTTTTTAGAGGCTAAAAATGTTGTTTTGAGGTCCCAAAAATAGAGGGGTTAGCCACCTCTCTTTATGCTTGTTTACTAGCTCAAAAGCTCCATGTTTTAACTAATTGTTTTAGCTACTATTGTCTTCATTGTAGCATGTTTTCCAACTGATTTTGGGCTAGAAAAACTATGTGTTTTTGGGCTGAAGCTTGGGTCCTAAGGCCATTAAAGGTTGAGGGGTTGATAGCCCTTCTCTGTGCCTTGTTGTAGAGGCCTTTGCCTTTGTGTTTCCCACCCTTGCATTATCTTTTTCAGAGCTTTTAAACACTGATTTTCAGAGCTATTTCAGTGGCTAAAATCATATTTTGAAGTTCAAAATAGGAGGGGTTAGCCTCCTCTCCTTGTGGCTTGTTTGCTAGCCTAGATAGCTCTATGTGTTAGCCTATTTTTCTAGCAATTTGTAGCTTAATTCCAGCATGATTTAAGCTCTTTTTTGGACTATTATAACTCTGTTTTTGGCTGGTTAAGCCATTTGAGTCTTGTATTGCATAGTTATAGTGTAAGTCTTTTCACTAGCTTGGTATTTTAAGGCTTTAACTACCATTGGTTTGAGTTGATTGCATGCGTTAGTGCTTTTTCTCACCTAATTTCAGCACTAATAATCTCTGCAATCTACCTCATTTCTTCACTTTTTCATTTTCTTTGAGGGTTATTTCAACTTTAGTGTTGTTTAAGCTTGAGATTGAGGCTCAAGCTTAATGGTTTAATCCTTCTTTGAGGGTTCATTACCAACGGCATAAAGCTTCTCTCATGCCTTAAACTACCTCTTGTTTGACACTTCCTTCCCTTTAGAGGACTTCTCACCAATGGACTTAATTGGTTACAGAATGGATTGGTAAGTTAAAATGAGTAAACAAGTAGTAACTAAAAGTGTGCAAGATAAGGAATTGTTTTGTTTTGATATGTTCAATCGGACGTTAATTGAACACAAGGAGAATTGGGACATTTCATACTTGAAGTGATGAAATGTGTCAAGTTTCCTAGGTCTCCATTGCCCTTGATCATGCATGATAGGGTAGTGGTCATTTTGGCCACATTTTGCATTTATTAAACTTGCATAATTGGTTTCACAAGCCATCATGCAATGAAATTGCTTGATTGATGGTTTATGAACCAAATTTTGTCCCTCCTTTGATTTTCCCATGAAAAGGAGGGGCAAAGTGTGCAAACAACCCTTGAGAAATACATTGTTTTGCTTTGTTTGCTCTCTGTTGCAGCAAGGAAGTCCTGGTTATCAGTGGCTGACAGCCACCACCAGTAGCTGACCGACTACCACTGGTAGCCGATAGGCCCTTTGTTGGCCATCAGTGAAATTTGCAGTGTGTTAGTAAGGTGGAGCAGAGGTGTTCTGGAAGTGGGCAGAATTGTTGGTGTTCAATGTGCAAATAGTGGTGTTCAGCAACAAGGTAGTGGCTTTTCGGGTGGAAACCAAGCATGCATGAGCCTCCCTTGCATTTCAAGCTTATTTAAAGTTTAATTAGCAATAGACCAAATAAATGTTGTAATTAATTAGTTGTAGCTAATTAAGTGTTGTAAATAATTAGTTAGTTTAGCTAGTTATTCAATTTCGTTTTGTAATTAGTTAACTAGAATAGTTAATTAATTCAGTTTGTAATAATTAGTTAGCTAGCAAGTTAATTAGTTTCAAGTTTTGTATTAGTTAGCTTAATTAGCCTAGTTAGCTAGTTAGCATTTATTCATTCGGACCCTTCTTCGCCAGGGCTTAATGTTGTAATAAGTGTGCGTGCGTGTGTGTATGTCTTCCAACCCCGCTGCTTTTTCTCCCTTTTACTTAATCACTTTTGATGATTAGATTAGGGACATATTTTAGCATATTGCATGTTTGCATCCATTCATTCGTATTGCATGCACTGAGGCTCGGCGTATCATTCAAACTACATTGCCATTTCAATAAATCATTGAATACGTGTTTAACCTCATGTTGTTCAAATTGCTTCGTATGCCATATTAGTAGCCGAGCCTATGAATTGCATATTGTATGCGTTGCATTAGACACTTAACATAGTTAGGATCATGCATTTTTCTAACTAGTTTTTATTTTGGTTTGGAGTACTCGGTGAGTTTTACGCTTTAGCATACTTACATAAGTGTGAATGTTGCCACAATTATCATGCTTGCCATGAGGCTATGTGCTTAAATGTTAAACAACTTGAATCCTGTGGATGAAGGCCTGTTGTTTGAATTGGAACGATTCAACGAATGTAAGTTTTAAGCACACTCTGTTGAGTGGCAAATCATGTGTTAAGCCCACTATGTTTGGTGGAAGAACCGCATCTTTAAGCTCACTTAAGGTGGCAAATTCAAACCATTTTTGCAAACAAACATGAGTTGAATTGCTCCAAATTGAGCAAACTAGTCTATACTTGTTTTGTGTGCATCACATAGTAAAGCTAGCTTAATAACCTGATTAAGAACACATAATGTTTATAAAAAATCATATCATGATTAGTAGAGGCCGATCTTTGATCGGGCGAGCGGGTGTGCTCAATTCAGGACTTTCCCCTTTCGTACCTAAGTTCCCGAGCCGAGACAACTTTGATGATGACGGACACATGGCCTTCAGCACGAGTCAAGGTTTCCTAAATTTCTCCAAAATAAAAATATTTAGGTAGCGACTCTGTATTTGGCAAAACAGTCCAATCTTGGCATTTTTGATTCAAAAATCAAAATTTTAAAACGATTTGCCGGATTTGGACTCTTTGGTGTTTATCAGTTTGACATTGCACTTGTAAGATTAGATTTAGAACCACAGGAGTCCGAACTGTGAAGGCTTTCTTTTAGACCTTCCAAAAGGGAGGGGGGGCGAAAAAAGGGGAGTCCACATTTTCTAGTGACTCTGCTGGGGATTTAGAGAACTTGACTCAAACTCGTGATACGTTATTTTATCTACACTTATGTGTTTCTTTGCATTTTCACTTGCATTGGTGCGCTTAAGTCACAGTGTTTCCAATATGTTATTCCTGAATGGTTTGCAGGAGGCTTGCTTAGAAAAGCTTGCCAAAAGGCTGACCGGTTGTGGGCTTTGCCACAATGGGAACACAACCCTTAGATCTGGACTACCACTGTACCATTTAATCATTCTTTCATTTCTCAGTGTTAGGTGTGAGAGGTATATTAGGTAGTCTTACTGAGGTACCCTTGTTTGACCAATCGACCTAGTTGCATATCGGAAACCATAGAGACTGTTTTAAACTAGGACAAGTTGCTTACCCGAATGCAGGATTATGTGAAGCCACTTGTTGTGCATAGTGAAACCCTAGCTCCAGATGAAACTAGGACAGGGTAACCTTATGTTCCTTATAGGGGTGTTTTGGTTCTCACTTAACTGTTACGTGTATGTTAGTTGCCAAGTTGGCATATGTTTTGGGGCAGAATTCAGTAGAGAGCACATTCACTTAGCTGTGATCATATCCGATCTAGTGAAATTGGGCTGAGGTGCTATCTATTTTCTCTTTTGCTAGGTACTCCTGGAACCATAGCTTTAGAAGGCTCTGATATCCCCCAGGTACTCTAGATTTGTATCGATAGGCTTTGTCAGGTTGCAATTTGTTCAGAGGCAACCAGAGTTTACTTCACTCCCCTCCGGGTACAAGATGGAGGAGAGTTAGAAAAGATTCACCAGTGCAGTGTCTACAGTAGTCACCTCTCAGTTCACCCGGGTCTAGTCTGGTCTGGGAATAGTTGTCTGCATTCAGCTTAGCACGAGATCAATCACCCATTCCCATGGCTTAGTATCTCCCAGCTAGTGTGGAAGAATTGATACAACACCTGCGACAGATAGTCGAGGCACTGCAGCAGGACGCAGTCTGTCAGGCTGAAGTCACGGCTCGTCAGACGAAGTGATAACCCGGCTAAAATAACAACAGCCATAGCCGGCGATTCAGATCTCATGCACCTCCCACGGGAACCCAACACCCGAAGCCACTGCCCATACTGCTAATGTCCAAGAGACTCAGGGCAATCCGGCAGAGCCAATCCCAACACAGGCCTCTAAAGCTCCTGTTTATCAAATCAAAGCTTCATTTGAATTTGAGGTTGACCTAACTGACTCAAGGTCAATAAATTGGAGAAGTTATTCAAACAAGCACAAGGAGTGAACTCCATCCCGGATTTAGAGGATGGGTATACTGAATCTGCAGTTACCTTACCCGAGCAGTTTAAAATGCTGCATATCAACCGCTTTGATGGCTCTAGAGACCCAATGGTGCACTTTTTCCTATTTTCTGATATCCTGAGGCTAATGGGTTTGACCCTCACCGTGGTTGTCTCTCTTGGCCGAACCATGTCCGATAGCCGCAACTGCATGCGAAATTAGAGGACTCTGTGAAACAGAACTAGGAAGAGATGACTGAGGCCTTTATTGCTCAATACTCCTACAACACACAAATCGAGGTCACAACTCGTGATCTTAAAGCCACCCGCCAACAGCTAAATGAGGGTTTCTCAGAGTTCGTGATGAGATGGAGAGCGAAGGCCTTGATGATGACTACAAGGCCTTCAAAAAAAGATTAGATCAGGGTGATTGTTCAGAATTTGCATGGCAAGTTGCTGCACAGGATGATCGTTTTACCTTTGTTTACCTTTCTAGAGCTTCATGAAATTGGGGTTCAAATCGAGGATGCCATCAGATAGGGAATCTTTGTGGAAGATAATGAGCCTTTGAAGAAGAATGTTGTTCGTAGTTCTAATGCTACTACTAATGGTAGCACAGCTGCGAAATGCTCAAAAGTAAATACTGTCACCACTCCCCTCAATGGCCAAAAACCAACCACTTTGACTCGGCCCCAAGCCCGAAATTTCCATTCTCTTTACATGAGTCTCTCTCAAGCTTTGAAAATGCTGCGAGAAAAACGGTACCTAGAACTCCTAGAACCCCGACCCTTTCCAAATCCTCTTCCACAATGATATGACCCAGCTAAACACTGTGTCTATCATTAATAGCACAGTCATGATACAAACCGTTGCATCCGTCTCCATCATAAGATTCAGGATCTTATTGACGAAGAGATGATGACTCATCTAAAAGAACCTCAGGCCACCCCTAACCTATTACCTCCACATCTCAATCTCATCCATTCATTACCATCCATCTAGAATCCCAGCATATACATCACCTCAGCTCATTTACCCAAGCTTGAGGTGTTTATTCCAGAAAGGATGGACTAGTGTATGATGAGTGCACTTGAACCCCAATCATCTCAAACCCATGAACCCACTACTTTTGAGCTGATGAGCATGATTGAAGATCTTTAGAGAATAATGACAGATTTAGCCTTTGGGGTTTTGGCTCCATCATCGACCATATCACATGCCAGAAATTTCACGCCAAAAGGGTTCTCAATTTTAGGGCGAGCTGCAATTGAAAATGGCCAACCTAAAGCTATCTTAGGTCTGGGCAATGACATGTTGACAACAACTGGGCTCTGCTCTGATATAGTAACCCAATCCCTTGGCAAGGTGGAGGCATGTGGTAAGAACAAGGTCGGGGCAAGTATTGACCCTTACGAACATCTTCAATGGGCTATTAAGGCTTTCTTGGTCAAAGGGCTAAACAAACAATAAGTGCTTGCAGTTGTTGCAAAGACTGTGGATGGCACTTTTGCCACTCAGGTTCAGGGAATTTCGAATAAAGGGGTAAGCCATGAAAAAGGCTGTCATACCAGAAACACCCCTTTCACCTCCAATCATACACTCGGAAGAGATCATCAAACCCAGTCAGCACCTACCAACCCTTTTGCCGGTACATCCAACTCAACTTCACAAACTTCAAGCCATCAGGCCCAAGGCCAGAATGTCTTCACCTCGTTTTACATGTCCTTATCCAAAGCCCTAGGGGTCCTGATCAGAAAAGGGCATCTTAAACCGTTAGAACAACGCCCACTGCCCGATCCTCTCCCACCTAAACACAATCCAACCAAGTACTGTGCTTTCCATCAACAAGCCGGCCATGACACTGACAGTTGTTTTCGTCTTCGCCATGAAATACAAGATCTAATTGACAACAAGGTCATCGCCGCACCAAGTCCTACAAAGTCTATCGACATCGGATCAATGAACTAGGGGGATAATATAACTATGTGATTAGAGGATAAACCACCCACTGATGGTGCTCATTTTACTCCATATATGGTGGATGGCACGCACTGTTTTGAGCAATTTGCGAATGCGGTTTACTTTTTGACTTGGGTATTGAGTCAGTTCTACTGTGTTGTATTGAGTTTGTCTTAGTTAGTTCTATTGTGTTAGAGGCAGGTGATTTCGGGGGTGTTACCTTGGACATCACTATCTTGTCTTGTGTTTGTCTTTTGCACTCTTTCTTTTGCGTCTGTTTCTACCATTGAGACAGTTGCTCCAGAAGATTTGAATAAAATGGCAGAGATTTTCGCCTGCTTTTTCTGTGCCTTTAAATCATTGCATTGACCTAAGTTTTTCAAAACTTTTCTAACACTGTGGTGAAAACAAAGAGGAAGGAATTCCTCGAGATTTGTAAAAATTTGATTAACTGAGAGAAGGAGAGGCATGCTAAGCTCTTAATGAATGAGATCATGTTTGTTAATGTGAGTACTGAAAAGGATCCTGGCTTGATCCAAATTGATTCTACATTGTCTTTAGAGGAGCTTGAGCGACTAGTCACTTTATTAAAAGATTTCAAAAAATGTTTTGCGTGGTCCTATGAAGACATGCATGGAATTGATTTTGAGATTGTGCAGCATAGGATCACTCTCAGCCTCAAGGCTCGACCCCTTTGCTTTCAAACCTTGAACCTTGACTCAAAATGTTCAAATGATCAATCACAATATAAGGCTTAGATGGCCGGATCAGAAGGAACACTTGAACTAGGGGCAAGAAGGTCAGATGTCATCAAAAGAAGCTTGCAAAGTTAGATGAGAAGCATCTCTTGAACTAGGGAAAAAAAATGTCAGATATGCTCGAAGATTCAAAGATGGGTCATTTTGCCAACCAATGAAGACCGGCAAGAAAACTAAATCCCAAAATCTGAGAGAAGAGAAATTATTGCTGAAGGACAATCGAGTTCCTATCCACGACATTAGGGGCAAATTCAGACCCCAATTAGATGGTCTCTCATATCATCAAGACTATTTAGTCAGCAAACAGTAGCCATTCTCATGGATTCAGATGGCTTAGAGATCCTACAACCGATCAGCATGAATAAGTTAAACTTTTCTATCCTTGAGAGGCTCACCAGGCTAAAAACTTGGAAGGGCGACCCAGGCAGAAGTTAGAGCAATACAAAAAGAAAGAAGAAAACAAAAAAGAACAAAACTGCAAAAATGGAAACAAAGAAAAAAGAAAGAGAAAAAAAAAACAAAGAAAAGAAAAAGAAGAAAATAGAGCTCGCAAGGTTGAAAACCTGAAAGGGCGGCCTTGGCAAAAGTTAGAGCACAAAAGGAGAGTGTTAATACTCAAGTGCACCTTAACCCAGAACTACGTACGGCCTGATTCCCATCTTTGGGATACGTGGGCAACTTCATCTTGAAGTTCAGCCCCAACCATTTTCAGCTTGTTGGTCTCATCCATGTTGATTGGCTGATCCTTGTTCAACTCAACTATCTTATCTAAGTGCAAATTGGCTTGTCTTCGTTCAAAATTGATTCTCCTATTCTATTAGAAGATTCAGCTGCAAGGCAAATCAAATTCAGATCTGAGATTGTGCATCTCAAGAGTTGATTCCGCGTTGGTTAAGCAATGGCCATTTGCAAAAACATTTTTTGAGGATTTTTAATGAGGTTAACTAATTCTCTCAAAAATTATTCCATTTTTCCAAAACTGGACCATTTCTTGGACCTAAAGAAAGGAAAATTTTTAGTATGTACAACCTGACTTGCATGATTTTTATTAATCTAACTGTCATGTTGGTCAAAATTGTTTTAGCAGAAAGCCACAAAACAAAAAAATGGTCAAAATGATGAACTAGGGGCACAGTTGAGTCAGGTTTTCTGTCTTTTCCCCATTATCAATGTACTCACCAGAAAGGGCACAGTTGAAATTAGCAGCAGGGGGCCAAGCGCTTTCTCATCTTCTAAATAGTGAGGTATCAAGCCAAGTGCGAAGCACGAATTGGAATGGAGCAGGATATTCCACTACCTCATCTGGACAGGTCTAATCACATCCAAGCTAGCCAAGGGCGTTGTCAACCAATGTCGGTTGTAGATCTGCTGCACATCTAATAGCACCACAACCCCCCTTTGTGGGAAAGCTTACTAGTTGTGAGCGAAAGAAGGAGAACCTAGTAGAATGCTATGGGCAAGAGCCCACGACTTCTTGCTTATCCACCAACCACACCTGGAGAGGGATAAAAAAAAATAAGAGAGATTAAAGAATTGAGAGATGTGCGCTGAGAGAAAAAGTGAGAAACGAGCTTTTCAAAGAAAAAGAGATTGAGTGCCAAAGTGATGTGAGAATCACAAATGAGCAAGGGTGGGAAACATTACTTGGAGAAGCTATGGGCTCCCAGTGAACTGAGAGGTCTCTCGCCTTTGTAACACATTCGAGTGTTGTGTTTGTTGTTTTTGTTTGTCTCAATTCTTGTTTTGAATCCTTTCGAGTGTAAATATTTGTGTTTAGGTTGTTTTACCTTCGTTTTCTCTTTGTTGAGTCGTGGTGTGCTGTGTTTAGTTGTAGGCTCAATACCCTTTTAAGAACTCATTTCTCAAATTCAATTTTAAATCGTTTTGTGCTCAGAGTGCTGTGTCTTTCTCCACATTTGTACAAAACAGGATTCTTTATTTCATAAATGGTAGGGTTCAACCTAGGTCATGTGAGAACAATAGAACAAGGACCTATCTGAAGCTACATGGGTTCCAAACTGCAAAGCAAAAGAAAAGAGGGAAAATTTGAAGCATCTTAGTGTGTTTTAACTTCAATAATTTCTGAGATTGCATTCCGAATGTACCTCCTCAAGTCTTGTCAATGCTCCAAAGTATGAGTGTACCTCTACCTCAAGCTCAAGCTGAAGCCTATTTCAAGCTAGAATGGCAATCAAATTGCTCTCCCTAAGTGCTATTTCTTGCTAGAGGCATCTTGGCTGTGTTTGCAATGAGTTCTTAGGAGACCAATCATGCGATAAAGGAAACTAGAGTTCGAATGGCGATGCCTAGAACATAAAGGTTTGGAATTTTCGAGACTAAAGTCTAGTTTAAATACCCAAGGATGTATCCTCGGCTTGAAATCTATATGGCAGTCCCATAAATTGAGATAGCATCTGTGCGCCTCAATTCTGGATACTAAACCAATCTAGTCTGTCACCCCGTTGGAGAATAGGGAAAGTTGTGAATATGATCATGAAGAAAAGCGGCATCCGTGGCTTCTGTATGTAGAGGTTACCCCTTGTCAGCATTTGAGGGCCTTTGAACTGTGAGTTGAAGGTAAGAGTTCGAAGAACACAAAGAGGAGACCTCTGTCAGACTAGAGCGGTTCATCGCCACTCACCCCATGAGGTGCTTTTTAAAGAGCCACTTTAGTTTTTTATTGCATTCCTTGAACATCATGCACTACATTGCTTGTGACATCTATCATATCATCTCACGTATTGCATTTATTTGCATCTTGTGTTATCTTGTATCATCTTGTATCATTTATCCTTTTACGCTGAGCAACGTTTAGGATTGTTGTACCCTGGGACTTATCTTACAATTCGTGGAATGTGCTCCTGATGGATTTTCTTTGGACCACTTCTCACAATTTCAGCATGGTTAGAGTGTCCCTTTCCTCACACGATTTCAACGGGTTTGGAACTTATCTTAGGATGCGTGGAACGCGCTCCTGACGGCTTTTCTTTGGACCTCTTCCCATGATTTCAGCGTGGTTAGAGTGTTCCTTTCCTCACACGATTTCAGCGTGTTTGGAATTTATCTCAGGACACGTGGAATGCGCCCCTAATTGGCTTTTCTTAGGACCTCTTCTCACGATTTCAGCGTGTTTGGAATTTATCTTAGGATGCGTGGAACGCACTCTTGACGATTTTTCTTTGGACCTCTTCTCACGATTTTGGCGTGATTAGAGCGTTCCTTTCCTCACACGATTTTAGCATGTTTAGAATTTATCTCAGGTTATGTGGAATGTGCCCCTGAGTATTTGTTTTCGGACCTCTTCTGACGATTTCAGCGTGGTTAGAGTGTTCATTTCCTCACACGATTTCAGCATGTTTGGAATTTATCTTAGGTTGCATGGAATGCGCCCCTAAGTAGTTTTTTTCGAACCTCTTCTCATGATTTCGGCGTGGCTAGAGTGTTCTTTTCTTTACACGATTTTAGCATTTTTGAAATTTGTCTCAGGTTGCGTGGACTGCGTCACTGAGTGGCTATTTTTGGACCTCTTCTCACGATTTCAGCGTGGTTAGAGTGTTCCTTTCCTTACACGATTTTGGCGTGATTGGAATTTATTCTTCCTCCTCTCATAATTCCAACATGGTTGGAGTATGTCACCATTTGCATCTATTGCACTATCTGTTACATCAATTACATCATACCATTTTATTGCCTGCATCATTTCCATGTTAAGCTTAGTTTGGCATGTGTTCATATATTTCCTTGGTTGAAGCATAGCTCTGCATGTGTACGCACCTATTCCACTAAGAGAATTGTGATCTGAGGGTTTCGGCACCTTTCCTATGTTAGACGTGGTCTGTTTTGTGTCTATATCTTTTCTAAGTAAAATGTAGTTTGGCTTGCGTCCCTTTATTCACCGCATCCATTGCATCCATTGCATTGTACTTTGTCTTGTTGCATTTAGCATTTAGGATCACGATCTTTCCTCAGCAGATCATTCCTCACTTATATCATACCACACCACCTAATTACTTGTATTCTTTCTGCGAAACACATAGTTCTGCATGTGCACACGCCTATTCCACTAGGAGAATTGTGGTTCGAGGGTTCTGGCACCTTTTCTGTATTAAACGTAGTTTGATGTTGCATCTCCATGCTTTTATGGTATTTGTGTGATTTTGCACTGTTTGTGGTATGATGATTCAATTACATTGTATATCATTTGCATTATTGTATTAAACTGCATATCCTTTACATTGTTTTGCTATATTGTGTATCATTTTGCATTCTTCCCTTGAACTACGCTGGTTTGATTCCTTGCAAAGGGATATGTAGGCAACCTTCGAGTTCAACCAATTGCATTTGCATTTTGTTTGTTTGCCCAAGCCTTACGGCCTTGTCAAAATTGGTCATCTTTGGGCTTTGACATTCACTCACGTCATTTCATGACTTTGAGCTTTGTTAAAGCGGGGCAAATGTAGGCACCCCATTTTTGATCGCCCTTAAAACTTGGGTGCCACCGATTGATCACTCGATGATGAAAGTTGTGCTATGCAAATGTTCGATTTCTTCAGCAAGAAGAGCTCCAAATCCCAACCTTACACCCCATTTTGGAGTAAAACTATTTTGACCAAAATTACTTTAGACCTTAAAACCCTCTCTTTCAAAATATTTTTCCCAAAAGTTTCTATAATTAGCGTCGGATTTCTTTAAAAACTGCACTTTTCGATAAATCGAGCAAGGGCAAAGTGGAAATAAATGAAAGAGAGGTGAACACTTTGAAAAATCCATTTAAACATCTTATTTAGAGGTTTGGAGTTAAAGAAAATTAGAGAAGAGGGAAAAAACCTAGTTGGGAAAGAAGTTGGGCATAAACCGTTAAGAGAGAATCAGGCATCCTTCACTAAATCAAGTCTATCCTTTTGTACACTTGGACTTAAGTTATGAGGCCACAACCATTGGAAAGTGGACTTCCAGGGTTTCATTTTACATTTAAGAATCTCCTAAAGGCGAGTTCGGATGAGGGAGATATGGCTGGTTGAAGTTAGGTATTAATCCGATTAAGGAAAAATTGAACGACCTTCACTGAACTAGGCATATCTCTTAGCACACTTATAATTTTGATGTGGGGCAACTTCCATTAGAACATATACTTCTGGGGCTTCAATTTAGGCTCAAGAATGACCTACAAAGGAATCTGGATGAAGGAGATATGTCCGTTTGAAGTTGGGTCTGGAAGTAGATTTTTGATGGCCGACTGGCCATCATTGGTGGCCGACTGGCCACTATTGATGGCCAACAATCCACCCTTCTAGCTGGTCGGCCACTGGTGAAAAACTAGATATTTTGTGCCAGGTGTCCCCCAAAAGCTCTAGCTGTTTAAGGCTTGATATTTTCGACCTGAGAGGTAGTTTTTTCTATATATACCAGACCAAACCTCTTGATTTAAGGTTCAGAAAAAATTCCAAAAGGTCCAATTCTTGGAATTTCTCTCTCTCTCTCTCTCAATCTCTCTATCTTGCAACCTATGCATCTTCTCTCTACACGTCCTAAACCAATATTGGAGCTCTCCTTGCTAAGATTCTTGTGTCCAAATTTCAGCCTTTGAGAGTGATGAACTTGTGGTTTGTGAACAAAAGTGTAATTTTTCTTCAAGAGGTATAATTTTTAACACCTTTGCACTGCTTCTTTTCTATCTTTCCTTGCTGATTTAGAAGTATTTTTTAACTGTTTTTATGGGCTGAAGCTTGTGGTTTAAGGTTATCAAAGGTTCCGGGGTTAATCACCCTTCTTTGAACCTTGTTCTGTAAGCCTTTCCACTTGTTTTCCTATCCATTCATCAACTTTTTTTCTAGCTTTTTACCACTGATTTTTAGAGGTTTTCAAAGGCTAAAAATGTTGTTTTGAGGTCCCAAAAATAGAGGGGTTAGCCACCTCTCTTTATGCTTGTTTACTAGCTCAAATGCTCCATGTTTTAGCTAATTGTTTTAGCTACTATTGTCTTCATTCCAGCATGTTTTCCAACTAATTTTGGGCTATAAAAACTCTGTGTTTTTAGGCTGAAGCTTGGGTCCTAAGGCCATTAAAGGTTGAGGGGTTTACAGTATTTCTTTGTACCTTGTTATGGAGGCCTTTGCCTTTGTGTTTCCCACCCTTGCATCATCTTTTTCAGAGCTTTTAAACACTAATTTTCAGAGCTGTTTCAGTGGCTAAAATCATGTTTTAAAGTTCAAAATAGGAGGGGTTAGCCCTCATTTCCTTGTGCCTTGTTTGCTAGCCTAGATAGCTCTATGTGTTAGTCTACTTTTCTAGCAATTTGTAGCTTAATTCCAGCATGATTTATGCTCCTTTTTTTGACTGTTGTAACTCTATTTTTGGCTGGTTAAGCCATTTGAGTCTTGTATTGCATAGTTGCAGTGTAAGTCTTTTCACTAGCTTGGTATTTTAAGGCTTTAACCACCATTGGTTTGAGTTGATTGCATGTTTTAGTGCTTTTTCTCACCTAATTTTAGCACTTACAATCTCTACAATCTTCCTCATTTCTTCAGTTTTTCAGTTGGTTTGAGGGTTGGTTCGACCTTAGAGTTGTTTAAGCTTGAGATTGAGGCTTATGCTTAATGGTTTAATCCTCCTTTGAAGGTTCATTACCATTGGCATTAAGCTTCTCTTATGCCTTAAACTACCCTTTGTTTGGCACTTCCTTCCCTTTAGAGGATTTATCACCAATGGACTTAATTGGTTAAAGAATGGATTGGTAAGTTAAAATGAGTAAACAAGTAGAAACTAAAAGTGTGCAAGATAAGGAATTGGTTTTGTTTTGATGTGTTCAATCGGACGTTAATTGAACACAAGGAGAATTGGGACATTTCATACTCAAAGTGATGAAATGTGTCAAGTTTCCTAGGTCTCCATTGCCCTTGATCATGCATGATAGGGTGGTGGTCATTTTGGCCTCATTTTGCATTTATTAAACTTGCACAATTGGTTTCACAAGCCATCATGCAATGAAATTGCTTGATTGATGGTTTATGAACCAAATTTTGTCCCTCCTTTGACTTCCCCATGAAAATGAGAGGCAAAGTGTGTAAACAACCCTTGAGAAATACACTGTTTTGTTTTGTTTGCTCTTTATTGCAGCAAGGAAGTCTAGGTTATTGGTGGCCGACAGCCACCACTAGTAGCCGACCGGCGACCATTGGTAGTTGATCGGCCCCTTGTCGGCCATCATTGAAATTTGCCTAGTGTGTTGGTAAGGTGGTGCAGAGGTGTTCTCGAAGTGAGCAAAATTGTTGGTGTTCAATGTGCAAACAGAGGCATTCAGCAGCAAGACAGTGGCCTTTCGGGTGGAAACCGAGCATGCATGAGCTTCCCTTGCATTTCAAGCCTATTGAACGTTTAATTAACAATAGACCAAATATATGTTGTAATTAATTAGTTGTAGCTAATTAAGTGTTGTAAAGAATTAGTTAGTTTAACTAGTTAGTCAATTTCGTTTTGTAATTAGTGTTAACCAGAATAGTTAATTAATTCGGTTTGTAATAATTAGTTAGCTAGCTAGTTAATTAGTTTCAAGTTTTGTATTAGTTAGCCTAATTAGCCTAGTTAGCTAGTTAGCTTTTATTCATTCAGACCCTCCTTCGCGAGGGTGTAATGTTGTAATAAGTGTGCATGCGTACGTGTATGTCTTCCAACCCCACGTCTTTCTCCCTTTTACTTAGTCTCTTTTGATGATTAGATTAGGGACATATTTTAGCATATCGCATGTTTGCATCCATTCATTCGTATTGCCTGCACCAAGGCTTGACGCATCATTCAAACTGCATTGCCATTTCAATAAATCTTTGAATACGTGTTTAACCGCATGTTTTTCAAATTGCTTCATATGCCATATTAGTAGCCGAGCCTATTAATTGCATATTGCATGCGTTGCATTAGATACTTAACATAGTTTAGATCATGCATCTTTCTAACTAGTTTCTGTTTTGGCTTGGAGTACTCGGTGATTTTTATGCTTTAGCATACTTACATAAGTGCGAATGTTGCCATGATTAGGATGCTTTCCATGAGGCTATGTGCTTAAATGCTGAACTGCTTAAATGCCTGTGGATAAAGGCTTGTTGTTTGAATTGGAACGATTCAACGAATGTAAGTTTTAAGCCCACTTTGTTCAATGGCAAATCATGTTTTAAGCCCACTATGTTTGGTGGCAAAACAGCATCTTTAAGCCCACTTGAGGTGGCAAACTCAAACCATTTTCGTAAACAAACATGAGTTGAATTGTTCCAAATTGAGCGAGCTAGTCTATACTTGCTTTGTGCGTATCACATAGCAAAACTAGTTTAATAACCGGATTAAGAACACATAATGTTTATAAAAAATAATATCATGATTAGTAGAGGCTGATCTTTGATCGGGCGAGCGGGGTACTTAATTCATGACCTTTCCCTCTTGTACCTATGTTCCTAAGTCGAGGCAACTTTGGTGATGACGGACACGTGGCCTTCGACACGATTCAAGGTTTCCTAAATTTCCCTAAAATAAAAATATTTAGGTGGCGACTCTGTATTTGGCAAAGCAGTTCAATTTTGGCATTTTTGATTCAAAAATCAAATTTGTAAAATGATTTGCTAAATTTGGACTCTTTGGTGTTTATCAGTTTCACATTGCAATGGTGAGATTAGATTCAGAACCACGGGAGTCCGAACTGTGAAGGCATTCTTTCAAACCTTTCAAAAGGGGGCGCAAAAAAAGGTGAGTCCACACTTGAGACGCAGACTTCGGCATACCTCTAGCATCCATCGAGAGGCAGTGAATCTGTTTTAAGAAAACTGTGATATTATGCAGGCTTCGGTTTTCTTCTTTTCTAATCATTTGTTCTTTAATTTTTCAGAATTTAGTTTACCTCAACGAGTTCTAATCATTAGTTGTCCATGTTAATAATTTATTTTTTTAGTAATGTAATCTAATTTATTTCTGTATTTAGTTGTGTCATTTATTCTGTATTTCCTCATTTAATAAAAAATATAAAAAATTGTTTTTCCATTTATATTTAATTTATTTTATATATTTTTCTTGTATTATTGTGGAAAAATACCAATAGAAGGATATATATATACAGAGAGAGAGAGAGAGAGAGAGAGAGAGAGAGAGAGGGTATAATATTGTGTTGTCTCTCTATAATTTAGGGTTTGTTCGAGATGAAGTCATCTTTGGGGATGCTTCGAAGATTTGCACTTCACAAAAGCCACAGGAAAGAGAAGAGAGACTATCAACTTTCTGTGCATTTGGATGATCTTTCTCAAGCTTCATAGGTCACTTCTCTATTCTCTTTAGTTTACTGTCCTTTAATTTGTTTACTGGATCTTCACTTTCCAAACCTATATATGTTGTCTTAGTTCTTTATTATTATTATTATTATTATTATTATTATTATTATTATTATTATTATTATTATTATTATTATTATTATTATTATTATTATTTTGTGTGCTTGAATTTGTTCTTTGTGTTTCTTGATACAACAAAAGTGCTGCAATTCCTTCATTTTCTTTTTTAAAAAAGTGAATTAATTGTGATTTGTGGAAATCACAGCTTAAAATCACCGGTTGCTTTGTCTGTGACCAGAGTTGAACTTGTTTTCTCATGTAATGTAATAATCCATATTTGATTACCTTTTTACTAGAATTATTGGCTAGGGTAAATTACACAAATGGTCTCTAATAATAGTGTCTTACCTCCTTTGAAGAAATGTGATTCTAATAATGCGACACTTATTAAAACTTGAGTAAATATCTTGCTCTGAATTGTAAAATTGACCAGAAATAAGATTTTGTAGTTCTAGAATGGCACTTTTTGAAGAATTATCAATGCTTTTTCCTTTGTCATTGGTGATGTTGGCAGTGCAATTAATCCCCATGTCTGTTGTCACTTGATTTAGGTGCTATTTAGGCATGATACTATATACTCAATCAATTGATGACATTTGAAGATTTTGTAACTTTATATTCTTTCCTTCTATCACTGTCCCTTCTTCAAAAGCTTTTGATTTTGTTTGTTTCCCCTTTTCATCGGATAGGCATGATATAAGGAATTGCTATGATAGCTTACTTTCAGCTGCTGCTGCAACAACAAATAGTGCATTTGGTAAAAAAAGCCTTGTGCTCACACTTTGATATTAGTATAAATGGCCAATTAATATGCTCCTACTACGATGATTTAAAGATAAATTATAATGGACACTAATTTTTTGTTATATGATTGTTTGATTATCTTTTGCACTTGTACTCCACTTTTTAAAAATTAAGTTGCAATGCTCTAATATGGTGAATATGCCTATTATTATGGCTTTCTTTTGTGTGTTGTTTCTATGATTGAAGCTTTTATTACAAGTCCACAAGTCTAATAATATTGGTAGATGTCTAAACATTGACCATATTTCTATGGCTCTCTCCTAAGATGACGTTTTCAAAACTTTCTCACTTTAAATCATATTCAGTCTTAACCAATGGAATTATATGAAGGTAATTTGATTGATAGTCAGCTGACACTATATCAAAGTAGCCGCCTCCCATTTAAATGCATCTGCTATTTTAGAATTTTCAAAGTCACTATGCGATATGAGTACCTGTATACTAGAGAAAACTGCATTAAATGATGATGAAGAAAGTTGTAAGTGCATCATGTTTCTATTTGCTTGGAAGTTGTTTAGATTATTCTTGGAACATTTGATATTGGTATTGATGTATATAATTAGGCCATGATGTGAATCAAGTATAGGAACATGGAAGATATAGATGATCTCCAACAAGCTATTGGACCTCTTATTTTGGTTGAGAAAGGCATTTGTATCTCTGGTATACTCATGGTTTTTCATATGGTTTTATCTTCCAATAGTGTGATGCTCGACTCTTGTGACATGTTATGAAAGTTTCATTTTCTAATGTCCATTTGAACAGTTTGGTTGTCTTGCATCATTCCTTTCATTTTGGTTTGAACTTGTTTCATTATTGTCTCAACTTTCATGTATATGTAGTTCTATTGTTGTTTATCTCATGTATGGTTTTGCTCTTTTCCTATATATATATCCGTACACATCTTAGTTAGTTATCACTTTTTAACTGGTAAGAATTTTTCTTCAGAGAAAATCCAATGAAGCAGAAATTGAGTCACTGCAGGAGGAATACCATCATAAGGTTGCAGCTCTTGAAAGAAAGTTTCATTTCCTTCTATGATTTTTGGATTTTGTTTATGCTAACTTGTTTGGGTTAAACATGGTAATATGATGAATTACTACTTTTTTTTCTCTGTATATTTTATGTTAGTCCTACTTAAGTGAAAACCTTTATATTATGAAGTATCTCTTTGTAGTTCAAACATGGAGTATACTCTTACTCTTGTTTCCTTGACACTATGTGGTATATGTAATCAACATAAGAGGTAACTTTGAGTTGTTATTGTCGTGTTTTTTTTTTTTTTTTTTAAATCATTTTTGTGAATGGTGTCCTCATGCATGGGTGTAATTGAATTACTTTTGTGAATGTACTAGTTCTTGCCATGCTTCATCTTTGGTCTGATCTATTTGTTATATGATGATTCCATCTTTTATAAGTTTATTGACTGAAGTTTGTTAAGAATTTTCTTAGTTAGAAAGCATTCCTTGAGCGTATGTCCAAAACTTTGTGCTATTGAAATTAGCCACTAGACTAGACCATTTGTTCACAATTATGACTGGACAGATGTTTAGTTATTGACAGTGGAATCATGCTAAGGTTGTCATTTGTATAATGTGTTTTTTGATGCTTTACAATTACATTTCATGCTGCAGTCATCGAGAAAGGACTAAACAATGATTACAATTTCATTTTGGACGCATATTGGACAAGCTCACTTGATTTACTTGCTCAATACCTATATTGACTATCATGATTGCCACATGGTTCTTGTATAAGTGTTTCAAAGGGTTGCGTACTATTATGAATATTGTAAGTGCACGATTTAATCATTTTGCTTTTTGAATTTAGGTTTATGCTCTTACTAAGGAAAGGGATACATTACGTAGATGGCAGAGTAAAAGAGTGATGCTGCTACTCTTTTGAAGGAGAAAGATGAAATAATCAATCAAGTTATGGTTGAAGGTGTGGAATGCACCATCAAAGTTGTTTATTAAGTATTCTATATGTTCATGAATTGTTTAATGGTGCATAGAAAGCTTTCTAGTTGTTTGTTTGAGAATTAGGAATTTTGGTTAATCTTTTGTTATGCATGGAATTATATATTTGAGGTTGGATTATACTTGGTTTGTATAGAATTTCTATTACATTTAGAATTTGATGTTCAATATGAATTTCTTGGATGGTTGGAAGTGAAATGTGTGCACGTTGTCAAATGGTTGATAATATAATTAGTATTGATGGATTATATTGTTTATATAGGATACATGTTGCACTAATAATGGATATAGGTGGTTCAGAAAATAAATTTAAAAAAATATATATATAGTATTTCGCAACTAAATATGTTGGTAGTCAAAAATGCAAGCAAATGTTTTGCTATGTAATAATTTAGTAGCAAAAAAGAACCAAATGGCTTTATGCGACCAAACACTTAGTAGCTAAAACAAATTAGAATGAGGGAAGAAACTATTGCCGACTAAATATTGTAGTCACAAAAAACACGGCATCCTTTAGGGACTAAGAGGCTTTTGGCGACTAAAGTTTGTTGTCAGTAAAAGTAACAATGACTAAACTATTTGGTCGCTAAATGTATGTATTATATTACCTAGTAAAATGTATAGTCACAGAATGCATTATTATTTGCGACAAAAATTCTATTGGCAAATAAAACTTTAGTCTCTAATAGTTAAATTCAGTTTTATGTGAGAACTTTCGGTGACAAATATTTTAGTCGCTAAAAGATAACATTTGCCGACTAACCAAAGTTTAGTAGCCAAACGTTCACTTTCGGCGACTAATAGTTTAGTTGCCAAAAGATAACATTTGCTGACTAACCAAAGTTTAGTGGCCAAACGTTCACTTTCGGCGATCAAAAATAGTTTAGTTGCCAATACTATCGCTGACATGGTATAAGCTACGACCTTGGTGACAAAAAAATTTAGTCACTAATGAATTTTAGCGATCAAACATGGGGCTTTTGGTGACCAATATTTTAGTTGCCAAAATTGTCATTTCCTGTAGTGATCATGCGTCTATGCCCCAAAACAAAATCAAGAACCTCCTTCCACCAATCATAATTCTCCTGTGGCACTACCTGCCCATGCCCCACGAACAATAATTAATGTTGATGTGATATTTGATTTTATATTTGTTGTTTTAAAATTTTAAAATTTCATAACTTTTATTATACACATTTATTTTTATAAAAGTTTGTAAAAATAAAATATTGATTTTGTAAGTTGTATAAAACTAAGAATTTCTCTGTTTGCAAAATTGATAGATTTTTTAGGTGTTTTTTTTTTTTTTTTTTTTTTTTTTTTTTTTTTTTTTTTTTTTCTAGTTTTACAACTAAGAAAGTTCTTAGTTTCACACATGAATGTTCCATATAGTTTTTTCATCATATATATATATATTATAGTCAATATTGATCTTTTTGATAAATCTCAACAAGTAATTTCTAAAAATATAATTTATATATATAAAAAAAAACGAATGTGTAATGTGAAAATTATGACATTTTAAAGTTTAAACTACAAAAACGACAAAGTTTCATCACATCATTAAGTTTTTAAATCAACACATGTCATGCTCATTATTGAAGATAAAATTGTCTTAAAAAAAAAAAAAACTACTTTACATGGGACTTACCCTAACATAATCTCACCAAATAGGACTTATAGGTAAATATTCATTGTTTGATTATTCATAATATATACATACATACATACATATATATATTTGTTTTGAATAATAATTTTTTGTTTCAGTGCTCTACTTTTTTTAATAAAAGTTATTTTTGGAGAAAAATATTTTTTGCATTATGTGAAGTTTGATACGACAAAGAACAAAAGTCAATTGAAATCAAACTTATTCAAATGTTGAATATTTTTTATTTCTAAAAGATAGAAAATATTTAGCCTGAACTAAAGTTTTACTATCACCACCACAATATTACCATCACTCCGCCACTTCAATTACTACCTTACTCCCACCACTAACTGCATTACCACTAATAATGCAACCAACACACTAGTTTTAATGGGTTGAGAATATAATATAAATAAATAAATTATCATCTGCTAAAAGTTTTAAGAGGTAAAGTTTTTAAAAGAGCTGATAGTTAACAATGTAATATAATATCATCCAAACAATGAAAATGTTTCGAATAAAAAATATCTTTTAAAATTTATTTTGATAATATTTTTTTTTAACCTTGAAAATCTAAGATATAAGCATACTAGGTGTGTGGAGGTGGAAATGGAACACTCTTTCAGTCCAAACAAGCCTTTGATCTTCCAATTGTCACCTGAAATATAAATAAGACTCTGGTCGATGGTGCTAGAATTAACACTCCAATGGACAAGTTAGTCATTGCATAAAGGTTGGTCTTTCTTCGTTTCATGGAGTTCAAGTTTTTTAACACATCCTTATTTCTACAGCCTCTCTCCTCCTTTTATGGAGTCACCTTTCTTGAGCCCTATTTTAGGCAAATTTAGCATTCCATTATTACTCTGTTAGGGCCCACCTCTTACCATACTTCCTTGAAAGGGACATTCTAAACCCACTAATGGGTCAATGTCGATTCTCCCAACACATTCGACTCATTTATTTAGCAAGGATACCGCTATTCGCGCTCCTCCATATTTGACAATGGCGTAGTCTAGTGGGCCATGACTTACTCAAATTTCATGTTTAGATGGGCAAGAAGCTCTGTTTGTCGTTTAGATTTATAATCTTTTCGACCCCCATAATTGCCTGCCAAGCTCCAGATCAGCTTATGATGGGCAGTGTGCTTGGCTTCATTTTCAAGCCGTATTCACAAATTACGATTAATCATACTTTGCACCTAGAAATTTGGATACATGATGGACACGTTGGTTGATTTCTGACACGTCAGGTGGGATGCAACGTGAAATGATTTTGGTTTCTCGCCTCTTCATGATTTCCATTAATTTAATGCAATTTGAAAACCTTTCGGCCTTTTGTTTCCAAAAGGACTTTATGCTGGAATCCTCTCACCCTTCCTTCTTCACCTTCTTGCTCCTGACTACTCTGCTTCCTTTGCGCACTCTCTCTCTCTCTCTCTCTCTCTCTCTCTCTCTTGTTCGCGAGTTTCTTTTGCTTCAATCTATAAGTCCTTCTAGTCCTATCTCTTTATTTCATTTGTTTTGTTTTTTTCTTTTTTCTCAAAATTTAGATCAACCCTTCTTCCTATTACCTTCTTCTTTTGCTTTTTACATTTTATTCTGACTCCATGGACAACCACCTGAAAGCCCTACTATTTGAGGATAGGGTTGTCACTTTCCGCCGTCACTTCTCAATCCTTGACGATGTCTAATTGGCCCTCGTCAGGGATGTAGAAATGGACATGGAGAGGGCTCACGATAACACCATTGTCTTCCCCTTACTAGCGATTGTTGAGGGTGGAGTTCGTTTCCCCCTTTATCCTTTTCTTAGGTCCATCCTCAACTATTGGGGCCTCATTCTTCTTAGCCTAATGTAAACTTTTACAAAATAATGATGGGCATAGTAGAGTTGAACCGCAAACTAAACCTGAACCTAGAGATTCCGACCATTCGGCATAGTTATTGCCTTGCCAAATCTTCCGATTGACAAGGGCATTACTTTTTTAGAGCCAGAGATACCGATCACCACTTAGTGACCATGCTTGCAGCTCTGGCAAGAGGGTAGATGATGTAATGGTTGCCATTCAAGGCAATTGAGAATTCAGCGAAATAGAGGAACACTTTAATCCTGTTCCTAGAAAAAGGGGCGAACTAGGTGGCCGAGTAGCTACGTTAATTTTTCATTCCTAATTTGCTTAACCATAGACTAAAATCATTTTGTTCTCTTGTAGGCAACAATATCAAGATATCTCTCCCCTCTAGAGACGAAGCCAACCTAGGCCAAATCAAGGCCGCACTAGAATACGTTAGGCGTGCAAACCTTCAAGGACAGGGACACGTCACCCATATTCTCTTGAGGTAGGACCCGTCCTACTCTACATTCACGTCGGCCGATCACATTCCAGTTCCACGAGGTGAGGAATATCTCTCGACTCTCATATTCCCCAACTACGTCAACTTGAGAGAGATAGCGTTAGGGTCCCACCCGCTAAGGAAAGCAGCAAAAACGTTCAGGAAGTTGAACAAGTTATTGGCTTTTTAGAGCAAACTGAGCAGGCGGAGTTTAACACCGCCAACATCCAAGAAGCCCAAGCAGAATTAGATGAAGAGTTTGAGCGGGCTTTCGACCAAATCGGCTCTAAGGAAAGAGTTGGTAGCCCAACGCGTACTGTAATACCCCAAACTAAATACAACAGCATATCCACAATGGTGATTAAAAGGCGGCATATGAAGAGATAAGCACTTCCATTAATTTAAATTTCTTATACAAAAGAGCAACAAATGTAACTATATATTCATAACCCTAACCATGAATCTATAGCATGTGTTACATGATGAGGAACAAAACAAAAGGTAAACAGATAAGAGAATGCCCTAAAGGCTTACAACTTTCCAAATTAGCACTTGGTTACAACAAAAATGGATTTAAATCCCAACACATATAAAAGCCCTTGGCTTGTACACAAAAAAATAAAAAATAAAAAATAAATAAATAAAAATACACAATTAAACAAAACGAAGCTCTTTCTCCATGTCCTCCCAAGCTATTGCCTTGGCGAAGGCATATCATCTGCACTTGAAATGTTTTTCCCACATAGGGTGAGCTAAAGTCTAATAGAAATAATCCAACACAACATATGAATCTTTACAAAACTATAAGGGTAAACTACACATGCAATGCTCATGACAAAACATTTTATATCTCTTTCAAATCATGCCATGCCAGGTTCATATTACCATTCATAAAACATTTTCCTTTTTATGGAAAACCAGTTTGTGAATACAACTCTACAAATCTCTAGGTACGTGTCTGTTAGCAGGCTATACAAGCACTGCTCTTTTGTCATATTTATTGATATTAACCAGAAGGCTTGACACCTATCTGCACGGATTTTTAGTCTTTCACGAAGGATACGTAGGCCAACTTATCATAGTAACCACACCCCCTACCTAGATTCACCAAGTATTCACCATTTTCTCAAAACAATATAATTACTACAAATGTGTAAATGTATGATAATGCTCAATGCAATGGATGAGAAATAGTTTTCATTCCCCTAGTCCTCATGCAATTTCTACAACAATCATGACTATCCTCCACCGATAGCCCAAAATAGATATCTTTGAACAAATAAAATAATTTCCATAAAGGTAAACATTCCAAATTTCGAGATGCGAGTGGTGACACATACCAAACTCCACCATCTTAATCAATAACAATTAAATTCCATCTTTCCAACATCTATATCATCATTTATACAAAATCAACATTTAGGGAAAAACCTCTCTTCCAAAATCACTTCCAAATTTCAAAACCAGCCATCTTGTCACCTCTACACCTCATTTGCTAGCCCCACAATCACTTCCATGAAACCATTTGAAAACCTCTATTTTTATGTTTGAACCCAAAATCCAAGATTTGTTCAAAAGTCCATTTCTTTCGCAAGGTGGTTTTATAAAAATGAATAACTAAGTTAAAAATCATAAAGAGGTGCGAAGAATCCCTACCTCAAGCTTAGAGGAGTGAAAGAGAAGAACTTGGAAAAACTCGACATCAACAAAATCACGAACCACCTGGATCAAAAGAAAGCTCTTGGCGCGATATACACTTTATCTCAAAGGATCAAGCTGAGAAGACACCTCTAGGTGAGTAGATCTAAGGATTTAAGTGGAAAAAAGTAAATGTTGAGAGAGAGAGAGAGAGGGGAAAAAGGGAAACAACTTATGAGGAAAGACGACTTTGGGTCTATATATATTGACTAGGTATTAGTGGAATAATAGTTCCAAGGTCAAATGAAAGAAAAAGTCAAAAATCCCCAAAAAGTAGGCCTGCCAACAAAATTTGGAAAAAGAGTCACAGGGGTTGACCCTTGCAATAGTGGTGTCGACCCTCAAAAAGAAAAGCTAAGACACTTGTGTCAGGCAGCAGGCAAGGTGTCGACCCTTGGACCCAAGGAGTCAACACTAAATTTCAGCAAGCAAATTCCATATTCTGCAATAGATAAGGGTCGACCCTTCACAGACTGGTGTTGACCCTTGAGGCCAACAAAAACAAGAAAGGGTCGACACCACCAAGGTTGGTGTCGACCTTAAATTTCAGTAGCCACCTAGGGACACAACTACAAGAAGGTGTTGACTCCTCCCAGACTAGTGTCGACCCTTGGAACAGAACAAGGCAAGGAGAAAGAAGATGGTGTCGACACCAACAAGGGTGGTGCTGACCCCTGAAGCCAAAACCAACATGAGGGGAAAGGAACGACCACCACGAATATGATTTCCCAGATTCAAAGGTAATAAATGGGTCGGGTCTGAATCAAGATCGCTATAACCTCTCTCCCTTAAGGAATTTCATCTTTGAAATTTAAATCAACATTCAAACCACGTTTAAACCAATTGCGAACATAATAGTAAATCAAATCATGACCATGACCCATCCACCAGTCAATCACTTCCATGACAAGGATAACCAAATTCTCAAAAATGAATATACAATTCACATTTCCAAACATGCACAATGTTGATATTACGTTAACATAACAAAGGTTCAATACAAGTTCAAATATTAACAAATACGTTCGGATTCTTCTCTCAAATTTCTAATTCATGCTCCCAAGTGACTTCGTCAATCCCATGATGTCTCCACAATACCTTTACTAAATGAATTGTCTTGCCACACAAGACTTGGTCTCGAGTATATAAAATTTTAATTGGTCTCTTCTCATACGAGGCGTCCTCATATACTTCTAACTCAGTCCAATCCAACACATGTGATGGATCTGGTTCATACTTCCGAAGCATACAGATATAGAACACGTCATGAATCCCAAAAACTAGTGACGGTAAAGCCAAACGATAAGCTATATCCCTAATCTACTCTAGGATGTCAAAAGGTCTGATAAATCTAGGAGATAACTTCCCACTATTTCCAAACCTCATCAAATCCTATTTAGGCGATATCTTCACAAAGACATGATCTCCTACATTAAAGGATAACGGTCTCCTCCTACAATCGGCATAGCTCTTCTGACAACTTGGAGCCATAATTAACCTCTTACGAATAAGCACAACCTTCTCTGTCGTTTCCCAGACTAGCTCAGGACCTTTAAAGGTGCATTATCCACCTCGGCCTAACATATGGGTGATCTACACGGTCGACCATAAAAGGCCTCAAATGGTGCCATGCCAATACTAGATTAGAAGCTATTGTTGTAAGCAAACTCCACGAAAGGTAAGTGCCTCACCCACGACCCCCTAAAGTCAAGGACACAACTCGAAGCATATCCTCTAGGATCTAAATGGTGCGCTCTGACTGCCTATCAGTCTGAGGATGAAAGGTGGTGCTAAAGGTTAACTTAGTGCCGAAGGCCTTTTGTAGGCTCTGCCACGACCGAGCCATGAAACATGGGTCTTTATCTGAAATAATAGTCACTAGGACCCCGTGAAATTGAACTATGTCCCTAATGTAAAGGTTGGCAAGATAATCTACCGAGTCATTTGTACATATAGGTATAAAGTGCACTAGCTTAGTTAACCGATCAACTACCACCCAAATGGCATCATTACCCCGTTGAATCCTCGGAAGACCCACAATGAAATCCATCATGACATGCTCCCACTTCCACTTGGCTATAGGTAAGAGTTGCAACAAACCCTCTGCTGTCTGATGCTCAACCTTCACTTGCTAACAATTAAGGCATTTCGATACAAACACGGCTACGTCCTTCTTCATACCTCTCCACCAAAACTGGCGGCCAAGATCTCGATACATTTTTGTACCTCCCGAATGCACCGCAAGGCGTAAATGGTGAAATTCTCAGAGTACTTCCTCTCGATAAGACTCTGGCACGAAAAAGCGGTCAAGGTACCTAACACTTGAGTCAGAATACACATTCAAGCCCTTCTTTACCTTCCCACTGGAGATCTTCTCCCGAAGGGTTTCTACCTCAAGATCACCCCTTTACGCTTCTAAGAGTCGGTTCACAAGAGTAGGTTGTGGAACGACTGTAAACAAAACAGTTGACTTGACGGACTAGCCAAGAGACAAGTCAAACTCGCCAATAGTACCCAATATCTCCTATTCCTATAACGATTCCGGTTTTGACCCAACCTTGTGTTGTATTCTGGACTCAAGTTTCATGGTTTAATGTTGTTGTTCATCTCTTACTTCCCTTGTTGTCCCTTGGGTTTGTCTTTTGGGTTGTTGTGGTTATGTTTGGAACAGGTTGGTTGCTTGGTTTTCAAACCTTATGTTGCCCAAATTTTTAGTCCTCTGCTCGAGCGGCACTTTTTGCGCTCAAGCGGGCTTTGTGAACTCTCAGTACTTTTGGAGGTCTGAAAAAATACTGGGAGAGTTATTTCTACGCTCAAACGGTGTTTTCTACGCTCAAGCGGGTGGATGCTCGAGTGGCCTTTATTACGCTCGAGCATTGGTATGTTGTCTGCAAAACTACTGGATGTGTGTTTTCTACACTCGAACGTCACTTCTTGCGCTCGAACGGTGATGGTCTTCTTCATTATGCCTTAGCACTTGAGCGTCACTTATTGCGCTCGAGCGTCAACTCTTGCGCTGAGCGGATCGTGTATATGTAGACGCGCCTTCGGGGGCTTTGGTTTTACAGTTCGGACTCAAATGTCACGGTTCTGAATCTAATCCCGCAAAGTGCAATGCGAGGCCGATAAATCACCAAAGAGTCCAAATCTGGCAAATCGTTTTGGAAAACTTATTTTTAAGAAAGAAGTGCCAAACATGGACTGCTTTGCCAGATACAGAGTCGCCACTTAAATATTTTATTTTGGGGGAATTTAGGAAACCCTAACTCGTGCCTAAGGCCACGTGTCCGTCATCACCAAAGTTGTCTCGGCTTGGGGACTTAGGTACGATTGGGAAAGGTCATCTATGAGCACCCCGCCGCCTCGATCCGAAGATCGGCTTGTACTAAGCATGATATCAAGTTTTTGAAGACACATGCGTTCTTATTCCAGTTAATTGGCTAATCTTTACTATGTGATGCGCACAGCAAAAAAAGTATAGACTAGATCGCCTAACTTGGAGCAAAGCATCGCATATCCGTTTGTTTGGAAATGGATTTGAATTTTGCTACTCCCAAGTAGGCTAAAACACGGATTTCGATGAATTATTTCAATTCAAGCAATCCAACCTTCACCCATAGGTATTTAGGCAGTTATATCACATAAGCAATTAGCCTCATGGTAAGCATGCTTTCATGTTAACACTCACATACATGTAAGATGCTAAAGCATAAACACTCACAGTGTACTCCGAGCCAAAACAAAGAAACATGTTAGTGTAGATGTCCCTGAACACCCCGGGAGGAATCCCGTTTTGTTCATTGGGCTCACTACAGTTTGGACTCAAAGTCATGGTCCTATATCTAATCTCGCAGAGTGCAATGCAAGACCGATGAATCATCAAAGAGTCCAAATCCGGCAAATCGTTTTTGAAAATAGATTTTTTTGAAAGAAGTGCCAAACATGGACTGCTTTTCCAGATATAGAGTCGCCACCTAAATATTTATTTTGGGGGGAATTTAGGAAACCCTGAATCGTTGCCTAAGGCCACGTGTCCGTCATCACCAAAGTTGCCTAGGCTTGGGAACTTGGGTACGATTGGGGAAGGTCATTTCATGAGCACCCCCACTCGCCCGATCAAAGATCAGCCATTACTAAGCATGATATCTTGTTTTGAAAACATATATGCTCTTATTCTGGTTTATTAGCCTAGAATTACTATGTGATGCGCACAGCATACAAGTATAGACTGGATCACCTGAATTGGAACAAAACATCTCATGTTTGTTTTTTAAAACGGTTTGCTACCGCAAGTAGGCTAAAATGCAGATTTTGCCGCCCTCAAGTGGACTTAAGAAACAGGGAGATTTGCCACTCTCAAGTTGGCTTAAAACTCGTAATCAATGAATTGTTCCAATTCAAATAATCCAACCTTCACCCATAGGCATTCAGGTAGTTATATCACATAAGCACATGGCCTCATGGTAAGCATGCTATCATGGCAGTCACTCACACGCATGCAAGGATGCTAAAGCATAAACAGTTACCGAGTACTCCAAGCCAAAACAGAAACTAGTTAATAACCAATGCATGATCCTAGTTCATGTTAAGATGGCTAATGCAAAACATGCAAAAATGCAACTACAATAGGCTCGGCTATTTTAAGATGGCATATGAGATGCAACAATCGATACATGTATTCAACTTGGAATTGAAATACAACTCAGTTAGTATGATGCGTCGAGCCCGGTTCATGCAGTACAGATGAATGAATGCAAACATGCGAACATATAGATGCTAATTGAAACATGTCCTAAAATTAACCATCATAAGCTGGTAAATAAAAGGGAGAAAGACGTGGGGTTGGAAGACATACATCACACACACGCACACTTATTACAAAGTTCGCTCTCTCGCGGAGGGTCCGAATAAATAATACACAACCGAAAGAATAACGAATTACAGCCAATTATTACATAACCCTAATTAATTAACAAATTAACTAAGATAAATAAGCTAGCATGCAAATTTAAATAAAAACGGGCTGCCTTAGCTCTGTTCCGAATGATAGGGATACATGCATACTCGGGCCGCCTTGTCGGGAAATCCATCGCGATGCCCCGATTTGCCTCTGTTATGCATCGTCCTGAATCTTGTACAAAGCTCCGTATATCGTTTGACCGCTTTTTGCGGCTAGTTTTCGGTTTACTGCAACAGAGAGCAAGAAAGGGGCATGGCAAAGTATTTTCAACATATGTATGCATGACCACTCTCCCCGTCATTACATAAGCTCTAGGGAGTGTAGTCCTCGATCCTCGTGCCACCAATCACACTTCCCGATGCATGATGGCCGAGGAGTCGAATTGCACGACTCAATATGAAATGGATGCACACATAAACACAACAAGGCCTAAACTCTATCATGGGTAATCCGGAGTGTCGGCGATCGAGAATCGAGGCACATTTCGTAACTTGGAGTACAAAACATCCATCGTTTCTCGTGTTTGGCCTAAACCCTATTCCAAACACAATGCAATATACATGGCATGCACGATGCGACTCGGACTATGCAACTGAAATGCAATGCGATTAAATGATGTAAACATGCAGAAAATAACATGCAAACATGCTACTAGCATACACAATGCTATGAACTACATGGCATACTCGATGCAAGACACCTTATGCAACAATATGACAACATATGATTAGCATACACAATGCGAATATCAAATGGCATACTCGATGCAACGAACTACATGGCATGCACAATGCTATGACTAGAATGGCATACACAATGCAAGATGGACTTAAACCAAGATGGGTGAGCCTCAGCCACACCCAAATCAGTGGCCAAACACAATGAAATTAGGCAACAAAACACATGCGAATATGCACAAATACAAGGGACCGAACCTAAGGCACCAAATGCAACTCTATGAAAGCATGGCAAGGGATGAAATATGGCATACAAACACACATTTTTGAACTCTGAACACATGATACACAATGGTCCCGAATCATGTAAATATGTCACACAATGCATGCTAGATGGCCCGAATACCGAAACTAGTGAAGTGCGTTACACTAGAGGTACACAAAGCAATGCATAAATGGAAAAACCAGCCCCAAATAGACCCTAGGAAGGTCCAATACAGTGAGAAAATGGCCTAAAAAGATGGCTTATCATGCATAGAAATGAAGCTCATGCAATGGTCCAAAAACGAGGCAAACTAGCATGACTCTCAAATGCATTTAAAGAGTGGAAAACATGGGAATATGACACACATTTAAGCTCTGAAATATGATGCACAATGGTCCTAAAACATGGAAACACCTCAACACAAGCATGCAATAGGGCCCAAAACACAAAGCTAAGCAAGAGTATTGAACTACAACCATACATGGAAAGCATCATTCGACCATGAGGCATAAAAATAGAGCTAAGGCAATCCAAAATATGCACAAAATCAGTTTAAGGCATGGCCAAAAATTGCTAGATTCATAGACCAAAATAGCATGCAATACAAGCTAGTGAAGAGGGTTTACACTACAAGTATATGGAGCATTCAAGAGGTCACTAAACCAGAAAAATTAAGAGGTATGAAATGCCAAATAAAGCTCAAAAACTCACTGAAACATGGTCTATGCATGCAAGAATGATAGGCCCCTTTGATAGGCTATAAAGAGGGTTGTTCTACACATGTAAGATGGACACCCAAAATGGAAAAATGGGCTCTGGGTAGAGCCTATGCAGGTCCTAAAACACACCAAAAATGGCCTGAAAGATGGCTTGGAAGCATGAAAATTATGGCTCCTTTGTTAGGCCAAATATGATAGTAAACAAGACAAGGGGTGAGAGGGTCACCCCTCTCTGATTTTGGTGCTCAAAATAGCATAATAATCGCTGAAAATCTGCTGGATTTCAGTGGTCAAAAGGGCCAACAAAGCTCAACATGAAGGCCCTAATGCATGGCTCAAAACAAAGGGAAATGAAGCATGCAAGGGGGTAGATGGCCCCCAACAGAAAAATGGTCTTACACAAACATGTTAAGAAGCTCAATGTAACAATTTTTTCAGTTTACACCGAAGCTCAAAAATGCTTGAAAATGAGGCTAAGACATGGATCAAAATAGGGCTTAAAAAAGGAGAAAGTGTGTTACCCTTGAAGCTCAAGAAGACCAGCAACTTCTAGACCCAAAAACCAGACCTTCAACCTCTGAAAATGACCTCCAAGGACCTCAAAGCAATGGTGGAACTGTATGGCTATGAGGTGTAGTGATAAAGGGTCAAGAACTATGCACTTTGGAGCCAAAATGGTGAGATATAGAGAGGGATATATGTTTTGCCTTCTAAGAAGTTCTAAACCTTTACAAATGAGGGAGAGAGTCTCTCTTATAGAGATACAAACCCTTAGATTCTCAAAGAAGCTAAAAACCAAGTTTGAAGATCCTCCATACACGTGTATGGAGGATGCGACTGTGCCTCCCACGGCACACCGGAAAGCATTCAGGAGACAAAAAGGTGGGGGAGCTGGACCTTCAAGTGATCGGCTGACCACTTGCCCTGGTCGGCTGACCAGGTCAAAAAGTCCAAGGTGGTCGGCCATCTCCTATGATGAAGCCCCAGAAGTTAGCTTTCCAATGGTGCCAGCCTTGCATTAAAATTCCAACTGTGCAAAAAGTAATGCCTGTTTTGGTTAGGCCATGCATATTCGGTCCAACCGGATTGATGCCCTACTTCAACTAACTATATCTCCCCCGTCCGGACTTTGATTTAGGAGATTCTTGAGTGTAAAATGAAGCCTCGGAAGTAAGCTTTCCAATGGTGGTGGCCTCATAGCTGAAATCCAAGTATGGAAATGAATAGGCCTGATTCAACGAGGACTGCTCGTCCCTCTCTTAGCGATTCATGTCCACTTCTCCCCCAACTAGGTTTCTTCCCTCTTCTTTTCTTTTCTTCAACTCCAAACCCCTAAACAAGGTATTCTGAAAGATTTTTTTAGAGATTTCATCTCTCTTTCATTCATTTCCACTTTGCCCTTGCTCAGTTTATCGAAAAGCGCAACATTTAACAAAATGCGAACGTTGGAACATCGTAGAACTTCGTTTTCAAAACATTTTGAAAGAGAGGGTTTCAAGTCTAAAATATTTTGATCAAGAAATGGAGTGTGAGGTTAGGGTTTGACTCTCCTCTTGCCAAAGAAATCAACCTTTCCCCTGCTCTACTTTCTCCACCAAGTAAACCATCAGTAGTGCCCAAGTCTTAAGGGCGGTCAAAAATGGGGTGTGTACAGTTGCCCCTCTTTGACAGAACTCAGAAGTCATACGTGACGGGAGTGAATGTCAAAGCCCAGAGATGACCCATTTTTGACAAGGCCAAAGACTTAGACAAACAGGCAAGATAAACAAAGAGATGTGCCTGCATGCGTGCCTGCAAGTAGGGGCAAAATGCAAAACGACGTGCACAAAGCCGAACATAACTCATGATTATGCAAAGCAGCAAGCTGTAATGATGCAAATATTCACAATAAATGCAACAGTTTTAAGCAAGAATGCAATGCAAATCAAACTACATTTCATGCAGTAAGGATCATGCAAATAAAGCTGTAACGAAGCAAATATTCACAATAAATGCGACAGTTTTAAGTAAGAAGGCAAATCAAACTACATTTCATGCAGTTATGATATAAGAAGATTATGCAATCTTAGCGAGCATGTGCGATAGATACACAATAGTGAAGAGAGTGTGATGGATACACTATAAGTGAACACAAAGTGTGATAGATGCACTAACTAAACAGAGTGTGATTGATACACTAAAGGGGAACACAAAGTGTGATAGATGCACTAAGTGAACAGAGTGTAATTGATATACTAAAAGCGAACACAAAGTGTGATAGATGCACTAAGTGAACAGAGTGTGATTGATACACTAAAATCGAACACAAAGTGTAATAGATACACTAAGTGAACAGAGTGTGATTGATACAATAAATAAATGAAGTGTGATTAATACACTAATTGAATGAAGTGTGATTGATACACTAAATAAATGATCACAAACAGAACTTCTTTGAATGAACCGTACATACAATATCATGCATGAATGAGAAAGAAACTTGAGAGGTACAATGCAATACAATGCATGATGCAATAAACAAGCATAGTGGCGCTTTAGAAAGCACCTCATGGGGTGAGTGGTGATGAACCGCTCTACTCTGATGGGGATCTCCCCTCGTGCTCTTCAAACACTTACCTTCAACTCGCAGTACAAAGGCTCTGAAATATCGACAAGGGTTCTTCATGTAGAACACTTTGGATGCTGCCATTCTTCCTGATCATATTCACAACTTTCCTTATTCTCCAACGGGTTGACAGACTAGATTGGTTCAGTTTCTAGAATTGAGGTGCATACATGCTATCTCAAACTATGGGACTTCCATACAAATTTCAAGCCGAGGACACGCCTCTGGGTATTTAAACCAGACTTTAGTCTCGGAAATCCCGAACCTTTGTGTTCTAGGAAACAGCCATTCGAACTCTAGTTTCCACCGTCGCAGTTGGTCTCCTAGGAACTCATTAAGATCACAGCCAAGATGCCTCTGGCAGGGAATGGTACTTAGGTAGAGCACTTTTGATTGCCATTTTGGCTTGAAGCAGACTTGATCTTGAGCTTGAGGTAGAGGCACATTTGTACTTCGGAGCATTGGCAAGACCCGAAGAGGTACACACGGAATGCAATCTCAGAACTTACTGAAGTTGAAACAAACTCAGATGCCCGACATTTTCCCTCTTTTCTTTTGCTTTGCAGTCTGGAACCTATATAGCTTTAGATAGGTCCTGGTTTTACTGTTCTCATGTGACCTGGGTTGAACCCTACAGTTTTATGAAAGAATAGATCCTGTTTTGCACAAATGTAGAGAATGGCGCAGCACTCGGAGTGCAAAACGATTTTATTTTTGAAATTGAGAGATGAGTTCTTGACCGGGGTATGGAGCCTACGACTGAACACAGCGCACTACGACTCAACAATGGAAAACAAAAGGTAAACAACCTAAACACATCGAGTAACACTCAAAATGACTCGAAACAAGAATCGAGATAAAACAAAAAGACATGACACTCGGACGTTGTAGCAACGCCCGCGAGGGACCTCGGCTACAGCTCGGACTCTGTAAAGTTTGTGTGTTGCGGTTCTAAATCTGAACCAAAGAGTCCACCTCTGGCAAATCGTTTTAAGGAAAACAGATTTTTCGAAAAGTAGTGCCAAACATGGACTGCTTTGCCAGATTACAGAGTCGCCACCTAAATATTTTTAAAATGGGGAATTTAGGAAACCCTGACTCGGTCTGAAGGCCACGCGGTCATCACCAAAGTTGTCTTGGCTCGGGAGCTTGGGTACGATCGGGGAAGGTCAGCTATGAGCACCCCCTTTCGCCCGGTCCGAAGACCGGCCTCTACTAACCATGATATCCTCTTTTGAAAACATTACGTGTTCTTATTCCGGTTATTAGCCTAGATTTACTATGTTATGCGCACAGCAAACAAGTATAGACCAAATCGCCTAAGTTGGAACAAAACATTGTAAGTTTGTATTGAAAATGACTTGCTACTCATAAGTAGGCTAAAATGCAGGTTTTGCCACTCTCAAGCGGGCTTTTAGAAAAGACGGTTTTGCCACTATCTAGTGGGCTTTAAAACTCACAGTTTTAATATGTTGTCCCAATTTAGGTAATTCAACCTCCATCCACAGGCATTCATACAGTTTATCACGTAAGCATTTAGCCGCATGGTAATCCTACTGTCATGGCAACACCCACACGCATGCAGTATGCTAAAGCGATAAAGACTTACATCGTACTCCGCGCCAAAAACAAAACCCGGTTAGCAAACGTGCATGACCTAGTTTCATGTTAAGTGGCTAATGCGACACAGGCATAGATGTAAGCTAGACTAGGCTCGGCTAACCCTAACATGGCATATGAAATGCTACCACATAGCACATATTCAATTTGGAAATCGAAAGTGCGATGCAGTTTGCGTGATGTGCCGAGCCCAATGTATGCAATACTTATGAATGATGCACGCATGCATTTACATAAGGTATGCTAATTGAAAATGCCCTAATCTACCACTGTAAGCGGGTAAATAAAAGGGTCAGAAAGAAGTGGGGATTGGAAGACATACATGCCCACTCACACACACTTATTACATTTTTGCCCTCACTCAGAGGGACCGAATAAATAATTACAGAATAAATAAATAATTAACTAAACTAGCTAATTAAATATTACAAATCGACTAAATTAATTAAATCAAATAATTAATCTATTTAAGCGATAAATGCCTCGGAAGGAGATGCCGCACTTGGGACTTCGCTCGGGACTTCGCTTAATTGCAAGTGTGCCTCTGTTTCCTCTGCTCTCTTTCTCTGAAAATTCCCAAAACTTCAGGAGTGCCTCTCAGAGCACTGGGAAGTATCATCGGCTGAGTCAGGGAGCCACCGGCTGAAGAAGGAATCCACCGGCCCTGAATTTCATTATCGGCTGCCCAGTGGCGGCAGGTCACTAAAAGTGCGGTCGGCACAAAGTCCTGCAGAACACGCAACTCACTTGGTGAGAGAGGAACAAAAGGCAATGCGATGCAATTCAAGGTCTATACGCACCATACACACTCCTAATCATGCTATGGGCTTAAGAGGGCATGTGCCTCGATTCCAGGGCCACCAGTCGCGCATTTCCATGCGTGATGGCCCTAAGGACCAAGAATGCAACTTTGATTTCAAATGCATGCAATGCAAACAAAGGTGCCAAACCTCTATCAAACTCACTTCAAGAGGCTTGGCATGCACAATGCCAAATGCAACCCTAAGCATGTCATCTAGCATGCAATATGGCGATACAATGCAAGAATATTGTTGTATGAACATACAAGCATGCAAAGCAAAGTAGGAATGGACTTACACATGAATTGGACAGCTCTAAAAGGCCCAAGAACAAGGGCCAAGATGCCTAAAGATGGGGTCTAAACACACACGCCAACATGCACATATTAAGACACCAACACTTGAGCATAATAAACAACATTCAAGTACACTTGAAATGAGTTAAACATGGACTACTAGCATGCAACTTAGGCTCTGAAATTCATACAAAACACATGGCCAAAACATGCAACAAAGCAAGCCAAACAAAGCATGCAACTAGCCTATGCTTGAGGCAAGCTCAAGAGAGCATTGAACCACATCTATGCAAAGCAAACAAGGCATGCATTGAACAACCTAAATCAGGTTTCTAGCATGTTAAAACAAGGCCAAATGTCCACTTAGATGGCATCTAAGAAGCTTAAGCATGAAGGCATGCAACAAGACCAAAACATGGAGTACTTAACACACACCTTTAAAGCATTAAAGAGGCATGCAAGGCAATCAATCAAACATGTATGAGGGACTGAAATAGCATGGAAGATGGTCCCAACCATCAAAAACAAAGCTAGAATAGCATACCACATATTCATGCTTTTGAGGCCTACAAGCCAAATACAAAGGGGCTACAAAATACATGCTAAGATTGGCCAAAATAGCTATGGACAGAGCTAAAGCATGACAAAATAAGCCTACAAGCTTCACAAATGCAAGCCTAAAACATGCTAGAAATATAGGCTAACAAGCTAGTCATGTTAAGGCAATATTAAGGCATTACAAAGTAACTATGCAAATCATGCAAAGAGTACTAAAACCCACTTGAAAGCATGCTATAATATGACAATATAAGCATGATAAACAACAAAACATGCTCGATACACAACTAAACATGGAGCTCTCTTAAGGGCCCAACCTTGTCCTTTTCAAGGACATCAAGGAGAGGGGGTGGCCCTCTCCTTCTTGAGACTTCAAGGCATGCTCTTCCTGAAATCCTCAAGATTTCAGTGGTGAAGAGATCCCAAGACCAAAATCTCGGATCTCTCCAAAATGGTACAAAAAGTGCCCTTTTCAAGGCCTAAAGGTGGTCAAAGTTCCTCAAACCACAAAGCACTCTTAATATACAATAAAGAGGACTTAAAAACAGAACTTTTATGTGCCAAACACTAAGCCCAAAAACTGTTTTAAACTAGGTAAAAACAAGTTGCAAAAATGGGGAATAAAGTGTAAGTTTCTTACCCTTGTTGACTACCTTCACAAAGGTTGTTGTGCTTGGTCCCTTGAGCTCCAATCCAGTCAAGAATCACCTAAACTAACCTCTAGAACCTCTGAACCAAGAAAGGTGGGACACTAGGTGCTAGTGTGCAAAAGTAAGGCACAAAACACCTAGTTAAACAAGGGAATGAGAGAGATATAGAAGTTATATCTATTCTAACCCTAAAACCAGAGCTTGGCTCTCTCTAACAATGGCTAACACTCTGAAATTTTCTAACCTTTAAGCCAAGAGGGAGAGCTTCCCTCTTATAGGCCAAAAGCTTACAAGCTTGGCCACTAAGCAAGCCCATCCCTCCATACACGTGTATGGAGGAGAAACAAGGTGCATACAGTGAGAAAATATCTCACACGCAAGTGCGATGGTCGGCAGGGCAAAATGGTCATTTCGCCCAAAACAGTGCCGACCGGCACAAAATAGTGCCGACCGGCACAATATAGTGCCGGTGACAACTACAGCCAGCCGGTAGCCTCTAGCCCCAGCCGGTGGTGTGTGGGGATGCCTCAGAAGGCATTCCCTGCCCCTCAAAGGCAAATCACAGGTGTTTGGTGCAAAACCAAACACAAACGGTCGAGTTCGGGGGTCCTGAGGCACGGCACGCGAGCCGAGAACTCCGGGAACTCCAAACGAACACACACATGGATAATCACCGAGTGTTCCAACGGTGACGTCCAAGTCTTGAGGACGGTCAAAAATGGGGTGTCTACAGACGTGCACAGGGAGCCTGTTTCTCTGGGTATTGCTTCTCACCCTTTCTCATTTGTGATTCTTACATCACTCGGCCCTCAAGCTCTGTTTTTTTGAAAAAGCCCTTTTCCTCACTTTTTCCCTCAGCGCACATCTCTCTATTCTTTAATCTCTCATTTTTTATCCCTCCCCTGGGTGGTTGATGGATAAACAATAAGTTATGGGCTCTTGCCCCTAGCATTCTGCTAGATTCTCTTTTTTTTGCTCACAATAGTGAACTTCCCCCATAGAGGGGTTGTGATGCGACTGGATGTGCAGCAAATCTGCAATTGACATTGGTTCACGATGCTCTACTGGGGAGTTTGGACATGATTAGATCTGTCCAGATGAGGGAATGGAATATCCTGCCCCATTCCAGTTCGTGCTTCGCAGTTGGCTTGATACCTCATTGCTTGAAGGATATGAGAGCTTTCAGCCCTTTTCTGTTAGCTTCTGCTATGCCCTTCTGGGCGAATAGAGTGCCCTTTCTGGCAAGTATGGTGCCCTTTCTGGAAAATGCATTCACAATGGGGGAAAGACAAGAAGCCTGACTCAACTGTGCCCCTAGTTCATTATTTTGACCATTTTTTGTTTTTGGCTTCTGCTTAAAACAATTTTAACCAAAATGAGAGTTAGATTAACACGCTTGTTCAATTTTCTGGTTTGAAATCATGCGAGTTAGATTATGAGCACTGAAAATTTTCCTTTTTTGGGTCCAAGAAATGGTCCAGTTTTGGAAAAGTGGAATAATTTTCGAGAGAATTGGTCAACCTCATTAAAAATTCTCAAAAACTATTTTTGCAAATGGCCATTGCTCGACCGACGTAGAATTTACTCTTGAGATGCACAACCTCAGATCCAAAACAAATGAAAAATTGCCCCTTGTCTAAACGGCACTGCATGGCAACGGAAAGTTGCCCCTAGTCTAAATAGCACCGCAGCACATTGTATGGAAACGGAAAGTTGCCCCTTGTTTGAATGGCACCGCAGCGCATTGTAATTAGTCTTCAGAGTGACGATCACAACCGAACTCTCGGATACAGAGAAGGCAAAGATGACCAAAACCATCACATGGACACAATCGAATTTGAATTGTTTCACGACTGGACTTCAGAATGAAGTTTCCCTCATATCCTAAAGATGGGAATCAAGCCTTACGTAGTTCGAGGTTAAGGTACACTCGGGTATTAACCTCTCCTTTTGCACTCTAACTTTTGCCAAGGCTGCCATTTTTGGGTTTTCAACCTTACGAGCTTTGTTCTTCTTTTCTTTTCAATTCTTTTCATTTCTTTTCTTTTTCATCTTTTCTTTTCATTTTCTTCATTTTTTTCTTCTTTTCTTTTTTTTATTCTTTGCATTTTTCTTTTTTTTCTTTTTCTTCTTTTTCTTGCTCTAACTTTTGTCTGGGTCGCCCTTCCGGGTTTTTGGCCCAGCGAACCTCTCAAGGGTAAAAGTGTAGCTTTGTCCATGTCAAATGGTTTTGAGATCTTGAAGTCATCTGAATCCACGAGAATGGCTGTTGTTCGCTAATGATGTAGAATTCCATCCAATGGAGGGTGAATTTGCCCCTAGTGTTGTAGATAGGAACTCGGTTGTCCTTCAGCAATGTCTTCTTCTTTCCTCCCTTCTGGGGTTTGGCATTCTTGCCGATCTTCATTGATTTGTGGAATGATCCATCTTCGGCTCTTCGAGCACAATCTGGCATCTTTTGCCCCTAGTTCAAGGGGTGCTTCTGATCTCGCTGTGCAAGCTTTCTTTTGACGACATCTGATCTTCTTGATCTGACTTCCTTGCCCCTAGTTCGAGGGCAGCTTCTGATCCGACCACACAGGCCTTACGTTGTGGTTGACCGTTGAACATTCTGAATCCCAGTTCAAGGTTTGAAAGTGAGGGGTCGAGTCTTGAGGCTGAGAGCGATCCTAGGCTGCACAATCTCAAGAGCGATTCCACACAGGTCTTCGCAAGACCGTGCAAAAACATTTTTTGAAATCTTTTAAGAAAGCGACAAATCGCTCACGCTGAAGACATTGCGGAACCAATCTGGATCAAGCTAGGATCCTTCCCAGTACTCACACTAGCAAGCATGATCTCATTCGTTAAGGGCTTAGCATGCCTCTCTTTCTCTCCATTAATCAAATTTTTGCAAATCCTGAGGAATTCCTTCCTCTTTGTTTTCACCGCAGTGTTCAAAAAGAGTTTTTGAAAAACTTAGGTCGATGTAATGAATTCAAGGAACAAAAGAGTAGGTGAAATGCACTGCCGTTTCATTCAAGTTTGCTGGCACAATAGGCTCAAAGCAGAAACAAGCACAAAAGCATGAAAACCACAGCTGTTTCAATTAGATCTACTGGTGTAACTGGCTCCCCAGCAGAAACAAACTCAAAAGAAAGCAAAAGACAAACACAAAACAAAATAGTGATATCCGAGGTAACACCCCCGGGATCACCCAACTCTAACAAAATAGGACTGACTCGATACAACAAGAAAGACCCAACTGACTCAGTATGAAAAGACTGACTCTATATAACAGGACAGACTCTAAACGATATAACAAAAACTGACTCAATACCCAAATCAGAAAGCACAAAAACCAGCATTCACAAATGCTCAAAACAATGCGTGCCATATGCCATATCTGGAGTAAACTGAGTGCCGCCCGTAGGTGGTTCATCCCTCGATCACATAGTCACCTTATCCCCTGTGAGTTCACTGATCAAGTGCCGATAAACTTTGCAAGACTGGTGCAGCGATGACAAAATAGGACTGACTCGATACAACAAGAAAGACCCAACTGACTCAGTATGAAAAGACTGACTCTATATAACAGGACAGACTCTAAACGACATAACAAAAACTGACTCAATACCCAAATCAGAAAGCACAAAAACCAGCATTCACAAATGCTCAAAACAATGCGTGCCATATGCCATATCTGGAGTAAACTGAGTGCCCCCTGTAGGTGGTTCATCCCTCGATCACATAGTCACCTTATCCCCTGTGAGTTCGCTGATCAAGTGCCGATAAACTTTGCAAGACTGGTGCGGCGATGACCCTATTGTCAAACAGATCCTGTACATCATGGCGCAGACGGAAGCAACTATTAGTGTCAGGACTGGTTTGTTGATGGCAGTCACAGTACTTAGTCTGGTCATGCTTTGGAGGGAGATGATCGAGTAAAGGCCGTTGTTCCAACGGTTTCAGATATCCTTTCTGGAGTAAGGCCTCTAGAGCCTTTGACAAAGGCATATAAACTGGGGTAAAAACCCTCTTGACTCGAGGTGGATATTTGGTTTTTTGTGAGCTACTTCCGGACGCACCGGTGAATGGGGTAACTGTTCGTGATGCGGCGGTGGTGACCATACCTACTTCCGAAGATCATGCAGCTGCATCACCACTGGTGGTTGCATTCGACTGAACGCCTCTGGCTGCTCCTTCTCCTGGTCAATGAGGCCCTGCTTCATAGCGTCCTCGATCTGTACCTCCATCTCATGCAAATCTGAAAAGGTGAGGAAGGGGAGAATGATCATCTTTTGCATGAGTTTGGGCTGGAGATTGCGCACAATCATCCGAATCTGATCTTTGTTAGTGGGCCTAGTGGTCATCATTGAGGCCTTGGGCCTCTACCGGGTTACGAAGTCAGAAAAACTCTCCTTAGGCTCCTGCCTAGTCGTCTCAAGATCACGGGTGGTGATCTCGATTTACTTATTATAGGAGTACTGAGCGACAAAAGCCTCGGCCATCTCATCCCAATTCCTCTTAACATCGTCTTCCAATTTCGCGTACCAGATGGCAGCCACACCTGACAGGGTCCGGCCGAATAAATAAAGCTTCTGTAGTCTGGTGAGGCCCACCGGCCTTAATATGTCTGAAAACAAATGTAGATGCACCATGGCATCCTTGGATCTGTCAAAGCGGTTGATTTGTGGCATCTTGAACCGATCTGGCAGTGTCACAACTGCGTCGGTATACCCATCCTCAATGTCTGGGATGGACTTTACCCCTTGGGATTTTTTGAACAACTTTTCAAGCTTGCTCAGCTTCAACGCTGTAGGGTCCACCTCGAACTCAAAGGGAGAGTCTGGTTGATTGGTAGGAGTGGGTGCCTTGGATAGTTGAGGTAGAATCGATGAGCTACCTGTTGGGATGTCTGTATCCTCCCGACATTCTCGGACATTACGTGCCTCCCCGGGTATTGGAACTCTTGGTAGGGGAGGAGCTTGGTGTGAAGTTGATGCTCCGGCTTGCTACTAGAGTCTGGTGATTAGCTCTGCTTGCTGGGCCATGACCTCGGCCTGCTGTTTGGCAAATTTCACTTGGCGGACAGCGTCTTGCTGCATGATTTTCATACTTTCTTGGAGTTGGCACACCATCTCCTCCATCTCTGCCATACTGCCCTGATCTATCTGGACTACCGGTATGTCTATCTCTGGAGTGAAAGCAGATATCTCAACCCAACTGCACACAGGTGAGATGGATAATGACTTCTAATCCAAAGACTGTTGAACTGATGATCTGTGCCTGACTGGCCTTTTTACCCTACCTCTGGTGAAGGAACACTGATTTGCCCTTGAACTGAATCTCTGACCTAACAAAGTCTATTGACACGAGTCCAATGAACCTAGGGGATATCGGAGCCTTCTGAAGCTATGGTTCCAAGACTACCTTGCAAAAGAGAAAACAGACAGCACCTCAGCCTGATTTCACCAAAACCAAAATGAGCAAAATTGTCGAATGATCAGGTTTTTTTTTTGGATGCCCAATAGTATTCTGCCTATAAATCGATACCCTCAAGTAAAACTGATTCCTCAAAATACTGATGCTGATGCCCGCAGGCCTTACACCCAAACTTGCAAACTGATATATGCATTCCTGTAGAGGCATACTCTAAAAGCACATATCAAGTAAGTGAGAGCCAAAACACCCCTACGGTGGGATAAGGTTTCCATGTCCTATTTTGTCAGGAGCTAGGGTTTCACTACACACACAGCAGTTTCAAACAACCTATAATCGGGTGAGCAACCTGTCCTAGTTTGGGATAGTCACTATGGATTCCGATATGCACTAGGTCGAATGGTCAAAAGGGTGCCCCGGTAACAACCAAGGTTTGTGTTCCCATCGTGGCAGAGCGCGTAACCAGTCAGCCTTATGGCACGCTTCTCAAAGCGAGCCTCCGGCAAACCATTCAGGAATAGCAGACGGCAAACATTGTGACTTAGGCGCATCAATGCAAATGCAATGCAAAGAAACACATAAGTGTAGTCAAAACAAGATATCATGAGTTCAAGTCAAGTTCTCTAAAGCCCCAGTAGAGTCGCTAGAAACTGTAGACGTCCCTTAACGTCCCGGGAGGGAATCCCGTTTCGTTCATTAGGCTCACTACAGTTCGGACTCAAAGTCACGGTCCTGTATCTAATCTCGTATAGTGCAATGCAAGACTGATGAATCATCAAAGAGTCCAAATCCAGCAAATCATTTTTGAAAACATATTTTTTTGAAAGAAGTGCCAAACATGGACTGCTTTGGCAGATACAGAGTCGCCACCTAAATATTTATTTTGGTGGGAATTTAGGAAACCTTGACTCGTTGCCTAAGGCCATGTGTCCGTCATCACCAAAGCTGCCTCGGCTCGGGAACTTGGGTACGATTGGGGAAGGTCATTTCATGAACACCCCCGCTCGCTCGATCAAAGATCGGCTACTACTAAGCATGATATCTTGTTTTGAAAACATATGTGCTCTTATTCCGGTTTATTAGCCTAGAATTACCTGAATTGGATCACCTGAATTAGAACAAATCATCTCATGTTTGTTTTTGAAAACAGTTTGCTACTTGCAAGTAGGCTAAAATGCAGATTTTGCCACCCTCAAGTGGGCTTAAGAAACAGGGTGATTTGCCACTCTCAAGTGGGCTGAAAACTCATAATCAATGAATTGTTCCAATTTAAGTAATCCAACCTTCACCCATAGGCATTCAGGCAGTTATATCACGTAAGCACATAGCCTCATGGTAAGCATGCTATCATGGCAATCACTCACACGCTTGCAAGGATACTAAAGCATAAACACTTACCGAGTACTCGAAGCCAAAACAGAAACTAGTTAATAATCAATGCATGATCCTAGTTCATGTTAAGATGGCTAATGCAACACATGCAAAAATGTAACTACAATAGGCTCGGCTATTATAAGATGGCATATGAGATGCAACAATTGATACATGTATTCAACTTGGAATTGAAATACAACGCAGTTAGTATGATGCGCCGAGCCCAGTGCATGCAGTACAGATGAATGAATGCAAACATGTGAACATATAGATGCTAAATGAAACATGCCCTAAAACTAACCATCATAAGCTGGTAAATAAAAAGGAGAAAGACGTGGGATTGGAAGACATACATCACACACACGCACACTTATTACAAAGTTCGCCCTCTCGCGGAGGGTCCGAATAAATAATACACAACCGAAAGAATAACGAATTACAGCTAATTATTACATAACTCTAATTAATTAACACATTAACTAAGATAAATAAGCTAGCATGCAAATTTAAATAAAAACGGACTGCCTCAGCTCTGTTCCGAATGATAGGAATGCATGTATGCTCGGGCCGCCTTGTCGGTGTAGACACCCCATTTTTGACCGTCCTCAAGACTTGGACGTCATCGTTTGAACACTCGATGATTATCCATGTTCGTATTCATCTTGAGTTCTCGGAGGTTTCAGCCGTGCGTCTTGCTTCAAGACCTCTCGACTTGTTTGTTTTGTGTTTGGTTTTGCACCAAACACTTGTTGTTTTGCTTCTGATGGTGGGAAATAACTTGTTGGCCATCCTCACACCTCACTGGCCATGGCTTGAGGCCGCCGGCCCTGTTTTATTGCCATCGGCCATTAGTGATGGCCGACCGGCACTGATTTTGGTCGACCGGCCATTTGTTTTGGTCGATCGGCCACTTTTTCTGGTCGGGACCCCTTGTTTTAGCTTTTCGAGAAAGCTTGAACCTTTCGAGCCCTTAGTTTAGCTCCTCCAAGAAGCTTGAACCGTTTGAACCCTTGGTTTAGCTTCTTGAGGAAGCTTGAACCTTTTGAACCCTTGGTTTAGCTTCTTGAGGAAGCTTGAACCTTTTGAACCATTGGTTTAGCTTTTCCAAGAAGCTTTAACCTTTTGTACCCTTGGTTTAGCTTCTCCAAGAAGCTTGAACCCTTTGCTCCAGCTTCTCCAAGAAGCTTGAACCTTTCTTAGCTTCTTGGAGAAGCTTGGCCCTTCTGCTCGAAGCTTCTTAGAGAAGCTTGGACCTTTGGGTTAGCTTCCTTGATAAGCTTGGCCCCCTTGACCCTTTTTATGTTAGCTTCTCTTAGAAGCTTGGCACCTTGCGTTGGACGATATAAGGAGAGCCTTTCCTTCCATTTCAAGGGTTGAAAAATCTGGTATATAAGATACATATATATCACTCTCTATCTATATCTCCCTCTCTCTCTACATTTGTGTGGGTTAGAAGGTTCAAAAGGGTCTAGTTCTTGCACCTTTGCACACCAACACTTGGCCTAACACCTCCATCATCAACCTAAGGATCTTCGAGGCCATTTTCAGAGGCTAAGGGACTGTTTTGTTGGACGAAGAAGCTGCTGTCCCCTCTTGGCTACAAGGGTAATCTCTTTTCCTTCTTTATTCTCCGTTTTTGCACACACTTTTAGCCTATCTTGAAAGCATATTTGGGCTTTGTCATAAGCTGAAAAAAGTCTTATTTTGAGCTCCTTTTGAAGTTTGTTCAAGATCAATTTTGTGTTTGGGGTTGTTTACCCCCTCTTAGGGCTTGTTTGGCCCCATTTTTGTGCTATTTTGGTGAGCTTTGGGACCACCTTGTTTGGGCCTCCTCACCACTGAAATCTTGAGGGATTTCAGTGGTGACAATGGTGGTTTAAGGTCCTAAAAAGGAGAGGGTCATCCCCTCTCCTTGTTGCCTTCAATATGTGCCATTTCAGCCTCAAGTGTGAGCACCATTTCTAAGTTCATGTTGGCCATGTCTTAAGTGTTATTTGTGCTTATTTTTCCATGATATAGCACTTTTTTCAATTGGTTTAGACACACCATGCTTGCTTTGTATACTTGTTTTGTAATGCCATGAAATTGCCTTGGCATGTATCTAGCATTTAGACCACTATGCTTACTTGTTTTGGTTTAGCTTTGTGAAGCTTTTATGCATGTTTTAGTGTGCTTGAGGACTTTTTTTGGTTGTTTGGGTCATCCACGATTTGCTTTGTATAGCTACAATGTAATCCCCCTAGTAGGCCTTGAGTGTTGACCCCTCTAGCATGCTTTACTTGCACTATTTCAGTGATTTGGTGTCACTTATAATGTCATTTCAGTCCTCATGGCATGCTTGTATGCTTGCATTTGATGCTCCTTTAATGCTTTATAAGGTTGTTGTCCTATGCTCCATGATTAGACCTTTGTATGTGCTTCCATGTTTAGACCATTTAGATGCCATCTAGTTGTGTCCTTAGTCTTGTTTAGACTTGCATTGGACCTATTTTAAGTCCCCTTGGCCCTTTGAGGCTTGGCTTGTATAGCCATAGTTTAAGCTCCTTGGCTTGCTTTGAGTTTTGGACCATGTTGCATATTGTCATATGTCTTGCATGCTTGCATGTTTTAATTGCATCTTGTATGCTTGCCATTAGCATAGTTATTCCATGCCTAGCATGCTTTTTAACTTAGGTTGTGTGCCTAGTATACATTGCTGGTCTCTATGCTCATGTTGCATACTTAGCTCACATGCTTAGGTTGCATTTGGCATGCATGCCTTGCCTGTTGATTAACCATGATTGAGGTTGGGCCTCTTGTTTGTTTGTATGCATTTCATTCCATATTGAGTTGCACACTTGGCTCCTCGGGCCACCATGCATTAAAATGCGTGATTGGTGGTCCGAGAGTCAAGAACCATACTCCCTTGAGTCTTAAACATGATAGGGAGGGTGGTGGTGCAAACATTACTTTGAAAATGCTTTGCCATGCCTTGTCTGTCCTCTGCTGTTGTCAAAACAGGTTCTGCAGGAAGATATGGCCGGTCGACTACATACAGTGCCGACCGACCATTCATGGATAGCTGAGAGCTAAATGGATGGTTGATGACCATCCTGCCATGGCCGGTGATGATTTCCCTTGGTCGGTGGTGTTCCACAGTGTCTAGAGAGTGTTCCTTGGGAATTGTGCAATTTTTAGAGGAGCAGAGCAGGAAAAACAAAGGCAGCTTGTGCATGGCGTTGGATTTTCGGGCGAAGCCAATCCGAGCACGCGTGCATCCCTCTTCCCAGGGCCTTTTACTACTTTCCTTAGCTTAATTAATTTGTTAATTAATTAGGTGGTCTGTAAATTATTTAATTAGCTTGTAGGTTAATTAATTTGTATATTCTTTTGGTCCCTCCGAGCGAGGGCGAATTTGTAATAAGTGTGGGTGCGTGTGTGCATGTCTTCCAACCCCCACTTCTTTCTCCCTTTTACTTACCTACTTTTGATGGTTAGTATTAGGTCATATTTAATTTAGCATACCTTATGCTATGCATGCGTGCATCTATACATTTGTCTTGCATACACCGGGCTCGGCGCATCATACTAACTGCATTTGTATTTCAATCCCAAATTGAATACGTGATAGCTGTAGCATCATCATATGCCATATTAGGATAGCCGAGCCTATCATAGTTGCATCTTGCATGTGTGGCTTTAGGCATCTTAACATGAACTAGGATCATGCGTATGATTACTAACTAGTTTCTCTTTTGGCTTGGAGTACTCGGTGAGCATTTATGTTTTAGCATCCTTGCATGAGTGTGAGTGTTGCCATGATAGCATACTTGCCATGAGGGTATGTGCATATGTGCTATAACTGCCTGAATGCTTGTGGGTGAAGGTTGGGTTATTTAAATTGGAACTATGCATTGAATGCGACTTTTAAGCCCACTTGAGGTTGACAAAATTTACGTCTTAGCCTACTTGCGGGTAGCACCATCAAACCATTTTTAAACAAACAAACATGTAATGTTTTGTTTCAATTTAGGCGACCTAGTCTATACTTGTTTACTATGCGCATCACGTAGTAAATCTAGGCTAATAACTGGAATAAAAACACATAATCTTTTCAAAATTAGATATCATGGTTAGTAGAGGTCGATCTTTGGATCGGGCGAGAAGGGGTGCTCATAGCTGACCTTCTCCAATCGTACCCAAGTTCTCGAGTCGAGGCAACTTTGGTGATGACGGACACGTGGCCTTAGGCAAACGAGTCAGGCTTTCCTAAATTCCTCCATTAAAAACCATTTAGGTGGCGACTCTGTATCTGGCAAAGCAGTCCATGTTTGGCGCTTCCTTACAAAAATCTATTTTCCAAAATGATTTGCTAGATTTGGACTCTTTGGTTCAGATTAAGAACCGTGACATATCGAGTCCGAACTGTGGGGTGAGGCCCCCACGCGGGGCGCGTCTACAGTTTCTTGCGGCTTTGCTGGGGATTTTAGAGAGCTTGACTCGAACTCGTGATATCCTTTTTTTATTACACTTATGTGTTTCTTTGCATTGCATGTGCATTGGTGCGCCTAGGACACCGTGTTTTCCATTTGCTATTGTTGAACGGTTTGCCGGAGGCTTGTCTTGTCAAGGCATGACCATAAGGCTGATCAGTGGTGGGCTCTACCAGTATGGGAACACAAACACCGGTTTTACCGGGGCACCCTTTTTGACCATTCGACCTAGTGCATATCGAAATCCATAGTGACCATTCCAAACTAGGACAGGTTGCTTACCCGATCATAGGTTGTTTGAAACCGCTCGTCGTGGTGAAACCCTAGCTCGACAAAATAGGGCAGAAACCCAACCCCAACATAGGGGTTTTGGCTCTCACTTGTTTTTATGTGCTTTAGAGTCGTCTCTCACAGAATGCACGTATCCGTTTACAAGTTTGAGTATCCGCTTTGTGAGCATCAACATCGATGTTGGGAATCGGATTTTACGAGGGTGTCGATTTTGGACATATATTTGGGGAACGATGATCGATTGAGTACTGATCATTCCGCTATGCTCATATCCGTTCGATGAAATTCAATTTGAGATCTTTGTCTATTTTCTCTTTTGTTAGGTAGTCCGAACTATAGCTTGAAGGCTCCACTATCCCCAGTACATTGGACTTGTCGATACACTTTGTCGGGTTAGAGATTTAGTTCAAGTGCAATCAGTGTTCCTTTTGCGAGCGAGGTAAACGCCATCGAGCACAAATCATTAGTTCAACAGTCTTCGGATCAGCGGTCATTATTCATCTCACCTGTGCGCAGTTGGGTTGAGCTATCTGTTTTTTACCTTAGGGAGATATACCGGTTGCTCAGTTAGACCAGGACAATATGTCGAGTTTGGAAGAGATGGTGCGCCAACTCCAGGATAGTATGAAAGCCATGCAAAGAAGATGTCAGCGTCATGAAATGTAACAGACTGTGGTCATAGCCCAACAGGTAGAGACAATTGCCAGGCTAGAGCAGCAAACTAGAGTATCTACTTCACACCAGGCTCCTCCCCTACCAAGAGTTCCCATACTTTGGGAGGCAACCCACGTCCAGGATGATGCGGACATTCCAGTCGGGCCAGCTCCGCCCCCAGTTCTACCCCAGCTATCTAAAACAGCCACCAACCTACCAGACTCCCCCTTTGAGTTCAAAACGGACCCCACAGTATTGAAAGTAAGCAAGCTTGAGAAATTGTTCAAAAAGTCTCAAGGGGCCCACTCTATTCCTGATATAGAGGATGGTTATACTGACTCAGTGGTGACATTACCGGATCGGTTCAAGATGCCACATATCGATCGATTCGATGGCTCTGAAGACCCAATGGTGCACCTCTAACTGTTTTCTGATATCTTCAGGCCAATGGGTTTGACCATAGCCCAGAAATTGTCACTATTCGGCCGAACCTTGTCTAGGATAGCCGCAATCTGGTATGCGAAATTGGAGAACTCTGTGAAACAGAATTGGAAAGAGATGGCTGAGGCCTTCAATGATCAATACTTCTACAACACACAAATTGAGGTCACAACATGTGATCTTGAAGTCACCCGCCAAGAGCCAAAGGAGGGTTTCTCAGAGTTCGTGGCGAGATGGAGAGCAAAGGCCTCAATGATGACTACAAGGCCTTCCGACAAAAATCAGATTTGGATGGTGTAGACGCGCCCTCGGGGGACCTCGCTTCTGATTCGGACTCCTTTTGTGTCACGGTTCATCTGAACCAAAGAGTCCAAATCCGCAAATCGTTTTGAAGAAACAGATTTTGAAAAGTAGTGCCAAACATGGATCTGCTGATTCTGAGTCGCCACCTAAATATTTTAAAATGGGAAATTTAGGAAACCACGACTCGGTCCGAAGGCCACATGTCTGTCATCACCAAAGTGGTCTTGGCTCGGAGCTTGGGTACGATTGGGAAGGTCGACTATGAGCACCCCTTTCGCTGTCAAGACCGGCCTCTACTAACCGTGATATCCGTTTTTGAAAACTTTATGCGTTCTTATCCCGGTTATTAACCTAGAATTACTATGTGATGCGCACAACACAAAAGTATAGACTAGATTGCCTAACTTGGGAATAAACATTGCATATCCGTTTTGTCTCAAAAAACGCGTTAGATTTTGCTACTCACAAGTAGGCTAAAATACGGATTTCAACGAGTTGTTCTAACTCAGACAATCCAACCTCCAGCCACAGGCATTCAAACAGTTTATCTCATGTAAGCATTTAGCCGCATGGCAAGCATACTATCATGGCAACACTCACACGCATGTGGTATGCTAAAGCGTAAAATACTTACATCGTACTCCGTGCCAAAACAAGAAGCCAGTTAGCAAACATGCATGACCTAGTTCATGTTAAGCGGCTAATGAAGCACAGGCATAGATGCAATCTAGAGTAGGCTCGGCTAACCCTAAAGATGGCATGTGAAATGCACTATATTCGATGCACGTATTCAATTTGGAATTGAAAGTACGATGCAGTTTGCATGATGTGCTGAGCCCGATGCATGTCAACAAATGCATGAATGCACGCATGCATTGCATAAGGTATGCTAAGATAAGTATGCCCTAATCTACTATCGAAAGCGGGTAAATAAAAGGGATAGAAAGAAATGGAGATTGGAAGACATACACCAACTCACACACACTTATTACAAATTTGCCCTCGCTCGGAGGAACCGAAAGAATATACAAAACCGAATAACTAATTAACTACGCAAGCTAATTAATTATTACAAATTAACTAAATTAATTAAATAAATAATTAATCTAATTAAACAATAAATGCCTCGGGGAGAGGGCTCAAATGCGTCGCGCGCCCGGGACTCGCTCGGAATCGCACTGTCATGCAAATGTGCCTCTGTTTTCCCTGCTACCCTCCTCCGAAGGCTGCCAAAGTCTCAGAAACACTTCCTTGGGCACTGGAGATCATCACCGGCTAAAGGATGTGGCCACCGGCACTGAATGAAGCTATCGGCTGCCAATTTACTGCCGGTCGGCACTAAACAGTGCCGGTCGGCACAAAATGCCTGCAAAACCTACAACTCACAGCAGCAGAGGGCAACAACTTGCATGTCAATCTAATTCAAAGCATGTATTCAGTAAACACAATCCTTATCATGTTGGTGACTCAAAGGAAGATGTGCCTTGGTTCTCGGACCACCAATCACGCATTTCCATGCATGATGGCCCAAGGATCAAGAATGCAACTTTGATTTCAAATGCATGCAATGCAAACAAACAAACAAGGGTCTTAGACCTCTATCATGACTTGGTCAAGAGGCCTAACATGCATGCCAATGTGATGCACTCCTAGACATGGCAACTAGCATGCAATATGGCAATACAATGCAAACCTAAGTAAGCACACAAGGCAAGCATGCAAACCACATGGAGGATGGGCTTAGGCATGATCTAGGCGACTCAAAAGGGCTCAAATCATGGCCAAATGCTAAGTTATGGGGGCCAAACACATATGCACACACACACATGTTAAGGTGCCAACACTTAAGCAAAACAAACAACATTCAAGCACACTTGAAATGAGTTGAGCATGGACAATTGACATGCATATAAAGCTCTGAAAATCACACAAAACATGATGCCAAATCATGCAACAAAGCAAGCCAAGTATACAACAATAGGTCCAAATACTTGAAGCAAGCCATGGAGGCTTATACTAAGGTCGAGTCCACCAAGCCTCACAAGGCCAAGGGGACTCAAAATAGGTCGCAAGCAGACTTAAACAAAGCCTAAAGAGCACCTAGATGGCATCTAAGAGACTCAAGCACAAAGGCACACAATCATGACCAAAACATGGAGCAGTTAACACATGCCTTTAAAGCATTAAAGAAGCCACTAAGGCAAGCATATAAGCACATCATAAGGTCTGAAATAGCATGCTAGGGGGTTCCAAACCACCAAAAACAATGCAAGCAAGACATGCCACATATTCATGCTCTTAAGGCTAACAAGCCAAATGCAAAGGAGCTATGTAATGCATGATGAGATAGACCCAAATGGCTATGGACAGAGCCAGATCATGGCAAAATGAGCATACAAGCTTCATGGATCTAGGCCTAAAACATGCTAGAAATGAAGGCACACCACCTAGGCATATTAAGGCAATAAGAGGCATTACAAGGCAACTATGCTAAGCATGCATAAGGGACCTAAACCAACTTGAAATCGTGTTATAACATGACAATATAAGCATGAAAAATAAGTCAAACATGCTCAACACACACTCAAGCATGAAGCTCCATAAGGAAGCAAAGCTTGCCCTTTTCAAGGACATCAAGGAGAGGGGGTGGCCCTCTCCTTCTTGAGACTCTAAGGCATGCTCTTCACCACTGAAATCCCTCAAGATTTCAGTGGTGAAGAGATCCTAACACCACAGTCTCGGATCTCCCACAAAATAGCAGAAAAAGTGGCCTTTTCAAAGCCTAAGGGTGGTCAAACTTGCTCAAACCACAAAACACTCTTAATGAACAATAAAGAGGCTTAAAAAACAGAACTTTTATGTGTTATATACTAAGCACAAAAACAGTTCTAAACTAGGTAAAAATAAGGTACAAAAATGGGGTAAAAAGAGAGTTAGTGTCTTACCCTTGTTGACCTCTTTGACAAAGATGTAGTTGATGCTTCCTTAGGCTCAAAATCTGTCAAGAACTTCAAAAACCAGCCCTTAGAACCTCAGTTGCAAGGAGAAGGTGAAACACTAGGTGTTTGTGTGCAATAGTAAGGCACAAAACACCTAGACACACAAGACAAGGATAGAGATAGAAGGTGTATGGAACTCAAACCCTAAAAAAACCAGAGCTTCTCTCTCTCTTTTTCTCTCTAACTCTCTAAATTTGCTAACCCTTGAGCCAAGAGAAGAGAGCTTCTCCTTATAGGCAACAAAGACTTACAAACTAAGTCATCCAAGGGCTCATCCCTCCATACACGTGTATGGAGGGGAAACAAGAGCTAAACAGCTGTCTAAAAATATCTCATAAAGCAGCTGTAAAGCAGTCGGCAGGGCAAAATGGTCATTTTGCCAAAAAGAGTGCCGGCCGGCACAAAATAGTGCCGACCGGCACAATATAGTGCCGATGGCAACACCAACCAGCCGGTGGCCTCTAGCCACAGCCGGTGGTATGTGGGGATGCCTCAGAAGGCATTCCCTGCCCCTCAAAGGCAAATCACAAGTGTTTGGTGCAAAACCAGACACAAAACGGTCAAGTTCAGAGGTCCTGAGGCAAGGCGTGTAGCTGAGAACTCCGGGAACTCCAAACGAACACGAACAAGGATAATCACCGAGTGTTCAAGCGGTGATGTCCAAGTCTTGAGGACGGTCAAAAATGGGGTGTCTACAGTTGCCCCTCTTTGACAGAACTCGAAAGTCATAATAATGACGGGAGTGAATGTCAAAGCCCAGAGACGACCCATTTTTGACAAGGCCGAAGACTTGGACAAACATGCAAGACAAAACAAGGTATGCGCCCGAAGGCAGGGGCAAAATGCAAGACGATGCAAGAAGCCGAGCATAACTTATGATCATGCAAAGAAAGCTGTAATGAAGCACACATGCGACAGTTATAAGCTAGCATACGCCAATCTACACTACAATGAATAAAGGATGTAAGGGAATTATGCAATTCTCAAAACGTCTCACGCGGAGGGTACAATACCTGTGCGGCTCGTCCGGTTGCGCCGGCCTCAAATGAGCCGTACATACAATATCGTGCCTGCAAAGAAAGCAAATTTAACAGGTACAATATTGTTAGCCATATGCATGGCAATGCAAATGAAGTGCACAAAACAGTGCAATGACATGCAATTGAATCTAAATGTAATGCAAATGATATGCAAAACTACAAAGCAAAATATAAACAATGCAAATAATATGCAATGCAATTGAAAAGCAATTGAATCATAATCCAATCACGAGCGGTTCAAAACCACACAAATGTCAAGTAGATTGATGGAAGTAGCAAGTCCGTCTACCATAGAACGATGTCTGAACTATGAGTGATGTAGACGGACACAAGAACAAGTATTGGGTGGATTGACATAAGTGGGGTGACGACCCGCTGGGGAGAGAATAATGATCCTAATGCTGGATGCAACAATTACACTACAATGCAACAGGCGATTATGGCGCGCGGGCCAAACCGTATCTTGCTTAGGAAAGGCATGCACACATACAAGGCATGTCTAACACAGAAAAGTTGCCGCATCCTCAAACCAAGTTCATCAAGGAGTAGGCGCGATGCACATGAACCGTGCTTTGACGTGAAAAGTAAGGGCACATACCAGACCAAGCTCAACAAGGAAAGGCGCAAGCCATAGATGGAAGATGATGCAGTGGATGCATGCAACTACAATGCAATGGAAATGGATATTTACAGAAAATGCATGACATATGCACTATACTACAATGAAATGCATGACATATGCATGTTTTTTTTTTTTGTTTTCGGTTTTGAATTTTTGAAAATGCATGACATATGCAATATTTACAAATGATGCATGAAATGCATGTGTTTTTTTGAAATGCATGACATATGCAGTAATAGTAGATGATGCATGTTAATGAAGTATGATGCAACGGCTGCGATTGCGATTTTCCCTATCCTCCCAACGGGGCGATATACTAGGTTGGTTCAGTATCCAGAATTGAGGCGTAAACACACCGCCTCAACCTATGGGGCTTCCATACAGATTTCAAGCCGAGGGTACACCCCCTGGGTATTTAAACCAGACTTTAGTCTCGGAAATTCCGAACCTTTGCGTTCTAGGCATAAGCCATTCAAACTCTAGTTTTCACCGTCCCCATTGGTCTCCTAGGAACTTACCGCAAACACAGACGGGTGGCTTTACCAGACCACCGAAAGTCGTTCGGGCACGACAAACACCGAAGGAATTGCACCCTCAGAGGATTTAAGGTCTCCTAGACCGGAATGCAAATGTAGTGAGGGTTTCGCACCCTCCAAGGATTTAAGGTCTCCTAGACCGTGCGTGTTTAAGGTCTCGCCAGACCGTACGTGTTTAAGGTCTCGCCAGACCGGACGGGTCAACTGTTACACAATACTCTAAGTGCATGCGATGCAAATGAGACACACATGCGGATGCAAATGGGGCGAATGAGACGTGCGTGTCTCAAAAGATGGAAAATGGAGTGCAATGAGGTACACGTGCCTCAAAGGATGGAAAATGAAGTGCAATGAGGGTGCGCTAAACGGCGCGATGAAATGCATGCCAAATGCAATGAGGGGCGACTTAACACACCGAAGGTTTCGCACCTCCCGAGGATTTAAGGTCTCCTAGGCCATGAAGGATTTAAGGTCTCCTAGACCGTACGTGTTTAAGGTCTCGCCAGACCGGACGGGGCAACGATACAAAGCATAAATGCATGATAGTGCTCGTAATAAAGCACGTGACAATGCAGTCAAGCGGGTTTAAGGTCTCGTCAGACCGCGCGTGTTTTTGGTCCCGCCGGACCTTGGGGGGGCGTGGTTTCAAAATGCGCGGCAATGCACGGCTGCTGAGATGATGATACATGACAATGCATGCGCCAAAGGTTTTGCACCTTCGAAGGATTTAAGGTCTCCTAGACCGTACGTGTTTAAGGTCTCGCCAGACCGACGGGGCAAAGGGGTAACGCACATGGGATGCGTACGCCAATACAAAATGAGAAATGGAATGCGAAATGTGGCACACGTACCTCAAAATGCAATGAGATGCAAAATGAGGCACGCGTACCTCATTGAATGGAAAATGGAATGCAAAACGAGGCACACGTACCTCGAGATACAATGAAATGAAAAATGAAATGCAAAACGAAGCACACGTACCTCAAGATGCAATGAAACGCAAAAATGAAATGCAAAACGAGGCACACGTACCTCGAGATGCAATAAAATGCAAAATGAGGCACGCATACCTCATCGAATGGAAAATGGAATGCAAAACGAGGCACACGTACCTCGAGATGCAATGAAATGCAATGAAATGCAAAATGAGATGCAAAACGAGGCACACGTACCTCAAGATGTAATGAAATGCAAAAATGAAATGCAAAATGAGGCACACGTACCTCAAGATGCAATGAAATGCAAAAATGAAATGCAAAACGAGGCACACGTACCTCAAGATGCAATGAAATGCAAAATGAGGCACGTGAGGTAGTACACCTCACGTGGATCAAAATGAGATGCAAAATGAGAGAGTATGGCACGCATGCCACACGACAATGCAAAACGGTGCAAGTCGCAAGGGACGTGCAAGATGGTGCGATACGATGCGCCGGACAATGTGATGGATGCACGTGACGCACACGGGGCAACTTTTGAATCTCTGTAAATGACAAAAGGATACAAAAGGATACAATCTTCGCTTGAATTTGAGTGCCACTCTCAGTAGACACAGTCCGAAGTCGAAACGGAGGCCGGTTGAACATCGGGGGTGCATTTTCTTGCACTTTCTTGAGCTATGAAGACCAAAACCCCTCAATTTGCCTAAACAGGGCCTTGGGAACACCACCGGCTGGGTGGAGAGGTCACCGGCTGCCACCGGCTGCCTAAACTTCTCCGTCGGCACCATAATGTGCCGGCCAAGCCTGAATAGTGCCGACCGCCAAAAGTCACTTGATCGAGGCGGCGCCATTTTGCCTCGGGTCTTTTAAAATAGGGCTTGAAACCCTATTTCTTTCACTTTGCCACCGCCGAAACCACTCTCTCTATCTCTCTAGAGCTTTGTTCTCTCATCTTTCGCTCATTTTTCCAAGTTTTAGGCTTGATTTCGTCGTTCGATTCGCGATTTTCTTCGCGTTTCGGACATTTCCATCCGATTGAAATCTCATTTCGATGTTCCCTTTGCTATTTCCGCCTTTTCGAGACTTGTTTCCCTCGATTTTCTCTACATTTCCGTATATTCTCATCTTCCGACCTTCCCGGCCATTTCCGGCCCTCTCGGGGTTGACTTTTTCGGTTGACCTTTCATATTCCGACCCGGTTTTCCTTTTCCGGCTATTTTCTCGCTACCACTACCATGGCCGATGATGTTCGACGTGTCGGGACTCCCCTGGATCACGAGATGGATCCCGGGGTTGAGCTCCTCCCGTTGAGCGAGCGACCATTCGACCCGGCGACTTATCGCCCGGCCATTCACGTACTGCCGCCAGATGGACTCCGCCACTTCCGCGGTTTTGACAGGACTCTGGACCCGGAGCTTCTGCTGCGCGAGCCGACCTCGCACCTCTCATTCGGCGCTTCCGAGGTAACCCTTCTGCTCTGCTTTACTTTCTGCAATGTAGAACTGTAAACTGTCAACTGCCATAGTTGATTACAACCCTTAATTGCTTAGCTCTGATACACTATACTGTAGTTGATTGTAGACAACTTACAACTGATATCTGCTTAGGACCGACATACATGCACACACACTGCACTTAGCCTGAATCACCCAAACACGGCACACCGCATTTCACTGTAAATTCACCGATACCCGGTACTTATTTAAATCTGAAAACCTGCACACATGCTAGATTTATACTGAATTGAACCACTCAGACATGCTGTCGTATCTCATGCTGTAGTTCACTGTAGGCACACTATGACCCGATATCTGCTTGAATCTGAAAAAATGTGCACACGTGCACCATATCTGTATGCTGACCTTCACCAACATACGGACACGTCACAGGCCGTAGTCTACCATAGTACACTGAAACCTGACATTTGCTTGCATCTGAAAAACGTACACACGTGCACTATGTTCACACTGCATCACTCAAAAACACACTGACGCATCACAATATTGTAGTTTACTGTAAGCACACCGGCACCCGGTTTCGGTTTGAATCTGAAAAACGTGCACGCATGCTAGATTTGTATCGATTTTAACATGTTTCCTCAGAACTGTACATTTCATATTGCTTCGCAATTATTTGTTTGTAAACAGAGAGATTCCCATACCATCCGCGGGTATGGGAATGTTTTAGCTCGACATTGGTACCTGGAGCTTCCGGAGGCAGTCCTGCACATCGTAGATGAGGCGGGCTTCGGTTCTTTCTGCAGGGCTCGACCGACTTCTTGCGAGCCTCTCCTCGCGCCTGGCGAAGAGATCTTGAGACACCACCGATCCATCCCACCCATCGGCGACTGGGGACATGACGATGACCCCTTATGACTTCTCGGTGCTCACTGGCATCGGGGTTGGGGGTGATCCGATCCCCTTCGACATCGATATGGACGAGTGGACTGCCGCTCAGATCCATTTACTTGGCGCGGCTCGCCTGCACGCGTCGAGCTTTGTCGCTATTCTTGGTTCGAGTGCGATTCGAGTGCGGCCTCTTCTCGTCGACGCGACTCCGATGACCGAGGTGGCCGTGGAAGCGAGATGCACGCTTCTTGATGTTTTCTTTGGGGACCACCCTATTCGCCCGGCGGGCGAACACCGTGCCTCTCTGCCTACTCGGTAGCCGGTGGACGTCCGGGACATCTTCGCTATGGTAGGGTGGCGCACTCGCCATTCTCTGGTACATGAGCTCGGTCTCCGTGGCGTGGCGATTGCTCGAGGCTCTTGGCGAGCTTGGGAGGTACGTCTTCTCCTCTACTTTTCATTTCTGTTGTGTACTTTTCAGACTCTGCACACCGCACCTGCCGTAGTTCGCTTTACACTTGTTGTATCTGTACCTGCACACACATACTCTGCTTTATCGATCGCATAATCGCTTACACTGTACACTCTGCTCAATACACTGCACAACACATGGTTCTGCTATTTCTGCTTTATTCTTCATTTTGTCATGTCGATGATCCTGCGACATCTGTTTTGCAGTTGTGGGTCTATGCTTACTTTCCCAGGCTAGAGCCAGTACCGGAGACGGAGACTCCTCTGGTTGTCCCCTTCTCACGCCGGTACGACGGGAGGTGCATCCGGAGGCCGCGGGAGACTTTCAGCTTCTTCCGCCGCTACTTTGACACCATCACCCCTGCTGAGGTATGTTTTACTTACAGTTCATTTAAGTTTCACTTTTCCACTATATATTTGCAATAACAGTAGGCAATAAACTGTATTTCAATTTCAGATCACCTGGCAGCCGTGGGCTCCTCTGCCGGCGATAGTTCGGGATCGGTTTGCCGGCGTGATCGAGACCTCGCGTTACCGGATTTTGCTAGAGGGCCGATGCAGCCGGGCTTGGTACTGGTGGCGCTTCTTGCGTCGGACCTCGGGGTTACTGGCGAGATAGTCCGAGCATCCTCCCGAGCATATGAGGACACCGAAGCGTTTCACCGTGGCGGATGGCGGACTACACTATCGGTGGGGAGGCGGATTTGAGGCGATGGCGACTACTCGAGTACGTCCGGACCTTCATCATCGACGCGGCCGAGTGGTGGTCGCCGAGTAACCAGAAGACCATGGCGCCCGGCGGCTAGAGGCGGGAGCGGGATCGTCGCGAGCTCGAGCTCATGGCGGGAGAGTCTGAGAGAGGGGCGAGGGCGCAGTGGCTGCTTCTGCCTACCATCTTGATATCTGAGGCGAGTGGGGAGACCTACGGATCCCTTTGCTCCTCCCATTTGGTCATGAGTTGGTGGTATTCTGACTTGCCTCGGTATGTACCACTTTATTTGCATCTTGCATTGTCATTTCGATTCGATTCATTCGATATTCCACGAATATTGATGCATCCGATATTTTGCGAGCTTCTTCGAGTACACCCGGTCGGTGGGCTGAATGCCTCCATGGCGAGGATGTTCTGGCCGGACCTTTGAGTTCTTAGCCTTCTCTGACCTTCCGGTATGTTTTCTCGATATAGTTCCAAACCATATACAAAGCGCCGCATAATGTCGATGCACGACGCTATATCGATAAACTGCTCACAAGACTCATACACTGCTTGTACTCGACCTTCATTACGCATTGATAAAGCGCTCACGGCATTCACACCTTTGTACTCATACTGCATTGCGCACCGATAAAGCGCTCACGGTACTCACACCTTGTACTCATCTGCGCATCTGCACTAAAGCGCTCACGACATTTCACACTGCGATTGCATCGATTCAGCTGCTCATGTATACTGATGCATTTGCCTTTTGTACTTTTCAGCCTCCCTTCCCGATTCCTCCCGTGAGTGGCGGCGCTCCATCTGGACCTCCCATTTCTACTCGGGATGGCAGGATATTCCCCCGCACCAGAGGGGGGCGTGGCCATGTGGGCGACTCACAGGCTCGATTGCGAGGATGGCGAGTCGGTGGCGGAGGCCTCTGAGGAGGCGAGGCGGCTTCGGGCTCGGGCTCCGACAGCGACACTTCTGACGATGCTCCTGTGCTTCTGCCCAGGAAGAGGGCGAGGACGGATCCCCCGGCGCGAGGCCATTGATGATGATTTCAGACTTCTGCTGTTTTTCTTTCATTTTCTTTTCTTGTACTTTTCTCTTTTTGGTAGATAGAGTACTATGTACTGCCGCAGGCAGGTTTTGCTTTCCTTAAAACTTATGTACTTGAAAAGATTATATGGGATGAAACAAACTTTTAGTCAAAAAAAAAAAAGTGTTACATTTGTATATATATGCATATTTCATACCTTGCACTACATTGCGTCATATTACACCTCTAATGTAAATGAAAATGATCTGTTGTCTAAAAACTGAGCACTCGCACTGTACTAATCAGATAATCAACGGACTAAACAGCAAAACAGCTCATATAAATCCCTGCTCAATCCGAACACACAGCCTATACTCTGCTGGGGACTAATCTGCTGGGGATTGATCTACATATAGCCCATAACACAGCATTTGGTTCATTCTGCACACAGCAAACCCTGAACAAATACCCCCAATCTGACGAGACGGATCACAAAGCTGACACGGTTGCAGTTGAAACACACTCGGATGTCTCAAATTTTCCCTTTCCTTCTCTTGCTTAGCACGGATGTGGAGAATGGCATAGCATTCTGAGCACAAGCGATTACCTTTTGGAAGAGGATGAGTTTTCAACCAGGGTATCAAGCCTACCACAGAACACGACGAGACAGACTCAAACAAAGAAACAAAAGGCACACGACCTAATACAACGAGACACAGTTGGAAAAGACTCAAAGCCAATATTGAGACTGACAAATCAAAAGGCACGACACACGGACATGTTTACAAAAGACCTCAAATCTCGAGGAGCCAAAACCTCCGGGTGCTACTCCCACCCTTTCTGATTTGTGATACTCGCATCGCTCGGCCCTCAGGCTCGGTTTTTCTCTCAAAACCCTTTTCTTCACTTTTCTCTCAGCTTACACCTCTCTATTCTTTATTCTCTCATTTTCCATCCCTCCCCAGGGTGATTGATAGATGAATAGGAGGTTGCGGGTTCACGCTCGACACTGTTAGCTCAAGGCTATTCTCCCAGTGGATAGAGTGCCTTTCTGGCAAGTATGTTAACGGGGGAAAGACAGAAGACCTGACTCAATTGTGCCCCTAGTTCGTCACTTCGACCATTTGTTTTTGAGCTTTCTACTAAAACAATTTTGACCAACGTGAGAGTTAGATTAACACACTTGTTCGATTTTTGATTTGAAATCATGCAAGTCAGGCTATGAGCACTGAAAATTTTCCTTTTTGGGTCCAAGAAATGGTCCAGTTTTTGAAAATGAAACAGTTTTCGAGAAAATAAGTCAACCTCAGTGAAAATTCTCAAAAACTACTTTTTGCAAACAACCAACGCTCAACGAGCGCGAAACTTACCCTCGAGATGCGCAACCTCGGATCGGGGATGATGAAAAATTGCCCCTGGCTTAAAGGGGGATAAGGCAACGGAAAGTTGCCCCTGGTTTGAACGGTAACTTGGGGCAACTTATGGCAATGGACGGCAACGGAAAGTTGCCCCTTGTTTGGATGATGCCGCGGCATCTTTGTAAGTCAATCCTTGTTGATGATGATCGGACCCTTGGACGCGGAGGAGTCGAAGACGGTTTGAATCAATATATGGACACAGTCACCTGGAAGGTGTTGGTGATTTGGACTTCAAGAGGAAGTTAAACACGTGGTTCCAGGTTGCTGCAATCAAGACATTGGATTTGGAGAAGGCAAAAGTAATCAAAACCATGGCACGGACTGAGACGCTATGGAAGCGTTGGGGGCTGGACTTCAAGATGAAGTTGCCTACGTATCCCAAACATGGGAATCAAGCCTTACGTAGTTCCGATTAAGGTACACTCGGGTATTTTAACCTTCACTGTTTAGGCTCTAATTTTTGCCAAGGGGCCTGATGCGGGTTTTCGACCTTGTGAGCTATGCTTTTTTTCTTCTCTTTTTTTCTTTTGCATTTTTCTTTTATTTTCTTTTTTTTTTTTGCTTCTTTTGTATTTTTCTTTTTCTTTTGCTTTCTTTTGTATTTTTCTTTTTCTTTTGCTTTCTTTTGTATTTTGCTCTAACTTTTGCCTGGGCCGCCCTTCCGGGTTTTTGGTCCAGCGAGCCTCTCAAAGGGTAAAAGTGTAGCAAGTCTATGCCAAGTGGTTTTGAGATTGAAGCCTCTTCGTATCCAGGAGAACGACTGTTGTATTGACTTGCAGGAAAAATCCATCGCGGCTACTTCTCGAGCTTTGCTTAGTGGGATCTGATCTTCCTGATCGGACTTTGATGCCTCTTGCTCGAGGGCTGCTTCAAATTGGGCCACACAGGCATTTCATGACACTGATCGTTTCGAACGGATTCCGGTTTGCAACAGATAAAACAAATGTCGAGACTGGGAGCGATCCTGGGCTGCACTGTCTCAAGAGTGGTTCCACACCTGTCTTCACGAGACTGCACAAAATGTTTTGTTTTTGAAAGTTTTTTTTTAAGAAAGCGACAAATCGCTCGTGTTGAAGATAGTGGGGAACCAGTCTGGATCAGGCCAGGGTCCTTCTCAGTACTTACGCCGACAAGCATGATTTCATTCATTAAAAGCTTAGCCTGCCCCTCTTTCTCTCAAGATGATCAAAGCTTTGCAAAACCCGAGGAATTACTCCCTCTTTGTTTTTATCACCGCAGTGTTTGAAAAAGGTTTTTCTTAAAAGCTTAGGTCATTGTTATGATGTTTAAGGCACAAGAGTGTAGGCGGAATGCACTGTCGTTCCATCCAAATTCTCTGGCACGGCTGGCTCAAATAGCAACAAATTCGGCCCATGATAGCCGCAGCTGTTTCATTCAGATTTGTTGGCATAACTGGCTCCTCGGCAGAAATAAACTCAAAAAGCAAAAACAACTATTTGAAAGACAAAACGGTGTTTGAGGGAACAACCCCGAAATCACCTGGTATACTATACAAAGGAGGTGACTTATTCTGACAAGATAGACTCTATAAGCAAAAATCGACTCAATCTGAGAGCAGACTCAAAAACAAAACAAAAATGACTCGACACCAAAGTCGATTTAAAAACTAGCATTGGCAGTGCTCAAAATGCGTGCCAAACACTACATCCAAAAATGTATGCAGACAACGCCCATGTGTTCACCTTCTGATTACATACTTGCAGTATCTGTGTCCTTGAAATCCAACAATTGAGTGGTGACGGACTTTGCTGAGGTGGGTGGGAGGATAACCTCGTTGTCAATCAAGTCTTGTACCTCATGACGGAGGCGGAAGCAGTTATCAGTGGCATGGCCAGTCTGTTGATGAATGCGCCTGATCTGGGAAGCATCATGCGTGGCGGGGAGATTCTTTGGGAGAGGCCGAGGCTCCAGAGGTTTAAGGTGTCCCTTCTCGGCAAGGATCTGAAGTGCTTTGGACAATGGCATGTAGAGAGCATGGAAGACCCTGCGCCCCCGGGGCAGGTATTTTGGGGCCTGAGCACTCTTGCTAGATGTACTAGCGAACGGATCGGCGGGTGTGGCCTTGGATTTCTGATCCTTTCCGGATCCAAGGCTGGGAGCGAGAAGAACTGTTTTGGCATGACGGGGCCTATCCCGATTCTCTGATTGACTGGAACTGCCCTCAGGCGGAGTAGGGAAAGCATCCTCCACAGCTTTTGACATGACTGCGGATATCTGTTGCTTGTTCATTCCCCCGGCTTTCAAAGCCTCCATTGCCCACAGCAGTTGTTCCACGGGGTCGGCATCTGCCTTCACTTTGTCTTTGCCTCTGGCCTCAGCCTGATGAGAGGTTTGGGTTGGTACTGGTACATCACTGTTGTGGGTGGAGGTCATCTCCGACTGATTGAGCTCGATCACAATCCGCCCCAGGAGCGGGGGCTCTTGGGGTTCGAAACTTCCGGCATACGGTGCAACCGGTGGCGAAGTTGACATTCCGTAAGCGAGATCCGCCACGGACCTCTGGAGATCACCTATCATCCCCATTAACTCGAATGTAGTGGGCTCATGAGCTGATAGAAGCTGGGGGTCCAGATTGGGTGTGCAGCGGGCGACCTAGGCGGGTGCGGCATATCAACAGTAGTATCATTCTGTGAAGTGGTTTCTTGACTTAGTGCGGCCGTCATGACCACAATCTCTTCTGAGTTCTGCGTCATGTTCAGTCCTGCCTCAGCAAGGAGAAGACACTGGCTGTTCTGAATCGGCCCTCTGAATCTCTGAACTGAAATGGAAAACAAGCAGTATTTCAGCCCCAAACAGATCAAACACGGGTGTAGTCGAACAACTGCACTCTATTACTGAACACTGTTCCCCAGAATCACTATTCAAAACTGAACTGACACCCGCAGACACAGTTGATCCTCAACAACATTGATACTGGTGCCCTCAGGCCGGATCCCCAAACTTGCAAACTGATATGTGCGTTCCCTGCAGAGATACACTCTAAAAGCACATAACAGGTAAAAGAGAGCCAATACACCCCTATGTTGGGGTAGGGTTTCCCTGTCCTATTTTGTCAGGAGCTAGGGTTTCACTACGTACGCAGCGGTTTCAAACAACCTAATATCGGGTAAGTAACCTGTTCTAGTTTGGAATGGTCACTATGGATTCCGAATATGCACTAGGTCGAATGGTCAAAAGGGGTGCCCCGGTAAAACCGGGGTTTGTGTTCCCTATCTTGGCGAGCATAGGGTCGACCTTATGGTCATGCCTTGACAAGACAAGCCTCCGGCAAACCGCTCAGGAATAGCAGATGGCCAACACGGTGTCCTAGGCGCACCAATGCACATGCAATGCAAAGAAACACATAAGTGTAGTCAAAACAGAATATCACGAGTTTGAGTCAAGCTCTCTAAATCCCCAGCGGAGTCGCCAGAAACTGTAGACGCGCCCTCGGGGGACCTCGCTACAGTTCGGACTCCCTTTGTGTCACGGTTCTAAATCTGAACCAAAGAGTCCAAATCCGGCAAATCGTTTTGAAGAAAAACAGATTTTGAAAAGTAGTGCCAAACATGGACTGCTTTGCCAGATTACAGAGTCGCCACCTAAATATTTTAAAATGGGAAATTTAGGAAACCCTGACTCGGTGCCGAAGGCCACGTGTCTGTCATCACCAAAGTGGTCTTGGCTCGGGAGCTTAGGTACGATCGGGGAAGGTCAGCTATGAGCACCCATTTTCGCCCAGTCCGAAGACCGGCCTCTACTAACCGCGATATCCGTTTTTGAAAACTTTATGCGTTCTTATCCCGGTTATTAACCTAGAATTACTATGTGATGCGCACAACACAAAAGTATAGACTAGATTGCCTAACTTGGGAATAAACATTGCATATCCGTTTTGTCTCGAAAAACGCGTTAGATTTTGCTACTCGCAAGTAGGCTAAAATACGGATTTCAACGAGTTGTTCCAACTCAGACAATCCAACCTCCACCCACAGGCATTCAAACAGTTTATCTCATGTAAGCATTTAGCCGCATGGCAAGCATACTATCATGGCAACACTCACACGCATGTGGTATGCTAAAGCGTAAAATACTTACATCGTACTCCGTGCCAAAACAAGAAACCAGTTAGCAAACATGCATGACCTAGTTCATGTTAAGCGGCTAATGCAGCACAGGCATAGATGCAATCTAGAGTAGGCTCGGCTAACCCTAAAGATGGCATGTGAAATGCACTATATTCGATGCACGTATTCAATTTGGAATTGAAAGTACGATGCAGTTTGCATGATGTGCCGAGCCCGATGCATGTCAACAAATGCATGAATGCACGCATGCATTGCATAAGGTATGCTAAGATAAGTATGCCCTAATCTACCATCGAAAGCGGGTAAATAAAAGGGATAGAAAGAAATGGGGATTGGAAGACATACACCCACTCACACACACTTATTACAAATTTGCCCTCGCTCGGAGGGACGAAAGAATATACAAAACCGAATAACTAATTAACTCATAAGCTAATTAATTATTACAAATTAACTAAATTAATTAAATAAATAATTAATCTAATTAAACAATAAATGCCTCGGGGAGAGGGCTCAAATCGTCGCATGGCAGGACTCACTTTCGAATCGCACTGTCATGCAAATGTGCCTCTGTTTTCCCTGCTACCTTCCTCTGAAGGCTGCCAAAGTCTCAGAAACACTTCCTTGGGCACTGGAGATCATCACTGGCTGGAGTAGAACACCACCGGCTAAAGGATGTGGCCACCGGCACTGAATGAAGCTATCGGCTGCCAATTTACTGCCGGTCGGCACTAAACAGTGCCGATCGGCACAAAATGCCTGCAAAACCTACAACTCACAGCAGCAGAGGGCAACAACTTGCATGGAAATCTAATTCAAAGCATGTATTCACTAAACACAATCCTTATCATGTTGGTGACTCAAAGGAAGATGTGCCTTGGTTCTCGGACCACCAATCACGCATTTCCATGCATGATGGCCCAAGGATCAAGAATGCAACTTTGATTTCAAATGCATGCAATGCAAACAAACAAACAAGGGTGTTAGACCTCTATCATGACTTGGTCAAGAGGCCTAACATCCATGCCAATGTGATGCACTCCTAGACATGGCAACTAGCATGCAATATGGCAATACGCAAACCTAAGTAAGCACACAAGGCAAGCATGCAAACCACATGGAGGATGGGCTTAGGCATGATCTAGGCAGCTCCAAAAGGGCCCAAAATCAGTGGCCAAATGCTAAGTTATGGGGGCCAAACACATATGCACACACACACATGTTAAGGTGCCAACACTTAAGCAAAACAAACAACATTCAAGCACACTTGAAATGAGTTGAGCATGGACAATTGACATGCATATAAAGCTCTGAAAATCGCACAAAACATGATGCCAAATCATGCAACAAAGCAAGCCAAGTATACAACAATAGGTCCAAATACTTGAAGCAAGCCATGGAGGCTTATACTAAGGTTGAGTCCACCAAGCCTCACAAGGCCAAGGGGACTCAAAACAGTCATAGCAGACTTAAACAAAGCCTAAAGAGCACCTAGATGGCATCTAAGAGACTCAAGCACAAAGGCACACAATCATGACCAAAACATGGAGCATTTAACACATGCCTTTAAAGCATTAAAGAAGCCACTAAGGCAAGCATATAAGCACATCATAAGGTCTGAAATAGCATGCTAGGGGGTTCCAAACCACCAAAAACAATGCAAGCAAGACATGCCACATATTCATGCTCTTAAGGCTAACAAGCCAAATGCAAAGGAGCTATGTAATGCATGATGAGATAGACCCAAATGGCTATGGACAGAGCTAGATCATGGCAAAATGAGCATACAAGCTTCATGGATCTAGGCCTAAAACATGCTAGAAATGAAGGCACACCACCTAGGCATATTAAGGCAATAAGAGGCATTACAAGGCAACTATGCTAAGCATGCATAAGGGACCTAAACCAACTTGAAATCGTGTTATAACATGACAATATAAGCATGAAAAATAAGTCAAACATGCTCAACACACACTCAAGCATGAAGCTCCATAAGGAAGCAAAGCTTGCCCTTTTCAAGGACATCAAGGAGAGGGGGTGGCCCTCTCCTTCTTGAGACTCTAAGGCATGCTCTTCACCACTGAAATCCCTCAAGATTTTAGTGGTGAAGAGATCCTAACACCACAGTCTCGGATCTCCCACAAAATAGCAGAAAAAGTGGCCTTTTCAAAGCCTAATGGTGGTCAAACTTGCTCAAACCACAAAACACTCTTAATGAACAATAAAGAGGCTTAAAAAACAGAACTTTTATGTGTTATATACTAAGCACAAAAATAGTTCTAAACTAGGTAAAAATAAGGTACAAAAATGGGGTAAAAAGAGAGTTAGTGTGTCACCCTTGTTGACCTCTTTGACAAAGATGTAGTTGATGCTTCCTTAGGCTCAAAATCTGTCAAGAACTTCAAAAACCAGCCCTTAGAACCTCAGTTGCAAGGAGAAGGTGAAACACTAGGTGTTTGTGTGCAATAGTAAGGCACAAAACACCTAGACACACAAGACAAGGATAGAGATAGAAGGTGTATGCAACTCAAACCCTAAAAAAACCAGAGCTTCTCTCTCTCTTTTTCTCTCTAACTCTCTAAATTTGCTAACCCTTGAGCCAAGAGAAGAGAGCTTCTCCTTATAGGCAACAAAGACTTACAAACTAAGTCATCCAAGGGCTCATCCCTCCATACACGTGTATGGAGGGGAAACAAGAGCTAAACAGCTGTCTAAAAATATCTCATAAAGCAGCTGTGAAGTAGTCGGCAAGGCAAAATGGTCATTTTGTTAAAGAGTGCCGTAGCACAAAATAGTGCCGACCGGCACAATATAGTGCCGATGGCAACACCAACCAGCCGGTGGCCTCTAGCCACAGCCGGTGGTATGTGGCGATGCCTCAGAAGGCATTCCCTATCCCTCAAAGGCAAATCACAAGTGTTTGGTGCAAAACCAGACACAAAACGGTCAAGTTCGGAGGTCCTGAGGCAAGGCGCGTAGTTGAGAACTCCGGGAACTCCAAACGAACACGAACAAGGATAATCACCGAGTGTTCAAGCGGTGACGTCCAAGTCTTGAGGACGGTCAAAAATGAGTTCCGATCCACAACACTAGGGGCAAATTCAGCCCCCATTGGATGGACTCCTGCATCATCAGCAAACAGCAGCCATTCTCCTGGATTCAGATGACTTCTGGATCTCAAAACCATTTGACATGGACAAAGCTACACTTTTACCTTTGAGAGGCTCGCTGGGCCGAAAACCCGGTAGGGCGACCCAGGCAAAAGTTAGAGCAAGAAAAAGAAGAAAAAGAAAAAAAAAGAAAAAATGCAAAGAAAAAGAAAAAGGGGAAAAAATGCAAAGAAAAAGAAAAAAAAAGAGAAGAAAAGAAATGAAAAGAATTGAATAGAAAAGAAGAACAAAGCTTGCAAGGTTGAAAACCCAGGAACAGGGGCCTTGGCAAAAGTTAGAGCGCAAAAGGAGAGGTTAATACCCGAGTGTACCTTAACCCCGTACTACGTAAGGCTTGATTCCCATGTTTGGGATACGTAGGCGACTTCATTCTAAAGTCCAGCCACAAACACTTCCAAATCGATTGTGTCCATGTAATGGTTCTCATCATCTTTGTCTTCTTTGAATTCGAAAGTTCGGTTGTAACCGTCACTTTGAGGACTGTTTACAGTATGTTGCGGCACTATTCAAACAAGGGGCAACTTTCTGTTGCCATTCGATGCGCTGCGGTGCCATTCAAACATGGGGCAACTTTCCGTTGCCGTATAGTGTCCTTCAGACAAGGGGCAATTTTCAATTGCTATGGATCCGAGGTTGCGCATATCAAGAGTAAGCTCTGTGCTCGTTGTGTAGTGGTTGTTTGCAAAAAAATAATTTTTGAGAATTTTTACCGAGGTTGAGTAATTCTCTCGAAAATTTGCTCATTTTTTTTCCAAAAACTAGAGTATATCTTGGACCCAAAAAAGGAAAATTTTCAGTGCTCATAACCTGACTCGCATGATTTCAAATCAAAAATCGAACAAGCATGTTAATGTAACTCTCATTTTGGTCAAAATTGTTTTAGTAGAAAGTAAAAATAAAAAATGGTCAAAATGATGAAATAGGGGCACAGTTGAGTCAGGTTTTCTGTCCTTTCCTCTTCATCAATGCACTTGCCGAAAGGGCACCACTGAAGCTGATCGCAAAAGGGCTGAAAGCTCTCTCATCCTCCAAGCAACGAGGTATCAAGCCAAGTGCGAAGCACAAACCAGAATGGGACAAGATATTCCACTCCCTTATCTGGACAGATCTGATCACGTCCAAACTCCCCAGTAGAGCATCGTCAACCGATGTCAGCTACAGATTTTCTATACAACCAATCCCTCTGTGGAAGAAACTCACTATTGTGAACAAGAAGAAGAATCTAGCAGAATGCTAAGGGCAAGGCCCCGCAACTTTCTATTTATCCATCAACCACTCAGGGGAGGGATTAAAAAATGAGAGATTGAAGAATAGAGAGATGTGCGCCGAGAGAAAAAGTGAGGAAAAGGGCTGTTTCAAAAAAAAAGAGATTGAGTGCCAGAGTGATGTGAGAATCACAAATGAGAGAGGGTGGGAAAAAATACCCGGAGAAACTGGCTCCTCGTATACTAAGAGGTCTCTCATCTTTGTAATGCATCTGTGTGTCGTGTCTTTTGTTTTGTCTCAATTCTTGCTTTGAGTTGTTTGGAGTGTTACTCGATGTGTTTAGGTTGTTTACCTTTGTTTTTCCTTTGTCGAGTCATTTTGGCTGTGGCCAGTCGTCGGCTCAATACCCGGTTAAGAACTCATTTCTCAATTCAAAAAATCATCTTGTGCTCAGAGTGCTGTGCCATTCTCCACATTTGTGCAAAATAGTATTTGTTCTTTCATAAAGCTGCAGGGTCCACCCCCAATAAGTGTGAACAGTAAAACAAGGACCTATCTAAAGCTATATAGGTTCCAAACTGCAAAGCAAAAGAAAAGAGGGAAAATTTGGAGCATCCTAGTGTGTTTCAACTTTGGCAAATTTCGAGACTGCATTCCAGGTGCACCTTCTCAGGCCTCGCCATTTCTCTGGAGTATGAGTGTATCTCGACCCCAAGCTTAAGCTTGCTTCAAGTTAGAACATCAATTAAAGCAACTGCAGATGTTATCTCTCACCAATATAGACAGGCTGTCCCCTTTTGAGCTGAGCATGTTGCCAAGTCCTCTGGAGGTAAATCGGAGGCACCAGAGTACATGTTTGATGCCCCTCTACTGCATAGAATATGCACTTTCATATACACTTCTGTTACATGCGTGCCGCGCATCGTTATGATTCATGCATAGAATATGCTTTGTTTTCAATGTTGCATAGAATATGCTTGTCTTATGCACGGAACATGTCTTCAATATTGCATAGAATATGCTTTCCATATTGCATAGAAAATGCATTTTATAGCACTTCTTTTGTGCACCTCACTTGCGTTGTCACACACACTCTAGTTGCATTGTCATGCACCTCTTTAATTGCATGCACCCAGTTCACTTGCATTGTTATGCATGTTTCAATCGCATTGTTATGCACACTCTTTAGTTCTGAAACACTAGGATACGTCCCTATGTTTCTCCCTTCTTTCTGAAACACTGGGATACGTCCCTACGTTTCTCTCTCTTTCCGAAACACCGGGATACGTCCCCATGTTTCTTCTACCTTTTCCAAACACCGGGATACGTCCCTATGTTTCTCATTCCTTGCAGAACACCGGGATACGTCCCTATGTTTCTTCTCCTTTTCCGAAACACCAGGATACATCCCTATGTTTCTCCTTCATTTCGAAACACCGGGATACGTCCCTATGTTTCTTCCCATTTTCTGAAACACCGGGATACGTCACTATGTCTCTCATTCATTCCGAAACACCGAGATACGTCCCTATGTTTCTCTCTTTCCGAAACACCAAGACATGTCCCTATGTTTTCCCTTCTTTCCGAAACACCGGGATACGTCCCTATGTTTCTTGTTCCTTGCGAAACACCGGGATACGTCCCTATGTTTCTCGTTCCTTGCGAAACACCGGGATACGTCCCTATGTTTCTCATTCCTTGAGGAACACCAGGATTCGTCCCTACGTTTCTCTTTCTTCCCGAAACACCGAGATACGTCCCTATGTTTCTCCTTTATTCCAAAACACCGTGATACGTCCCTATGTTTCTTCTCCTTTTCCGAAACACCGGGATACGTCCCTATGTTTCTCGCATGATCATAAGTTATGCTCGGCTTTGTGCATTGTCTTGCATTTTGCCCCTGTCTTCGGGCACATATCTTTATCCGTAGCTTTTATGCTTTGTCTAAGTCTTCGGCCTTGTCAAAAATGGGTCGTCTCTGGGCTTTAACATTCACTCTCGTCATTTTTATGACTTTCGAGTTTTGTCAAAGAGCGGCAACTGTAGACACCCCATTTTTGACTGTCCTCAAGACTTGGACGTCATCGTTTGAACACTCAATGATTATCCATGTTCGTGTTCGTCTTGAGTTCTCAGAGGTTTCGGCCGCGCGTCTTGCCTCAAGACCTCTCGACTTGTTTGTTTTGTGTTTGGTTTTGCACCAAACACTTGTTGTTTTGTTTTTGAGCGTGGGAAATAGCTTGTTGGCCGTTCCCACACCTCACCAGCCATGGCTTGAGGCCACCAGCCCTGTTTTATTGCCATCGGCCATTAGTGATGGCCGATCGGCACTGTTTTTGGTTGACCGGCCATTTGTTTTGGTCGATCGGCCACTTTTTCTGGTCGGGACCCCTTGTTTTAGCTTCTTGAGGAAGCTTGAACCTTTCGAGCCCTTGGTTTAGCTTCTCCAAGAAGCTTGAACCTTTTGATCCCTTGGTTTAGCTTCTCCAAGAAGCTTGAACCTTTTGAACCCTTGGTTTAGCTTCTCCAAGAAGCTTGAACCTTTTGCACCCTTGGTTTAGCTTCTCCAAGAAGCTTGAACCTTTCTTAGCTTCTTGGAGACGCTTGGCCCTTTTGCTAAGCTTGGACCTTTGGGTTAGCTTCCTTGATAAGCTTGACCCCCTTGACCCTTTTTATGTTAGCTTCTCTTAGAAGCTTGGCACCTTGCCTTGGCCTATATAAGGAGAGCCTCTCCTTCCACTTCAAGGGTTGAAAAATCTGATATATAAGATACATATATATCACTCTCTCTCTATATCTCCCTCTCTCTCTACATTTGTGTGGGTTAGAAGGTTCAACAGGGTCTAGTTCTTGCACCTTTGCACACCAACTCTTGGCCTAACACCTCCATCATCAACCTAAGGATCTTGGAGGCCATTTTCAGAGGCTAAGGGACTGTTTTGTTGGACCATGAAGCTGCTGTCCCCTCTTGGCTACAAGGGTAATCTCTTTTCCCTCTTTATTCTCTGTTTTTGCACACACTTTTAGCGTATGTTGCAAGCATATTTGGGCTTTGTCATAAACTAAAAAAAGTCTTATTTTGAGCTCATTTTGAAGTTTTTTTAAGATCAATTTTGTGTTTGGGTTTGTTTACCCCCTCTTAGGGCTTGTTTGGCCCCATTTTTGTGCTGTTTTGGTGAGCTCCGGGACCACCTTGTTTGGGCCTCCTCACCACTAAAATCCCTCAAGATTTTTGTGGTGAGGATGGTGGTTTAAGGTCCTAAGAAGGAGAGGGCCATCCCCTCTCCTTGTTGCCTTCAATATGTGCCATTTTAGCCTCAAGTGTGAGCACCATTTTTAAGTTCATGTTGGCCATGTCCTAAGTGTTATTTGTGCTTATTTTGCCATGACATAGCACTATTTTTAATTGGTTTAGACACACCATGCTTGCTTTGCATACTGGTTTTGTAATGCCATGAAATTGCCTTGGCATGTATCTAGCATTTAGACCACTATGCTTACTTGTTTTGGCTTAGCTTTGTGAAGCTTTTATGCATGTTTTAGTGTGCTTGAGGACTATTTGTGGTTGTTTGGGTCATCCATGATTTGCTTTGTATAGCTACCATGTAATCCCCCTTGTAGGCCTTGAGTGTTGACCCCTCTAGCATGCTTTACTTGCACTATTTCAGTGATTTGGCATCACTTATAATGTCATTTCAGTCCTCATGGCATGCTTGTATGCTTGCATTTGATGCTCCTTTAATGCTTTATAAGGTTGTTGTCCTATGCTCCATGATTGGACCTCTGTATGTGCTTTCATGTTTAGACCATTTAGACGCCATCTAGTTGTGTCCTTAGTCTTGTTTAGACTTGCATTGGACCTATTTTAAGTCCCCTTGGCCCTTTGAGGCTTGGCTTGTATAGCCATAGTTTAAGCCCCTTGGCTTGCTTTGAGTTTTGGACCATGTTGCATATTGTCATATGTCTTGCATACTTGCATGTTTCAATTGCATCTTGTATGCTTGCCATTAGCATAGTTATTCCATGCCTAGCATGCTTGTTAACTTAGGCTGTGTGCCTAGTATACATTGCTTGTCTCCATGCTCATGTTGCATACTTAGCTCATATGCTTAGGTTGCATTTGGCATGCATGCCTTGCCCCTTGATTAACCATGATTGAGGTTGGGCCTTTTGTTTGTTTGTATGCATTTCATTCCATATTGAGTTGCACACTTGGCTCCTCGGGCCACCATGCATTGAAATGCATAATTGGTGGTCCGAGAGTCAAGAACCATACTCCCTTGAGTCTTAAACATGATAGGGAGGGTGGTGGTGCAAACATTGCTTTGAAAATGCTTTGTCATGCCTTGTTTGTCCTCTGCTGCTGTCAAAACAGGTTCTGCAGGAAGATAGGGCCGGTCGACTACATACAGTGCCGACCGACCATTCATGGATAGCCGAGAGCTAAATGGATGGTCGATGACCATCCAGCCATGGCCGGTGATGATTCCACTTGGTCGATGGTGTTCCACAATGTCCATAGATTGTTCCTTGAGATTTGTGCAATTTTCAGAGGAGTAGAGCAGGAAAAACAGAGGCAGCTTGTGCATGGTGTTGGATTTCCGGGCGAAGCCAATCCGAGCACGCGTGCATCCCTCTTCTCGGGGCCTTTTACTGCTTTCCTTAGCTTAATTAATTTGTTAATTAATTAGGTGGTCTGTAAATTATTTAATTAGCTTGTAGGTTAATTAATTTGTATATTCTTTTAGTCCCTCCGAGCGAGGGCGAATTTGTAATAAGTGTGGGTGCGTGTGTGCATGTCTTCCAACCCCCACTTCTTTCACCCTTTTACTTACCTGCTTTTGACGGTTAGTAGTAGGTTATATTTAATTTAGCATACCTTATGCTATGCATGTGTGCATCCATACATTTGTCTTGCATACACCGGCTTGGCGCATCATACTAACTGCATTTGTATTTCAATCCCAAATTGAATACGTGATAGCTGTAGCATCATCATATGCCATATTAGGATAGCCGAGCCTATCATAGTTGCATCTTGCATGTGTTGCATTAGGCATCTTACTATGAACTAGGATCATGCATATGATTGCTAACTAGTTTCTGTTTTGGCTTGGAGTACTCGGTAAGCATTTATGTTTTAGCATCCTTGCACGAGTGGGAGTGTTGCCATGATAGCATGCTTGCCATGAGGCTATGTGCTTATGTGATGTAACTGCCTGAATGCCTGTGGGTGAAGGTTGGGTTATTTAAATCGGAACAATGCATTGAATGCGACTTTTAAGCCCACTTGAGGGTGGCAAAATTTACGTCTTAGCCTCCTTGCGGGTATCACCATCAAACCATTTTCATACAAACAAACATGAAATGTTTTGTTCCAATTTAGGTGACCTAGTCTATACTTGTTTGCTGTGCGCATCATGTAGTAAATCTAGGCTAATAACCAGAATAAGAACGCATAATGTTTTCAAAATTAGATATCATGGTTAGTAGAGGCCGATCTTCGGATCGGGCGAGAGGGGGTGCTCATAGCTGACCTTCCCCAATCGTACCCAAGTTCCCAAGCCGAGGCAACTTTGGTGATGATGGACACGTGGCCTTAGGCAAACGAGTCAGGGTTTCCTAAATTCCCCCATTAAAAAACATTTAGGTGGTGACTCTGTATCTGGTAAAGCAGTCCATGTTTGGCGCTTCTTTACAAAAATCTATTTTCCAAAACGATTTGCCAGATTTGAACTCTTTGATTCAGATTAAGAACTGTGGAGTGAGGCCCCCACGCGGGGCACGTCCACAGTCGGGAAATCCATCGAGATGCCCCGATTTGCCTCTATTTGCGACCGGTCCTGGAATACTGTACAAAGCTCTAGAAGGCTGTTTGACCAGTTTTTGCTGCTGGTTTCCGGTTTGCTGCAACAGAGAGCAAGAAAGGGGCGTGGCAAAGTATTTTCAACATATGTATGCATGACCACTCTCCCCGTCATTGCATAAGCTCTAGGGAGTGTAGTCCGCAATCCTCGTGCCACCAATCACGCATCCCGATGCATGATGGCTGAGGATTCGAATTGCACGACTCAATATGAAATGGATGCATATATAAACACAACAAGGCCTAAACTCCATCATGGGTAATCCAGAGTGTCGGGGACTGAGAATCCAGGCACGTTTCGTCACTTGGAGTACAAAACGTCCCTCGTTTCCCTTGTTTAGCCTAAACCCTATTCCAAACACAATGCAATATACATGGCATGCACGATGCGACTCGGACTATGCAACCGAAATGCAATGCGATTAAATGATGCAAACATGCAGAAAATGACATGCAAACATGCTACTAGCATACACAATGCTATGAACTACATGGCATACTCGATGCAAGACACCTTATGCAACAATATGACAACATATGATTAGCATACACAATGCGAATATCAAATGGCATACTCGATGCAACGAACTACATGGCATGTGCAATGCTATGACTAGAATGGCATACACAATGCAAGATGGACTTAAACCAAGATGGGTGAGCCTCAGCCACACCCAAATCAGTGGCCAAACACAATGAAATTAGGCAACAAAACACATGCCAATATGCACAAATACAAGGGACCGAACCTAAGGCACCAAATGCAACTCTATCAAAGCATGGCAGGGGATGAAATATGGCATACAAACACACATTTTCCAACTCTGAAACATGATACACAATGGTCCCGAATCATGTAAATATGTCACACAATGCATGCTAGATGGCCCGAATATCGAAACTAGTGAAGTGCGTTACACTAGAGGTACACAAAGCAATGCACAAATGGCAAAACCAGCCCCAAAAAGACCCTAGGAAGGTCCAAGACAGTGGGAAAATGGCCTAAAAAGATGGCGCATCGTGCATAGAAATGAAGCTCATGCAATGGTCCAAAAACGAGGCAAACTAGCACGACTCTCAAACGCATTTAAAGAGTGGAAAACATGGGAATATGGCATACATTTAAGCTCTGAAATATGATGCACAATGGTCCTAAAACATGGAAACACCTCAACACAAGCATGCAATAGGGCCCAAAACACAAAGCTAGGCAAGAGTATTGAACTACAACCATGCATAGCAAGCATTATTCGACCATGAGGCATAAAAAAGGAGCTAAGGCAGTCCAAAATATGCACAAAATCAGTTTAACACATGGCCAATAAGTGCTAGATTCATAGACCAAAATAGCATGCAATACAAGCTAGTGAAGAGGGTTTACACTACAAGTATATGGAGCATTCAAGCGGTCACTAAACCAGAAAAATTCAGAGGTATGACATGCCAAATTAAGTCCAAAAACTCACTGAAACATGGTCTATGCATGCAAGAATGATAGGCCCCTTTGATAGGCTATAAAGAGGGTTGTTCTACACATGTAAGATGGACACCCAAAATGGAAAAATGGGCTCTGGACAGAGCCTATGCAGGTCCTAAAACCCACCAAAAATGGCCTGAAAGATGGCTTGGAAGCATGAAAATGAGGGCTCCTTTGTTAGGCCAAATATGCTAGTAAACAAGACAAGGGATGAGAGGGTCACCCCTCTCTGATTTTGGTGCTCAAAACAGCATAATAACCATTGAAAATCTGCTGGATTTCAGTGGTCAAAAGGGCCAACAAAGCTTAACACGAAGGCCCTAATGCGTGGCTCAAAACAAAGGGAAATGAAGCATGCAACGGGGTAGATGGCCCCCAACAGAAAAATGGTCTTAAAAAAACACGTTAAGAAGCTCAAAATAAGACTTTTTTCAGTTTATATGAAGCTAAAAAATGCTTGCAAATGAGGCTAAGAGATGGATCAAAATAGGGCTTAAAAAGGGAGAAAGTGTGTTACCCTTGAAGCTCAAGAAGACCAACAACTTCTGGACCCAAAAACCAGACCTTCAATCTCTGAAAATGACCTCCAAGGGCCTCAAAGCAATGGTGGAACTATATGGCTATGAGGTGTAGTGATAAAGGGTCAAGAACTATGCACTTTGGAGCCAAAATGGTGAGATATAGAGAGATATATGTTTTGCCTTCTAAGAAGTTCTGAACCTTTACAAATGAGGGAGATAGTCTCTCTTATAGAGATACAAACCCTTAGCTTCTCAAAGAAGCTAAAAACCAAGTTTCAATATCCTCCATACACATGTATGGAGGATGCAGCTTGTGCCTCCCAGCTGGCACAGCTGGAAAGCATTCAGGGAGACAAAAAAGGTGGGAGCTGGCTGACCAGTTCAAGTGGTCGGCCGACCACTTGCCCAGGTCGGCCGACCAGGTCAAAATGTCCAAGGTGGTCAGCCATCCCCTATGATGAAGCCCCAGAAGTTAGCTTTCAAATGGCGCCATCCTTGCATTAAAATTCCAATTGTGCAAAAAGTTATGCCTGTTCTGGTGAAGCCGCGCAGATTCGGTCCAACCGGATTGATGCCCTACTTCAACTAACTATATCTCCCCCGTCTAGACTTGGCTTTAGGAGATTCTTGAGTGCAAAATGAAGCCTTGGAAGTAAGCTTTCCAATGGTTGTGTCCTCATAGCTAAAATCCAAGTATATAAATGAATAGGCCTGATTCAGCGAGGACTGCTCGTCCCTCTCTTATTGATTCATGTCCACTTCTCCCCCAACAGGGTTTCTTCCCTCTTCTCTTCTTTTTTTCAACTCCAAACCCCTAAACAAGGTGTCTTGAAAGATTTTTCAGAGATTTCATCTCTCTTTCGTTCATTTCCACTTTGCCCTTGCTCGGTTTACCGAAAAGCGCGAAATTTAACAAAATGCGAGCGTCGGAACATCGTAGAACTTCATTTTCATAACATTTTGAAAGAGAGGGTTTCAAGTCTAAAATATTTTGATCAAGAAATAGGGTGTGAGGTTAGGGTTTGACTCTCCTCTTGCCGAAGAAATCAAACCTTTGCCCTGCTCAACTTTCTCCACTAAGTAAACCATCAGTAGTGCCCAAGTCTTAAGTCGCAAAGATGCTTTTGAACCACCTTCTGAGCAATGTGGGTTATCACCGGCCAGAGGTCAAGGCCACCGGCCAGGGGGAACTGGTCATCGACCACTTGTAGGGATATCGGCGAACAATGCATAGCCGGCCGGCACTGAAGATGGCCGACCGGCCATATCTTACTGCAGAATCCTATTTTGCTGCAGCAGAGGACAGGCAGAGCGTGGCGATGCATTTTCAAGGAAATGTTTGCACCACCACCCTCCTTATCATGTTTGAGACTTAAAGGAGTTTGGTTCTCGACCCTCAGACCATCAATCAGGCATTTCAATTCATGATGGCCCAAGGAGCCGAGTGTGCATTTTAATGAAATGCACACAAAACACATAAAGGATCCCCAACCTCTATGATGGTTTACATGGGGCAAGGGATATGAACCTGCAATGCGAGCAATGCAATGCAACCTAGGCATGCAAGCAAACTAATGCAACATGAGCATGTTAGTGACAATGGCATACAAGGCTAAGCATGCCAAATGCAATGCAATGTTACCTAGCATGCATCCAAACATGCAAGAGTATGCAGCAACATATCAGGCACAAGACAAAATGCAAGCTAACGAGCATGCAAAATGTGACTGAAGTATGTGAATATGTAAGGCATGTAGCAACATTCAAGCATATAATAACATATGAGGCAAACATGTAACAACATGTTAAAGCCACTAAAAAAGAGAATGCATGCCAAATGCATTACAATTTAGGCACGCAACAACATGTGAGGCAAGCATGCAACTAATATGCAATAGGCATACAACCTAAACATGTAAGCTAGTACGGCATTAAAGGCAACTTTTAAGGACACTTAAAAGAGGATAAACATGGAAAAATGACATACATTGTGAGCTTTGAAATCATGTTAGAAAGGGTGCCAAACCAACTAAACGAAATAAGCGAAGCATGCGACAAAGCCCAAAACTTGAAACTTGAAACTAGCCACGGGACTCAAACCAAGGCTACATGAAACAAGCCCCAAAGGACCAAGGGGACCTAAAACAGTCCCAAGGCAAGTCTAAGCAAGACTAGAACATGCATGGGACGTGGCCAAAACATGCTAGAAAGGTGAGCGCAAAACAAGACGCATACAAGGCCAAAAGGGGCAATTGCACTACACCTATTACAACCAAACAGGGCAAGGCTTAAGCAACCAAATTTAGAGTCATGGCATGTTAGAACAAGACCAAAACACATTGACATGGCAATCTAGAAGCCTAAACAATGGAGGCATACACAATGGTCCAAACATGGAGCATAAAACAACAACTCTTTAAAGCATTAAAGGAGTGACAAATACAAGTATATGAGCACATTACATGGACTGAAATAACTTTACAAATGATGTCAAACCACTGAAATAGCCCAAGTAAAGCATGTCAAAGGATTCAATACCGAAAGCCTACAAGCTAGATTACATGGTGGCTATACAAAGCAAGGTATGGACGACCAAAACAACCAAAATTAGAGCTTTAGCATGTTAAAACAGAGCTAGAAGCTTCATGAAGTTAAGCCAAAATCATGCTAAAAGGACATGTTACAACATGGTGCATGTTAAGGCAAATCATGGGATTACACGACAAGTATACAAAACATGCATGGTATGTCTAAACCAAGTCAAAATAGTGCTATATCATGGCAAAATAAAGCCCAATATATACTGAAATGAAGCCAAAACATGGTAGGCATACAAGCCACAAACATAAGCCATTTATGTAAGCATGAAAGACAACGAGGAGAGGGGATGACCCTCTCCTATTAGGGACACCAAAACCACCTCTCCACCATTGAAAATCCTCTAGATTTCAGTGGTAGAGAGGTCATACAAAGACAAGATCAATGGCCAAAATGTATGGCCTAAAATAAAGCCTAACAAGGCCTAAGAGGGGGGAAACAACCCCAAACCTCAAAGGGACCTTAAACAAAGATCAAAAGCTTGCAAAATCAGAACTTTTATCAGTTATAAGTTAAGCTCAAAACAGCATGCAAGATAGCCTAAAAGCTTGTGCAAAAATGGGGAATAAAGAGGGTAGTTTCTCACCCTTGTAGAACCACTTCAAGAACAAGGCTCCAGCAAGTTTTCTGAGTTTAAACGGTCCCAAGAACACTGAAATCAACCTCCTAGCACCTCAGCAACCAAGGATGGTGTTCTAGTGTGTGTTTGTGTACAATAGTAAGACAATACTACTATTTTGAGCACAAAATAAGGTTAAACAAAGAAGTATAGATCCAATCTTGTATATATCCTCTCAAGAACCAATTTTCCAAACCCTGAAGAAGGGAGGAGGGGCTCCTTTTTTATAGAGGCTCAAATCCTAAGGCTTCCAAGAGAAGCCAAGCAAAGAGCAAATCCCTCCATACACGTGTATGGAGGGGGTTAATTATGGATGCCAGCTGCACCAGCTGGCATAAAATATCTGCATAAAGTAGATGAACAGGGTTTGACCACCAAAAAGGGCTGATTGACCAGCACAAGTGCCGATCGACTAAATATAGTGCCGATCGGCCAACACTCTTGGCCGATAGCAAGAAAAAGGGTCCGATGGCCTTATGCCATGGCCGGTGGGGTGTAGGGATGGCCAACAAGCCACCCTTTTCCCTTAGAAGGAAAAACGCAAGTGTTTGGTCCATGACCAAGCACAAAACAGTAAGTTCAGAGACCTTGAGGCAAGGTGCGTAGCCGAGACCTCCGAGAACTCAAAACGAACACGAGCACGGATGATCATCGAGTGTTCAAATGATGACGTCCAAGTCTTGAGGACGGTCAAAAGTGGGGTGTCTACAGTTGCCCCTCTTTGACAGAACTCGAAGGTCATAACAATGACAGGAGTGAATGTCAAAGCCCAGAAACGACCCATATTTGAGAAGGCCGAAGACTTAGAGAAAGCATACAAGCTAGCAAAGATATGTACCCGAAGGCAGAGGCAAAATGCAAGAACAATGCACAAAGCCGAACATAATTTATGATCATGCAAAGAAAGCTATAACGAAGCATAACATGCAACAGTTTTAAGCAAGCCAAAAACCGAACTACATTATAGTGCAGAAAGGATGTAAGGGAATTATGTAATTCTCGCTACGTTTGACGCGGAGAATACAATACCGTCCAGTTCGTCTGGTCGCTCCAGCCTCAAATGAACCGTACATAAAATATCGTGCCTGAAAAAGAAAAAAAAACTTAACAGGTACAACATTGTTAGAAACGTGCATAGCAATGCAAGTGAAAGGTGCGTGGCAACGCAAGTGAGGGGGTGCAAGACAATGCAACCTAAGTGTGACGCATAACAATGCGATTTGAAACAAGCATAACAATGCAAAGAGGGCATGCGTGACAACGTGAGCCGAGTGGTGCATAACAATGCAAACCGAGTAGTGAATAAACACATGTAAGTAAAGCATGCGCGACAACGCATACAATGGTTGCAACAAGAGAGGCATAAACACATGTAAATAAAGCATGCGTGACAATGCATACAATGTGTGTAACAATAGAGTCATAAACACATGTAAGTAAAGCACAACGCATGCAATGTGTGTAACAATGCAAAAAGGGTGCATAAACACATGTAAGTAAAGCATACGTCCTAACGCATGCAATGTGTGTAACAATGCAAAAAGGGTTCATAAACACATGTAAGTAAAGCACACGCGAAAACGTATGCAATGTGTGTAACAATGCAAAAAGGGTGAATAAACACATGTAAGTAAAGCATATGTGCTAACGCATGCAATGTGTGTAACAACGCAAAAAGGGTGCATAAACACATGTAAGTAAAGCATACACGCTAATGCATGCAATGTGTGTAACAATGCAAAAAGGGTGCATAAATACATGTAAGTAAAGCACACGCGAAAACGCATGCAATATGTGTAACAATGCAAAAAGGGTGCATAAACACATGTAAGTAAAGCACACACGAAAACGTATGCAATGTGTGTAACAATGCAAAAAGGGTGCGTAAACACATGTAAGCAAAGCACACGCGAAAACGCATGCAATGTGTGCAACAATGCAAAAACGGTGCATAAACATATGTAAGTAAAGCACACGCAAAAACACATGCAATGTGTGTAACAATGCAAAAAGGGTGCATAAACACATGTAAGTAAAGCATACGTGCTAACGCATGCAATGTGTGTAACAATGCAAAAAGAGTGCATAAACACATGTAAGTAAAGCATAGGCGGAAACGTATGCAATGTGTGTAACAATGCAAAAAGGGTGCATAAACACATGTAAATAAAGCATACGCGCTAACGCATGCAATGTGTGTAACAATGCAAAAAGGGGAGAAAAGGGTTAGCAAGGGTTAGTAAGGGTTAGTTACGTCCACACACGGCACGCTAGTGGGGAAAAGTTAGTGACGTCCACACGCGGCACACGAGTGGAGAAAAGTTAGTAGAGTTACGTCCACACGCGGCACGCGAGTGGAAAAAGTTAGTGTAGTTACGTCCACACGTGGCACGCGAGTGGAAAAAGTTAGTGCTACGTCCACACGCGGCACGCGAGTGGAGAAAGGGGTTAAGCATCAGAACATGTTCCGAATGCTCTTAACGAAAGAAAGGAAAACATAGGAACATATCTCGGTGTTCCAAAATAAGAGGGGGGGAAACACAAGGACGTATCCCGGTGTTTCGGAATGGCTTAAGCATTGGAACGTATTCCAAATGTTCTTAACCAAAAAAGGAAGAAACATAAGGACATATCCCGGTGTTTCGAAAAAAGAATGTGCAAAACAAAGCAAGTTAGAGGGGTGCAAGACAATGCACATGAAATATGCAATGATGTGAGAGATTGACATGCATGATAATGCAAATGGAAGATGCATGACAATGCGAGTTGTTTGAAATGCATGACAATGCAAATGAAAGATGTATGACAATGCAAGTTACTGAAATGCATGACAATGCAAATTAACTCAAATGCGTGACAACACACGTTTTTTTTTTTTTTGAAATGCATGACAATGCAAATGAACTCAAATGTGTGACAACGCACGTTTCTTGAAAGGAATGACAATGCAAATGAACTCAAATGCGTGACAACGCACGTTTCTTGAAATGCATGACAATGCAAATGAGACACGCATGACAATGCATGAACTGAAATGCATGATAATGCAAACTATTGGAATGCATGACAATGCAAATGAGACACGTATGACAATGCATGAACTGAAATGCATGACAATGCATGATCGTGAAATGCGGATGAAAGATGCATGACAATGCGTGTAATTGAAATGCGTGACAATGCATGGTTCATTGAAATGTATGACAATGCGAATGAACTCAAATGCGTGACAACGCACGTTTTTTTTTGAAATGCATGACAATGCAAATGAACTCAAATGCATGGCAACGCATGTTTCTCGAAATGCATGACAATGCAAATGAACTCAAATGCGTGACAACGCACGTTTCTCGAAATGCATGACAATGCAAATGAACTCAAATGCGTGACGACGCATGTTTCTTGAAATGCATGACAATGCAAATGAACAGTGCATAACAATGCAAGACGAGTGCGCGCTACGACGCATGTAGTACGTGCCTAACGAGGCAAGTGAATAGCGCATAACAATGCAAGTTGTCTGCGCTACAACGCATGTAGACATGCATGACGATGCAACCCATGTATGTGTATCATAAACAAGACAACACATGCAATGCAATGCATTTAAAGCGGTTATTGAATCTCGCAAGATATGAAGGGATACGAAAAGGATACACCTTGCGCGTACCGAGCATCGCATACAAAAGACATGGTTCGAGGTTAACACGGAAGCCGGTTAAACTTCAAAAGTCCACTTCCTTGCACTGTCTTGAGTAATGAAGGTTCCAAACCACATAAATGACCCAACCAAGGGTGTGGGAGGTTCACCAACCCCAAGGGGAGGCCACCGGCCATCCATCGGCCACCAAAGGAGTTCATCGGCCAACTATTTAGCCGATCAGCTAACAATTTGGCCAACCGGCCAAAAATGGCAGTGTCGAGGCAGTTTTGACATTTAGCCACGGGTCTTTAAATATAGGGCCTCAAACCCTATATTCTCACTTCCTCCAAGCTCGAAAAACCCTCCCCTCTCTCTCTAGGTGATTTTCCAACCTTCAATCCTCGTTTTTATCTTGTTTTCGACACTTTTTGGTCGTTCGATTCGCAAAACCCTCACCGTTTCGCACACTTTGAACTGAACAAATCTTTGTTTCGGTGTACTTTTCTTGGTTTCCACCATTTGGGGTTTGTTTTCCTTGAGTTATAACTCGATCTTCGTGCCTTTTCCACACCCTAACCTTTCCTCCCATTTTTCACCCTTTCGGGGTTGACTTTTGGGTTGACTTTTGGCATTCTCGCCTATTTTCCACATTCTTGGCCATTTTTGCACTCTTTCTGAGATGGCGGACAACATTCCACGTGGTGGGACTCCCCCAGAGATGGAAGTGGACCCCGAGGTTGAGCTCCTACCTCTTCACATTCGGCCGTTCGATCTAGCGACCTACAGGGCGGCGATACACGTGTTGCCTCCCGATGGCATCTTCCAGTTCAGGAGCTATGCGCGAGGCGCGCCACTAGAGTTTTTGTTGCGCGAGCCAGAGTCTCATCTGTCCTATGGTGCTTCTAAGGTACACTCTTCCCCTGTTTTATTTTCTGCAACGTAGAACACATAACTGTGATAGTTGATTCTATTCTTTAACTGCTTAACTGTGACACACTGATACATCACATTCTGTAGTTCACTATGAACTCACTCACACCTAATATCTGTTTGAATCTGAACACGTGCACACACACTACATCCTCAACTGAACAATTCAAACACACTGATACATCATATGCTGTAGTTCATGTGAGCACACCCGCACCCAATATCTGTGTAGACTCTGACACGTGCACACATATTGAATTTTCAACTGAGCCATTCAAACACACTGATTCATCAAATGCTGTAGTTCACTGCGAGCACACCCGCACCCAATATCTGTGTAGACTCTGACACATGCACACACACTGCATTTTTATCAATTCTGAGCGCATTTAACACTGTATTTGTAACGCTGCTTCGCAACCATTTGTTTTGATCACAAGGGGATTCCCATGCCTTCTGGGGGTATGGGAAGACTGCTGCCCGAGGTTGGTATATGGAGCTACCTGACGCGGTTCGCTGCATTATTGACCAGGCCGGTTTTGGGACCTTCTGCATGGGACTCTCGCGCCTCACTGCGAACAGGCCCCTTCTTGCTGCCTTGGTGGAGAGGTGGTGGGATACCACCGACTCTTTCCACCTTTCTTCCATCGGGGAGATGACGATGACTCCCTTTGACTTCTCTATGCTCACAGGCATTAGAGTGGGGGGTGATCCGATCCCCTTTGACACGAACATGGACGAGTGGGACGCCGCTTAACTATACTTGCTCTGCACTCAGCCACCTCTCGCTCAGGCAGGGTTTGTGTGGTACACATGGTTCGAGGATCACTTCCGGATCCAGGCACCTACCACTCGGGAGGAGAAGGAGTAGTATGCTCGTGGCTTCATTATGTTCTTACTGGGGACCACGCTCTTCGCCAACCGGGCGAACACTGTCACCCTCTACCTGCTGAGTACGCTTATGGATGTGACACAGATCTGCCGCTACGACTGGGGTGGCGTGGGCTTGGCCACTCTTTATGGGTATATAAGCTCATCCTCTCACTGCAGCGGACAGTTGCTCGGAGGCTACTGGCGAGCTTCGGAGGTACACCTTCGTTTTCTATTTTACATTTCTGCTTTACATTATCTGTACTCTATACACTGCACACACCTTTGTACACATGTAATCTGCTTTATCACGGTTTGCACACGGTATCTGATAAGCATACTGGTGTTTGCTCTGTTATACTTTGCAATTATGGGCATATGCCTACTTTCCAAGGCTTGCCCCAGTGCTAGACGAGGAGGTCCCCCTTGGCGTTCCATTTTCTCATCGCTTCGACGTGTGATGCGAGCGGAGGCCACGGGAGTCCTTCATGTTCTTCTGCCGTTATTTCGACACCATCACCGCAGCCGAGGTATGTCAGACATTACAGTCCATTTAAGCTTCGCTTTACATTATTCTTTCAACATCAGTAGATAAGAAACGTGTTTTACTTGCAGATCACCTAGCAGCCTTGGGCCCCGTTGCTTGACGCAGTTTGGGAGCGATATATTGGTGCTCGAGAGACCGCCTGGTTCAGGGTTCTACTGGAGGGGCCAATTTGTCGCACTTTGTACTTTGGGGAGCGCTTCCTGGCGCAGACCTTGGGCGTGTCCGCGCAGACAGTTCCAGCACCTCTTCCTACCCACATAAGGCACACTGAGAGGTACACCTTGGAGGAGATGATGGACTATAAGATTGGCTGGGACTCAGAGCCTTTCAGGGAGGAGGGTGACTACGCTGAGTACATTCAAGCTTACATCATGCGGCCTTTGACTGGTCCTCGTTGAGCTGAGCGAGAGAAGCCAGCTGTGCCAGCAGCAGGAGCGGGGGCACCGAGGGCACCGAGGGCACCTCCAGCCCGAGGTAGGGGTGGGTCCCAGAGGGAACAGGGTGCTAGATGGCCAGAGCTGCCTACGACGATCACATGCCGAGGGCAGGGTGGGGAGACTTATTGGATTCCCTTTGCTCCTCCTCTGGTTGATCACGAGCTTGTCGGAGCCTACGGCTCGACCCCGGTATGCACTACTAGACTTTGCATTCTATATAGTCGTTTCAATTCATTTGATATCCCGTAGAATACTGATGATTTCAACACTTTTGCAGGCTTCCGTCGAGTACACTCGCCAGTCCCTAGAGTTGACAGCCTCAGCGATAGGGATGTTACAGCGGTGCATCGACTTGCTGACCATCTACAATATCCCGGTAAGTTCTTTCAACTGCAGTTTCAAACTCCTACAATATGTTTCATACACAATCTGACGCATCACACTACCAACACGACACTTGAAACACAGCACTCACGGCACTGATACACTGTAATCCACATATTGTTCACAGCATTGCTCACGGCTTTCATACATTGTACTCAAACACTACATTCTGTACTGATATACTGTTCACAGCATTCATACACTGTACTCAAACACTGCATTCTGTACTGGTGCTCTGCTTTGCGTTCTATAACTGATGCACTTGCCATTTGTCCTTTTCAGGCCCCATTCCAGATTCCGGCCGTAGGAGGTGCTCTAGCTGGACCATCTGTTCCTGCTCGAGGAGGAGGGGGAGTCAAGTGAAGGATGACGATCCATAGCCGGGGCAGACATAGGCGCACTCATGCTGAGAGCAGTTCCTGAGAGCCCACTCCGGATGACGATGAGTCAGATGAGGAGGTGGCATCATCCCATGGTGAGGCCGGAGACAGCTCAAACTCTGATTACGGAGCTAGCGGCGGTGATCCTGGACCCTCGTCTAGGAAGAGGACCAAGACCGACTCCCGCACTTGAGATGACTGACATTGATCCAGACTTTCCGCTACTTTTTTGCTTTGTTCAAACATTTTGTTGCTTTTCTTTTTCTTTTTACTGGTAGTTTGAGCACATTGTACTGCCGCAGGTAGGTTTTTACTTTCCTCAAAACTATGTACTTGAAAAGATGATGGAGTGAAACAAGCTTTTGTTAAAAATAGTGTTGCATTTGTACATTCTATGCATCGCATCGCATCATATTGCATAACAATGTAATCGAATGGAAATTGAACATGCATGCACTACCAAGTCAGGTAATGAGCCAACGTAACAAACAAATTAACTCAATAAGCAACAGTAAGACCTTGACAAGTTTACAACTCGACAAGCAAAGAGCAACAACTCGATAAACAAATGAGCAACAACTCAATAAACAAATGAGCAACAACTCGATAAGAAAATTAAAGTAACACAGATGTGACTTCGCCAAATCAACACCGAAAGGCACTGGAAATGGAACCAATCGCAAGTTCCCAACATGTTCAACTCATAGACTGCCCATTCTGAACACACAGCTCGTAACGCAGTACTCTTTTTATTTTGAACACACGGCTCGTGAAGGACACTACTGATTCTGAACACACAGCCTATTCCAAACGCTGCTCATTCTGAACTCACAGCCCATGACACAGCATTCTTTTTAGTTTGAACACACGGGATGCATAGACGGAATTTGCAGAAGTCGAAACAAACTCAGATGCTATGAATTCTTCCTATTTTCTTTTGCATCGCAGTTTGGAACCCACAGCTTCAGATAGGTCCTGGTTTTACTGTTCTCACATGAACTAGGTCAATCCCTGCAGTTCTATGAAATAACAAATTCTGTTTTGCACAAATGTAAAGAATGGCACACCACTCTGAGCACAAAACGATTTTTTTTTTTTTTTGAATTTGAAATGAGTTTTTGATCAGGTATTGAGTGTACGACTGAACACAGTGCACTACGGCTCAACAAAGAAAAACAAAAGGCAAACAACCTAAACACGCTCGGAATGACTCAAAGCAAGAATCGAGACAAACGAGACAAAAGACACGACATATAGACATGTTACGAAGGTGAAAGACTTCTCGGTTCGCGAGGAGACAGTTTCTTCGGGTATTGTTTCCCAACCTTTCTCATTTGTGATTCTCACATCACTCTGGCACTCAAGCTCTGTTTTCTGAAAAAGCCCTTTTTTCACTTTTTTCTCTCATCGCACCCCTTTTTATTCTTTATTCTCTCATTTTTTCTAATCCCTCCCCTGAGTGGTTGATGGATAAACAGGAACTGGTGGGTTCATGCCCAACATTAATAGCTCGCGGCTATTTCTTCCGGCGACGTCTAGTTGATGCCCCGGATGAGGGAGTGGAGTATCTTGATCCATTCCGATTCGTACTTCGCACTTGGCTTGATACCTCGCTGCTTGGAGGGTGAGAAAGTTTTCAGCCCTTTTGTTATTAACCTCGGTTGTGCCCTTTGTGGCGAACAAGGTGCCCTTTGTGGCAAGTTGGTTGATGATGGGAAAAAGACAAAACACTTGCCTCAACTGTGCCCTTAGTTCATCATTTTGACTATTTTCTGTTTTGGCTTTCTACTAAAACAATTTTGATCAATATGAGAGTTTGATTAACATGCTTGTTCAATTTTTGATTTGAAATCATGCTAGTCAGGCTATGAGCACTGAAAATTTTCCTTTTTTGGGTCCAAGAAAAAGTCCGGTTTTGGAAAAATGGAATAATTTTCAACAAAATTAGTCAACCTCAGTAAAAATTCTCAAAAACTATTTTTGCAAATGGCCACTGCTCAACGAGCACGGAACCTACTCTTGAGATGCACAACCTCAGATCTATAACAATGGAAAATTGCGCCTTGTCTGAACGGCACTGTATGGCAATGGGAAGTTGCCTCTTGCTTAAATAGCACCGCAGCACACTGTATGGCAACAGAAAGTTGCCCCTTGTTTGGATAACGCTGCAGCATATTGTAACCAGTCCTCATAGTGACGATCACAACTGAACTCTCGGATACAGGGAAGATAGAGATGATCAGAACCATTACATGGACACAGTCAATTTGGAAGTGTCTATGCTTGGACTTCAGAATGAAGTTGCCTACGTATCCCAAACATGGGAATCAAGCCTTACGTAGTTCTGGTTAAGGTACACTCGGGTATTTAACCTCTCTTTTTACGCTCTAACTTTTGCCAAGGCCGTCCTTCCGAGTTTTCAACCTTGCGAGCTCTTTTTTCTTTTCTTTTCAATTCTTTTCATTTCTTCTTATCTTCGCATTTTTCTCTTTTTTTCTTTTTTATTTCTTTGCATTTTTCTATTTTTGTTCTTTTTCTTTTCTTTTCATTTCTTCTAACTTTTGCCTGGGTCGCCCTTCCGGGTTTTGTGCCCAGCGAGCCTCTCAAGGGTAAAACTGTAGCTTTGTCCATGCCAAATGGTTTCAGGGTCTCGAAGCCATCTGAATCCAGGAGAATGGCTACTGTCTGCTGATGATGTAGAAGTCCATCCAATGGGGGCTGAATTTGCCCCTAGTGTTGTGGATAGGAACTCGGTTGTTTTTTTTATAAAACTTTCTTCTTTCTTTCCTTTCGGGAATTGGCATTCTTGTCGATCTTCGTCTTTGACTCTTTGAGCGCATTATCTGACATCTTTTGCCCCTTGTTCGAGGGGTGCTTCTAATCTGGCCATACAAGCCTCACATTGTGGTTGACCGTTGAACATTCTGACTGCAAGTTCAAGGTTTGAAAGCAAGCGGTTGAGTCTCGAGGCTGAGAGCGATCCTAAGCTGCACAATCTCAGGAGCGATTCCACATAAGTCTTCGCAGGACAGCGCAAAATATTTTTTTTGAAATCTTTTAAGAAAGCGAATAATCGCTCGCGCTGAAGGCAGTGTAGAACCAATCCGGATCATGCTAGGATCCTTCTCAGTACTCACACTAACAAGCATGATCTCATTCATTAAGGGCTTAGCATGCCTTTCTTTCTCTCAATTGATCAAATTTTGCAAAACTCGAGGAATTCCTTTCTCTTCGTTTTCAACACATTATTCGAAAAGTTTTGAAAAACTTAGGTCAATGCAATGATTTCGAGGCACAGAAGAGTGGGTGAAATGTACTGTCGTTTCATCCTAAATTTGCTAGTACAACAGGCTCAATAGTAGCAAAAAGCACAAAAACATGACAGCCACGACTGTTTCGTTCAGATTTCCTGGTTGCAACCAGCCCCACAGCAGAAACAGACTCAAAAGAAAGCAAAAAGACAATCACAAAAACAAAATAATGATGTCCGAGGCAACACCCTCGGAATCACCCGACTTCTGTACAACAGGACTGACTCGATACAACAAGACAGACCTTAGTCAAAAGACTGACTCAAAACAACGAGACAGACTCGAAACAAAATCACAAAACTGACTCAACACCCAAGTTAGAAAGTACAGAAATTAGCATTCGCAAATGCTCAAAATAGTTCATGCCAAATGCCACATCTGAAATAAACCGAGCGTCACCCATAGGTGGACCAACCCCTGATCACATACTTGTATTATCCTCAAAGTCCATGAACTCAATGGTGACAGATTTTGCTGAGCTAGGCGGGAGGATGACCTCATCATCGATCAAATCTTGCATTTCCTAGCGAAGACGAAAGCAATTGTCGGCGGTGTGACCAGCCTGTTGATGGTACGCACAGTACTGGGTAGCATTATGTGAGAGAGGGAGATTACTTAGGAGAGGTCAAGGCTCAAGAGGTTTGAGATGGCCCTTTTCAGTGAGGATTTGAAGAGCCTTGGACAAAGGCATGTAGAGAGCATGAAAGACCCTGCGTCCTCGGGGCAGATACTTCGAAGTTTGTGGACCTTTGCTGGATGCACTAGCAAAAGGATCAGCAGGTGCTACCTTGACTCTCTGATCTTTTCCAAGTACAGGGTTAGAATTGGAAGGAACTATTCTGGTTCAACGATCCCTATCCCGATTTTCCCTTTGGCTTGAATTGCTTTCGGTCTGAGTAGGGAAAATGTCATCCACAGTCTTAGCCACAACTACGAGTACTTGTTGCTTATTCAACCCCCTGGCTTTCAAAGCCTCAACAGCTTGCTGGAGTTGTTCATAAGGATCTGCATCCGCCTTCATCTTGTTCTTTCCACTAGCCTTAGCTTGGTGGATGGTTTGGGTTGCTACTTCAGTATGAAGCCCCGTTGTCACCGACATATCATTGCTGGAGCTTGAGACAGCTTCAGGTTGGCTAAGCTCGATTACAATTCGCCCCAGTAGCGGGGGTTCTTGCGGCATGAAGTTCCCGGCATATGATGCAGTTGGTGGTAGGGCCGACATTCCGTAGACTAGATCAGCCACAGATCTTTGAAGGTCACTAATCATTCCCATCAGCTCAAAGGTGTGGGTTCATGAGATTGAAACAACTGGGGTTTCCAGATCAGGCATATACGGCAGGCGACCTAGGCAGGTGTGGCACCTCAACGTCGGGCTCACCTTGCAAGATGATTCCTTGGTTTAATGCAGCTGCCATAACCACAATTTCCTCTGAATTCTGTGCCATCATAAATCCCCTGAACTGAACGGAGGTGATGTAACCGGTATCGACAGATCGATGTCCGCTTGCTTGTGAAGGAAAACAACTGCTATTCTAAACTAAGTCTCTCGAATCGAAGACAAAACAGACAAAGATTTCACCAATTTCATCGGAATCATATAGGCATAGTGAATAATCGTACTTTCTACGATCGATCATCGTTTCCCCAAAATCACTGTCCCAAATCTGAATTTGATACCCGCAGATATAACTGATTCTTAAAACACTGATACTGATGCCCGTAGGCCTGATACCCAAACTTGCAAACTGATATATGCATTCCTGTAGAGGCACAACTCTAAAAGCACATAACAAGCAAATGAGAGCCAAAACACCACTATGTTGGGGTTAGGGTTTTCCTGTCCTATTTTGTCAGGAGTTAGGGCTTCACTATGCACACAATGGTTTCAAACAACCTATAATCGGGTAGCAACCTGTCCTAGTTTGGAATGGTCATTATGGATTCCAAATATGCACTAGGTCGAATGGTCAAAAAGGGTGCCTCGGTAAAAACTGGGGTTTGTGTTCCCGTCGTGGCAGAGCACGCAACTGGTCAGCCTTATGGCACGCTTGTCAAAGCGAGCCTCCGGCTGACCATTCAGGAATAGCATACGGCGAACACGGTGTCCTAGGCGTACCAATGCAAATGCAATGCAAAGAAACACATAAGTGTAATTAAAACAAGATATCATGAGTTTGAGTCAAGCTCTCTAAACACCCCAGTAGAGTTGCCAAAAACTGTAGACGCGCCTTCGAGGGCTTTGGTTCTACAATTCAGACTCAAATGTCACGGTTCTGAATCTAATCCCACAAAGTGCAATGTGAGACCGATAAATCACCAAAGTGTCCAAATCCGGAAAATCGTTTTGGAAAACTGATTTTTAAGAAAGAAGTGCCAAACATGGACTGCTTTGCCAGATACAGAGTCGCCACCTAAATATTTTATTTTGGGAGAATTTAGGAAACTCTGACTCGTGCCTAAGGACACGTGTCCGTCATCACCAAAGTTGCCTCGGCTCAGGAACTTGGGTACGTTTAGGGAAGGTCATCTATGAGCACCCCCGCTCGCCCAATCCGAAGATCGGCCTGTGCTAAGCATGATATCGAGTTTTTGAAAACACATGCGTTCTTATTCCGGTTAATTGGCTAATCTTTACTACGTGATGCGCACAACAAAACAAGTATAGACTAGATCACCTAACTTGGAACAAAGCATCGCATATCCGTTTGTTTGGAAATGGATTTGAATTTTGCTACTCGTAAGTAGGCTAAAACACGAATTTCGAAGAATTATTTCAATTCAAGCAATCCAACCTTCACCCACAGGTATTCAGGTAGTTATATCACATAAGCAATTAGCCTCATGGTAAGCATGCTTTCATGTTAACACTCACATACATGCAAGATGCTAATGCATAAACACTCAAAGTGTACTCCGAGCTAAAACAAAGAACATGTTAGTAATCAAATGTATAATCCAAGTCCATGTTAAGATGGATAATGCATCGCAGGCAAAATGCAACTAGAATAGGCTCGGGTAATAAAAAATGGCATATGAGATACAACAGTTGATACATGTATTCAAGTTGGAATTGAAATACAATGTAGTTAGTATGATGCGCCGAGCCCAGTGCATGCAATACAGATAAATGATGCAAATATGCATAGCATAAGGATGATAATTGAAACGTGCCCTAGAACTAACAATCATAAGCAGGTAAGTAAAAGGGAGAAAGATGTGGGGTTAGAAGACATGCATCACACATACGCACGCTTATTACATAATTGCGCCCTCTCGACGAAGGGACCGAAGAATAATACAAGTTACATAATTAACTAACTGACAAGAAAATTAATTATTACACAACACTTAACTAATTAAACAAATTAATTAAGCTACTGAAAGCAGTAAAGCGGCCTCAGAAAGAGGGACGAATGCATGCATGCTCGGCTTCGCTCGGAAATCCATCGCCATGTCATGTTGCCTCTGTTTACACTACTCTACACCTCTGAAAACTTTGCAAGTCCCAAAGATGCTTCTGAACCACCTTCTAAGCACTGTGGAACATCACCGGCCAGAGGTCAAGGCCACTGGCCAAGGGGAACTGGTCATCGACCACTTGTAGGGATATCGGCCAACAATGCATAGCCGGCCAGCACTGAAGATGGCCGACCGGCCATATCTTCCTGCAGCATCCTATTTTGCTGCAGCAGAGGACAGGCAGAGCATGACGATGCATTTTCAAGGAAATGTTTGCACCACCACGCTCCTTATCATGTTTGAGACTCAAAGGAGTATGGTTCTGGACCCTTGGACCATCAATCACGCAGTTCAATGCATGATGGCCCAAGGAGCCAAGTGTGCATTGTAATGAAATGCACACAAAACACATAAAGGATCCCCAACCTCTATCATGGTTTATCAAGGGGCAAGGGATATGAACGTGCAATGCAAGCAATGCAATGCAACCTAGGCATGCAAGCAAACTAATGCAACATGAGCATGTTAGTGACAATTCCATACAGGGCTAAGCATGCCAAATGCAATGCAATGTTACCTAGCATGCATCCAAACATGCAAGAGTATGTAACAACATATCAAGCACAAGACAAAATGCAAGCTAACGAGCATGCAAAATGTGACTGAAGTATGTGAATATGTAAGGCATGTAGCAACATTCAAGCATATAATAACATATGAGGCAAACATGTAACAACATGTTAAAGCCACTAAAAAAGAGAATGCATGCCATATGCATTACAATTTAGGCACGCAACAACATGTGAGGCAAGCATGCAACTAATATGCAATAGGCATACAACCTAAACATGTAAGCTAGTACGGCATTAAAGGCAACTTTTAAGGACACTTAAAAGAGGATAAACATGGAAAAATGACATACATTGTGAGCTTTGAAATCATGTTAGAAAGGGTGCCAAACCAACTAAACGAAATAAGCGAAGCATGCGACAAAGCCCAAAACTTGAAACTTGAAACTAGCCACGGGACTCAAACCAAGGCTACATGAAACAAGCCCCAAAGGACCAAGGGGACCTAAAACAATCCCAAGGAAAGTCTAAGCGAGACTAGAACATGCATGGGACGTGGCCAAAACATGCTAGAAAGGTGAGCGCAAAACAAGACGCATACAAGGCCAAAAGGGGCAATTGCACTACACCTATTACAACCAAACAGGGCAAGGCTTAAGCAACCAAATTTAGAGTCATGGCATGTTAGAACAAGACCAAAACACATTGACATGGCAATCTAGAAGCCTAAACAATGGATGCATACACAATGGTCCAAACATGGAGCATAAAACAACAACTCTTTAAAGCATTAAAGGAGTGACAAATACAAGTATATGAGCACATTACATGGACTGAAATAACTTTACAAATGATGTCAAACCACTGAAATAGCCCAAGTAAAGCATGTCAAAGGATTCAATACCGAAAGCCTACAAGCTAGATTACATGGTGGCTATACAAAGCAAGGTATGGACGACCAAAACAACCAAAATTAGAGCTTTAGCATGTTAAAAAAGAGCTAGAAGCTTCATGAAGTTAAGCCAAAATCATGCTAAAAGGACATGTAACAACATGGTGCATGTTAAGGCAAATCATGGGATTACAAGACAAGTATACAAAGCATGCATGGTATGTCTAAACCAAGTCAAAACAATGCTATATCATGGCAAAATAAAGCCTAATATATACTGAAATGAAGCTAAAACAAGCTAGGCATACAAGCCGCAAACATAAGCCATTTATGTAAGCATGAAAGACAACAAGGAGAGGGGATGACCCTCTCCTATTTGGGACACCAAAACCACCTCTCCACCACTGAAAATCCTCTGGATTTCAGTGGTAGAGAGGTCATACAAAGAAAAGATCAGTGGCGGAAATAGATGGCCTAAAACAAGGCCTAACAAGCCCTAAGAACGGGGAAACAACCCCAAACCTCAAAGGGACCTTAAACAAATATCAAAAGCATGCAAAATCAAAACTTTTATTAGTTATAAGTTAAGCTCAAAACGATATGCAAGATAGGCTAAAAGCTTGTGCAAAATGAGAAATAAAGAGGGTAGTTTCTCACCCTTGTAGAACCTCTTCAAGAACAAGGCTCCAGCAAGTTTTTTGAGTTTAAACCGACCCAAAAACACTAAAATCAACCTCCTAGAACCCCAGCAACCCAGGATGGTGTTCTAGTGTGTGTTTGTGTATAATAGTAAGACAATACTACTATTTTGAGCACAAAACAAGGTTAAACAAGGAAGTATAGATACAATCTTGTATCTATCCTCTCAAGAACCAATTTTTTGAACCCTGAAGGAGAGAGGAGAGGCTCCTTCTTTATAGAGGCTCAAACCCTAAGGCTTCCAAGAGAAGCCAAGCAAAGAGCAAATCCCTCTATACACGTGTATGGAGGGGGTTAATTGTGGATGCCAGCTGCACCAGCTGGCATAAAATATTTGCATAAGGCAGATGAACAGGGATCGGTCACCAAAAATGGCCGATCGACCAACACAAGTGCCGGTCGACCAAATATAGTGCCGATCGGCCATGACTCTTGGCCGATGGCAAGAAAAAGGGGCCGATGGCCTCATACCATGGCCGGTGGCGTGTGGGGATGGCCAACAAGCCGCCCTCTTCCCTTAGAAGCAAAAACACAAGTGTTTGGTCCATGACCAAGCACAAAATAGATAAGTTGAGAGACCTTGAGGCAAGGCGCGTAGCCGAGACCTCCGAGAACTCAAAACGAACACGAGTACGGATGATCATCGAGTTTTCAAACGATATTGTCCAAGTCTTGAGGACGGTCAAAAATGGGGTGTCTACAGTATATCAGTTCATAAGGAGGTCATTTACATCACTTTTTCGTATCTCTTTCTCTCTCTACTTTTCAAAAGCCTTAGATCTGGAGCTCCTCTCTCTAAAACTCTCTCTCTCTCTCTTCATTTTCATCTCGATCCATTGAGTTCTATAGCCTAGTATCTTTGAGAAAAAGGTGGAGCATGTCGAGGGTTCACTTTTCATCCGAATAGATTTGTGTTTGAGCATCCTTGAAGTTTCTTCTTTGCTTCCTTGATCTTCTAAGCTTGAGGTAGGGATTTTTCTTCACTTTTATATGATCTTTAACTTAGTTATGGATTGTTGTGTAAAAATGGTGGAATTTGGGGTTACTATGAACAAACCTAGGGTTTGGGTATTAAATCAAAAGAGGGGTTTCAAAGGGAATGAGTTATAATTGGATGTGAGGTTATATTGTGGCAAAAATGGTTGATTTTGGCATTTGGGTTGATATTTCGGAAATAAGGGAGTTTGCCCTAAAATGCTTCAAATATTTATTTTGTATAAATAAATGGAATTGGTATTGAAAATATGAAATTGAATGGATGTTGACATAAATGGTGGAGAAGAATATGTACTATCACTCACTTATGAAATTTTGAATAAATTATATGTCTTGAGATTGAATATCTGTTTAGAAATATATGTATTGGGCTATCGATGGAGGATAGCTATGATTGTTGTACAAATTGCATGAGGATTAGGTGAATTGAAACTAATCTCGTGTTGGTTGTCATTGAATATGATTGTGTTTTAAATACATTGTATGTGTACGATGTTTGGGAGGAGGAAGGAGATGGATTCCATTGAATTAAGTTGGCCTGTGTGTCTAGGGTGAAAGTCCCGAAACCACGCGTATGCATGGGTGCTGATTCTCGCGGACGGAATTCCCGTAAAATGGCAAAGTGAAGTGTTTGCATGATTGTCGTGTTGATTAGTGAACCACTGAGTTGTAGTCTCAACTGGGTTGTCTGGAAAATAATGAAATTGACTTATGAGTTGAGATGAAATGAATTGACTTCGATTAAGATGTAAGATTGGGTACTTTATGACCTTGCGGAATATGAATGATGTGTCACAAGCATTTTATATACATATTGTGCTTATACCTTTGTTAACACTCATATATTGTGATAGATTGTTTCTACTGGGTTTTGGCTCACCCTACTTGGGAAAAACCATTTTCAAGTGTTGGTGACATGCCTCTACCAAGGCAATATCTTGGGAGGAAAATGAGCTAAAGGCTTCTCTTTTTGTATTGTGCTAATTGTTTTAATTCCAGCCAAGGGCTTTATGTGTACTGGATTTGTATCCATTTTGTTATAACCAAACACAGCCTTGCAAAGATGTAAGCCATTAGGGCATGAGAATATCTGTTAACTTTCATTTCTTTATGTCTTGTAACATAAGTTATAGATTCAGAATGAGCCATTTATGAATGTATATCGCATGTGTCACCTTTTGTACACGGACTCTGATGAATGAAAGTATGTTGCTTCTATTATTCGTCGACTTATGAGTTAGGATTCATTGTATTTATTTGGGGTGTTACAATTCCGTATGACAACACTAGCTATATTGCTAAAAGACTTCCTACTCAAGGCATCGGCCACTACATTGGCCTTCCCGAGATGATAGTGCAACTCAAAGTCATAGTCTTCCATAAATTCCATACACCTTCTTTGTCTCAAATTCAAATCCTTTTGCGAAAATAGATATTTCAAACTCTTGTGCTTGGAGAATACCTCAAACATCTCGCTGTACAAGTAAAATCTCCAAATCTTCAAGGCGAAGATCATAGCTGCTAGCTCTAGGTCATGGGTAGGATAGTTTCTCTCGTGGGTTTTCAATTGCTGTAAGCCATAAGCTACTACCTTCCGCTCCTGCATCAAGACACAGCCCAAACCTTTCCATAACACATCATAATACATTGAATAGCCCAAACCCCTCTCTAAAATAATCAACACGGGAACGGTGGTAAGTCTAAGCTTAAGCTCTTGGAATGACTTTTCACAAGTTTTACTCCACACAAACTTGATTCCCTTCCTCGTTAATCTAGTCAAAGTTGAGGCTAGTCTAGAAAAATCCTTCACAGACTGACGGTAATACCCGACCAACCCTAAGAAACTACGAATCTCAAAGGTATTCTTAGGTTGTTCCCAGTCTCGCATTGCTTCTATCTTGGAAGAGTCTACAGTTACTCCCTCCCCAGACACTACATGGCCTAGAAACTTAACCTCTTTGGGCCAGAATTTGTATTTCCCAAACTTATCATACAGTTTGTGGGTTATAAGCAATTCAAGTATGACTAGCAAGTGTTCCTCATGTTCCTCCTCAGAGGGTGAGTAAATCAAAATGCCATCAATAAAGACAACCACGAAACGGTCTAGGAACTCGAGAAAGATCCGATTCATCAGACCCATAAACATGGCAGGTGCATTGGTTAACCCAAAAGGCATCACTAGGAATTCATAATGTCCATACCACGTATGAAATGCTGTCTTTTGGATATCCTCCTCCCTGACCCTCAACTGGTGATAACCCGATCTCAGGTCTATCTTAGAAAAGTAGCATGAGTCCTTCAACTGATCAAACAAATCATCTATACGAGGCATTGGGTACTTGTTATTAACAGTTTACCCGATTCAACTTTCGATAATCAATACAAAGGCGTAAGGCACCATCCTATCGGTGTTGTGCCAGGCACTAAATCAATTGAGAACTCAATCTCATGGTGAGGTAGTAAACCAGAGAAGGAAAAATGTTTGGGTATTCACAAATTACTCTCAGCAAATCGACCTGGACTTCATCACACTCATTGCCCAAGAAGTTAGCAAGAAGACAACTAAGCTCACTCTGCCCACGTGGATCATACACTAGCAATGAAACTCTATCGGCTCTGTCCCCCATAAAATAAAAGCAATCACCACTTAAGGTACATACAGTAACCCTCTGACGGTAACAATTTATGACAGCTCGATAGGACGACAACTAGTCTATATCAAAACCAGACATGTCAATCAACGCAAATGCAAAAGGAAGTCGGCGACCGGCAACCTGTATATCACAACCCCAACACCCTTGCTCCAAGATAGTATCACCACCAATAGGTGACACCACACTGAGTGGAGATGTTAACCGAGCCAACTCTAACCCCAATGCTGATGCAAATGCAGATGAGATAAAAGAATGGGATGCACCCGTATTAATTAACACATTGGCAATATAATTGTATAATAGGAAAGTACGCCTCACTAACTGAGCCGAAGAGGCTCCCTGATTGGCCCTTCTCTACCTGCTTATCCCTTCCAGCATAAGCTTGGTGCACTAACTGAGCCGAAGAGGCTCCCTAATTGGCCCTCGAGGCTTGAGCTGACTGTGTTGGCTAATGTCTCTATGTCTTTCTCTGGCCAGACACTAAAGATGTGCCACCCCGATTGAGGACAAAACCTTCTCAAGTGTCCAGCCTGCCCACACTAATAACAAGTAGACAGTTGCCGATCTGACTCTAGCTCTAAGAATGAGCCGACGATGGTGCAGACTATTGCCCTCCTACCTTATTCGGGCAAACTATAGACTTGTGACCTAGCTGGCCACACTTGAAATAGGTAATCCCTTCACGTCCGCCTCTTCCTGACCCAGAACTTGGTACACGAAAAGTAGACCTAGACTGAGCTCCCTGGGACTACTATGGGGTGGAACCCCTTGTAGACTTGACTTTCTTTGCGCCCCCTTTTGGAGAGCTCGAATTGGTCCTACAGTTCGGACTCCAGTCACGGTTTTGAATCTAATCTCACAAAGTGCAATATGAGATTGATAAACACCAAAGAGTCCAATCCGGCAAATCATTTTGGAAAATTAGATTTTAAATCAAATAATGGCAAAATTGGAGTGCTTTGCCAGATTACAGAGTCGCCAGCTAAATATTTTATTTTTGGAAAATTTAGGAAACCCTGACTCGTGCCAAAGGCCGCCTGTCCATCATCACCAAAGTTGCCTCGACTCGGGAACTTAGGTACGAGAGAGGAAGGTCCTAAAATGAGCACCCCTGCTCGCCCGATCAAAGGATTGGCCTCTACTAAGCGCCATATGTTGTTTTATAAACACATGCGTTCTTGTTGTAGTTATTAGCTAACTTTACTATGTGACGAACACAAGCAAGTATAGATTAAAATCGCAATAATTAGAACGAATTCAACTCATGTTTGTTTTCGAAAAATGGTTTGAAAGTACCACGCTCAAGTGGGCTAAAGCACGGATTTGCCACCCTCAAGTGGGCTTAAAACATGATGATTTGCCACTTCGTAAAGTGGGCTTAAAACTCACATTTATCAAAATATTTCAATTCAAGCAATAAAGCTTTCATCCACAGGCATTCATGCAGTTCAGCAAATAAGCACATAGCCTCATGGCAAGCATGCGAAACATGGCAACACTCACACTCATGCAAGAATGGTAAAGCGTAGAACTTACAGTGTACTCCAAGCCAAAACAAAAGCTAGTTAGAAATATGCATGATCCTAAGCATGCAAGATGCCTAATGCAACACATGCAATAATGCAACTAATAGGCTCGGCTACCTAATATGGCATATGAATGCAACAATTTGATAACATGCTTTGAAACACGTATTCAAATAAGTGTATTGAAATTGTGATGCAGTTTGAATAATGCGCCGAGCCTCGGTGCATACAAGACAAATGAATGATGCAAATATGCAAGTATAAGGTATGCTAATCGAAATATTTCTTAATCTAACCATCGAAAGTGGTTAAATAAAAGGGAAAAAGACGCGGGGTTGGAAGAAATGCACACACACATGCACACTTATTACAACATTGCACCCTTTCGAAGGAGGGTTCGAATGAATAAGCTAAGCTAATCAAACTAATCTAATTAAACTAATTAGACTAATTATTACAAGCCAAACGAATAACTAGTAAACTACTTACTAATTATTACAACACTTAACTAATTAGCACACTAATTAATTAAATTACAAAACCAATGTACATTAAACACATAAATCGCTAACTATACTACCTCAGCTATGCTTGGAAATTAGAAGATGTATGCCTCAGTTTTCGCCCCGAAAAGCCTTCCGGTTTGCTCTTTGAGAGGCTCAGTTTACAGGGTCACTCCAAGAACTTTTTACTCCACCTTACCAAACCTATGTTGAGGAATGCACCAGTGGCCTACTGGCCATGATGGATTGCTGCCGGCCAAAGAGAGGCACTATCGGCCAAAGATGAAGCACTGTCGGCCATTAGTGAGCCACTGCCGGCCACTGGTGTGCTAAATCACCACACTGCAACAGAGCTCAAATAGAGGAAAATTGAGGGTTTTCCAAGGATATGTTTGTACTGTGCCCTTCCTTATCATCGCAAAACATCAAAGGAGAGGCACTCTTGGATCCAAAACCACCAATCAAGCATTTTCAATGCATGATGGCCAAAGATCTAAGTTGTACACTTTCAATAAATGCACAAAACAAGACTCAAAAGACCACCACCCTATCATGCATGATCAAGGGTGATAGTGACTAAGGTGATTGGCTCATTTCATCACTTTGAGTACGAAATGGACCAATCTACCTTGTGTTTAATATAACACCTAATTGAACACAATGCAATGCAAACATAACATGCTTATCTCGATCATGTTTTACTTGATTCATTTTATTTACTCATTTCAGCATTACCAAGTGATTCTTTAACCGGTTTGTCCAAGGTGATTGTCCTCTAATGAGAGAGGGGTCAACCAAAGGATGATTTAAGACATGAGAGAGATCATGGCTTTGGCTAGGAGGAACCCTCAAAAGAGGGTTAAAGCCATTGAGCACAAGCTCTATCTCAAGCTTAAATACAATCATAAGATTAACCAACCTTCAAAACAAATAGAAAAATGAAGAAATGAGGGAGGTTGCAGACTTTTAGTGCTGAAATGGGCATGTAAAAGACACTAATTCATGCAAGCAACACATGCACAACATGTTAAGAGCCAAAAACATTAAAGCTAGTGAAGAGCATTACACTAGAGGCATGCAATATCAAGCTTAAATGACCAACCTAGCTCAAAACAGAGCTACAACATGCCAAAACAGTGGCTAAAACATGCTGAGATAGAAGCATAAATGGCAAGAAAAACATGCTCACATGTTGGGCTACAAACAAGACTCAAAAGCAACTCTAAAAAGCAAAAAAAGAGTGAAGTAAATGAGCATGTGACAGAGATATATGCACTGAAATCATGTGTAAAATGATGCTACAACAGGAAGCAACTCATGCACAACATGTTTAAAAGCCTAACTCATTAAGCTAGCGAAGGCATTTACACTATAACTATGCAAGACAAGGCTCATATGACCAAGACAGCCCAAAACAGAGCTAAAACCAGTAAAAATAGTAGCAAAAACATGCTGAGATCAAGTCACAAAATGGTAGAAAAACATGCTCGCATGTTAGGCTATCTACTCATGCAAACAAGGCACAAGGATGGGAGGCTACCCCCTCCCATTTTGGACCTCAAAACATAGTTTTTACCACTCGAAAACCTTTGAGTTTTAGTGCTTAAAAGGCCAAAAGAGTTGGTTTGAAAGGTGATGAAAGACGGCACAAAAAGCTTCACAAGCCAAAGAGCCAAAAGGAGGGAAAACCCCCTAACTCACAAAGGCTCAAACCACCATTTTTAAACCTTAAAAATAGAGGTTTTGTAGTTGAAAACCAGGCCAAAAATAGTTTGCAAAGGTGGCAAACACGAGTGTGCAAAATAAGCTTAAATGGGGTAAGTTCTATCCTTTTGAAGCAAAGCACACAATAGGAACAAATCTGAGCTTAAACCACCTTCTAGAGCTCAAAGGAGGCTCCAAGAGAGCTTCAAGCAACCTCAGCCCAAGGATGAACCACTTTGGTTAAGGGTTGATAGGTTGAAGTTTGAAGTATGTAAGCTTCTAAGCACAAAAGCTCAAAAGAGAGAGAAATGTAGAGAGAGAGGATTGTAGAGAGAGAGACTCCCAAAATATTTCACTCCTAAATTGTTCTAACCTTTAAAACCATAGAGAAGACTCTCTATATATAGAAGAATGCAAGCTCAGGTCGAAAATATCCCAAAATGGATAGCTGGAATAGCTGAAACACAAAAATCTGACTTTCTGCATCAATGGCCGGCCAGCCATCATTGATGGCTAGCACATGGTCATCAATGGCCGGAAAGGATCACTCTTGGATGATAGGGGGCCAGAAATGGCCATTCATGGCCGGCACATGGCCAGAAAAGCCCATCCATGGCCAACAACCTCCACCTCTGGTTGGCCAGAAAAATTTGCTTTTTGGGCCCAACTTCACATGAGCATATCTCCTTCATTGTGACTCCTTTGCAGGTCATTCTTGAGCCTAAATTAAAGCCCTTGAAGTCTTCTTTCCAATGGTAGCATCCTCACATCCAAATGCCAACTGTGCAAGGATATATGCCCATTTTAGTGAAGACTGCTTAGTTTCAATCCTACTCGGATTCATGCCCAACTTCTTTTCCAACTTGGTTTCTTCTCTCCACTCCAATTTTCTTCAACCCTAAACCTTTAAACAAGGTGTTTTGAAATATTTTCCAAAGAGTTCACCTCTCTTCCATTCATTTCCACTTTGTCCTTGCTCAGTTTACCGAAAAGCGCAACATTTAACAAAATGCGAGCGTCGGAACATCATAGGAACTTTTTCAAAAATATTTTCAAAGAGAAGGTTTGGTCAAAATCGTTTTAGTGCAGAAATGGGGTGTAAGGTTGGGATTTGAAGCTCCTCTTGCTGAAGAAATCAAATCCTTGCACTACACAACTTTCATCACCAAGTAAACAATCAGTGCGCCCAAGTCTTATGGACAATCAAAAATGCAGTGTCTACAGTTGCCCCTCTTTGACAGAGTCAGAGTCATGAAGTGACATGAGTGAATTTTAGAGCCTAGAGACGACCCATTTTTGACAAGGCCGAAGACTTGGACAAATGAACAAAATGCAGATGCCGAAACAGATGGTTGCGCCCGCAGGCTGCCTACGTATCCCTTTGCAAGGAATCAAACCAATGTAGTTCGAGGGTAGAATGCAAAATGATACACAATATAACAATATAGACGATGTGCAATGCAATGAAACAATGCACATGGTATACAATGTAATTGAATTATCAAACCACAAGCAGTGCAAAACCACACAAATATCAAAAAGGGATGGAGATGCAAAATCAAAGTATGTTTAACGCAGAAAACGTGCAGGAGCCCTCAAGCCACAACTCCCTTAGTGGGATAGGTGTGTGCACAAGAAAAACTATGTGTTTCGCAGAAAGAATACAAGTAATTGGGTGGCATGATATAAGTGAGGAGTGATCTGCTGAGGAAAGATCTTGATTCTACATGCTGAATGCAACAAAACAAAATACAATGCAATGGATGCAGTGAATAAGGTGCAGGCCAAATCACATTTTGCCTAAAAAAGGCATGGACACAAAACAAAGCACCTCTATCATAGAAAAGGTGCCGAAACCCTCATACCACAATTCTCTTAGTGGAATAGGTGCGTACACATTACCACAGAACCATGCTTCAACGAAGAAAAGTATGGGCACATGCCAAACCAAGCTTAACATGGAAAGGATGCAAGCAATAAAATGGATAATGCAGTAGATGCATGCGATAAATTCTATATGCAATGCAACAGACGTAATAGATGATGTAGTAGCTAGGAAGTGAATGCACCTTATAGGGGCAATTGGCAATGACTTACCTCATGCTGCTGGGGATCTTCCTCTGCTTCTCTGTTGAACCACAGGTACTACTTTTCTCCTTGGTTATGTTCGCAACTTTCCCTATTCTCCAATAGGGTGACAGACTAGGTTGTTTCAGTATCCAGAATTGAGGGGCATACACGCTACCTCAACCTATGGGGCTGCTATACAGATTTCAAGCCGAGGATACACCCCTGGGTATTTAAACCAGACTTTAGTCTCAGAAATTCCGAACCTTTACATTCTAGGCTTCGGCCATTTGAACTCTAGTTTCTACCGTCTCAGTTGATCTCCTAGGAACTCACTGCAAACACAAGCAGGTGGCTATACCAGACCATTGGAAGTCGTTCGGGCACAACAAACACCAAAGGAATTGCACCTCTAGAGGATTTGAGGTCTCCTAGATCAGAGAGTGCACAAGACAATGCGATACAGAGTGAATGCACAAAATAGTGCTATACACGTGCACAAGATAGTGCGATGCGGGATGCACTAGACAGTGCGATGTAGGGGATGCACAAGACAGTGCCACACAGGTGAATGCAAAGGATAGCGCGATGCAAGTGCACAAGATAGTGTGATGCAGGGTGCACATAACAGTACGAATAAAAGTGAATGCACAAGAACAGACGTGAATGCACAAAAAAGTGCGATGCGCAAGGAAGCGCGAGTGTAAATTGCACAAGAAAGTGCGATGGGCAAGAAAACGCAAGTGAAAATTGCACAAAAAAGTGCGATGTGCAAGAAAGCGTGAGTGTAAATGCACGAGATAGTGCGATGCACAAGAAAGCACGAGTGTAAATGCACAAGAAAACGCGATGCGCAAGAAAGCATGAGTGTAAACTGCACAAAAAAGTGCGATGCGCAGGAAAGCGCGAGTGTAAACTGCACAAAAAAGTGCAATGCGCAAGAAAGTGCAAGTGTAAATGCAGGATTTTAAGGTCTCTTAGACCAAAGAATGCACAAGACAGTGCAAGTGAGACACAACCACAAGGCGCACAAGACAGTGCGAGTGATACACAACCACAAGGTACACAAGACAGTGCGAGTGGCACACAATTACAAAGTGCACAAGACAGTGCAAGTGGCACACAACCACAAAGTGCACAAGATAGTGTGAGTGGCACACAACCACAAAATGCACATGACAGTGCGAGTGATATGAAATTGTGAAATAGATGCATGATGTTGATTGAAAGCATGTTCTATGCATGAAACAAGCATATTCTATGCAAGAGACAAAAGCATATTCTTTGCAACACTTAAAGCATATTCTATGCAATACTTGAAGCATATTCTATGCACGAAACAAAATCATATTCTATGCAATACTGAAAGCATATTCTATGTAAGAGACAGGCATATTCTATGCAACATTGAAAGCGTATTCTATGCAAGAATCATAAATGATGTGCGGCACGAATGCAACAAAAGTGTCTATGAAAGGGCACATTCTATGCAATAGAAGAGCATCAAACATGTACTTTGGTGCCTCCAATTTACCTCTTGGAGGACTTTGCAACATGCTTAACTCCAAAAGGACACACCCTGTTCATATTCGTGAGGGGTAACATTTGTATGTGAAAACCACAGGTGCTGATTGGACTGCCACTCTGACTTGAAGCAGGATTAAGCTTGGGGTCGATACACACTCATACTACAGAGAAAAGAAGGCATGAGAACGTGCACCTGGAATGCAGTCTTGGAACTTGCCGAAGTTGAAACAGACTAAGATGCTCCAAATTTTCCCTCTTTTCTTTTGCTTTGAAGTCTAGAACCTAGATAGCTTTAGATAGGTCCTGGTTTTATTGTTCTCACATGACCTGGGTTGAACCCTGTAGTTTTATGAAAGAACAAATCCTGTTTTGCACATATGTTGAGAATGGCACGGCACTTTGAGCCCAAAACGATCTTTTTTTTTTTTTAAATTGAGAGTGAGAATGAGTTCTTAACCGAGTATTAAGCCTACGACTAACCACAATCAAAATGACTCAACAAAGAGAAAACAAAGGTAAAATAATCTAAACACAAACATTGACACTCAAAACAACTTAAAACAAGAATCGAGACAACCAAAAACACACACACAACACTCAAATGTGTTACAAAGGTGAGAGATCTCTCAGTTCACGGAAGCGCACAGCTTCTCCAGGTAATGTTTCCCACCCTTTCTCATTTGTGATTCTCACATCACTTTGGCACTCAATCTCTGGTTTTCTGAAAAAGGCCTTTCCTCACTTTTTCTCTCAATGTACATCTCTCTATTCTTCAATTTCCCTTATTTTTTATCCCTCCCCTAGGTAGTTGATGGATAAATAGGAAGTTGTGGGCTCTTGCCCCTAATATTCTACTAGATCCTTTTTCTTGACATCGGTTGACGATGCGCTCGGCCAGTTTGGATGTGATCAAAACTGTCCAAATGAGGAAGTGGAATATCCTGCTCCATTCCAATTCGTGCTTTGCACTTGGCTTGATACCTCACTTAATGGAGGATGAGAGAGCTTTTAGCCCTCTGCTGTTAGCTTCAATTGTGCCCTTTTTGGCGAACAAGGTGCCCTTTCCGGCAAGTATGGTGCCTTTTCTGGCAAGTATGTTGACAGCAGGGAAAAGACAGAAAACCTGACTCAACTGTGCCCCTAGTTCACCATTTTGTTTTTTGGTTTTCTACTAAAACAATTTTCACCAAAATGAGAATTAGATTAGCATGCTTGTTCGATTTTTTGATTCAAAATCATGCAAGTTAGGTTGTGAGCACTGAAAATTTTTCCTTTTTGGGTCCAAGAAATGGTCCAGTTTTGGAAAAAAAATTGAATAATTTTTGAGAGAATTAGTTAACCTCAGTAAAAATCCTCAAAATTGTTTTTGCAAATGGCCACTGCTCGACCAACATAGAATTTATTCTTGAGATGCACAACCCCAGATCTGAACTTCAATTGCCTTGTAGCTGAATCTTTCTAATGGAATAGGTCAGTCGAGTCTGAACGAAGCTGAGCCAATTTGCACATGGAGAGGATAGCCGACTTGAACATGGGTAAACCAATCAACATGGATGAGCCAAGCAGGCTAAAAATGATTGGGGCCAAACTTCAGGATGAAGTTGCCTACGTTTCTCAAAGATGGGAATCAGGCCTGACGTAGTTCCGGGTTAAGGTGCACTCGGGTATTAACACTCTCTTTTTGTGCTCTAACTTTTACCAAGGCCGCCCTTTCAGGTTTTCAATCTTGCAAGCTCTGTTTTACTTTTCTTTTCACTTCTTTCTTTTCTTCTTTTGTTCTGCTTTGCATTTTTTTTCTTTTATTTTCTTCTTTTTCTCATTTTTGTTCTTTTTTTTTTTTTTTTTTCATGTTGCTATAACTTTTGCCTAGGTCGCCCTTCTGGGTTTTCGGACCTGCGAGCCTCTCAAGGATAAAAAAGTGTAACTTGTCCATGTTGACTGGTCGTAGGATCTCGAAACCATCTGAATCCAGGAGAATGGTTGTTGTTCGCTGATGATGTAGGAGTCTATCCAATCGGGTCTGAATTTGCCTCTAGTGTTATGGACAAGAACTCGATTGTCCTTCAGCAAAAAACTTTCTTATCTCCGTTCAACTAATAAGCTTGGCTACCTAAGATGGCATATGAATGCAACAAATTGATAACATGCTTTGAAACATGTATTCAAATAAGTGTATTGAAATTATGATGCAATTTGAATGACGCCCCAAGCCTCGATGTATGCAAGACAAATGAAGGAAGCAAACATGCAAGCATAAGGTATGCTAATCAAAATATGCCATAATCTAACCATCGAAAGCAGTTAAATAAAAGGGAGAAAGACGTGGGGTTGGAAGACATGCACACACACACGCACACTTATTACAACATTGCGCCCTCTCTAAGGAGGGTCCGAATGAATAAGCTAAGCTAAACTAAGCTAAGCTAATCAAACTAATCTAATTAAACTAATTAGACTAATTATTACAAGCCAATCGAATAACTAGTAAACTACTTACAAATTATTACAACACTTAACTAATTAGCACACTAATTAATTAAATTACAAAACCAATGTACATTAAACACATAAATCGCTAACTATGCTGCCTCAGCTCTGCTTGGAAATTAGAAGATGCATGCCTTTCGCCCCGAAAAGCCTTCCGGTTTGCTCTTGAGAGACTCAGTTTGCAGAGTCACTCCAAGAACTTTCTACTCCACCTTACCAAACCCATGCTGAGGAATGCACCAGTGGCCTGCCGGCCATGATGGGTTGCTACCGACCAAAGAGAGGAACTGCCGGCCATCAGTGAGCCACTGCCGGCCACTGGTGTGCTGAATCACCACACTGCAACAGAGTCAAACAAAGGAAAATTGAGGGTTTTCCAAGGATATGTTTGTATTGTGCCCCTCCTTATCATCTCAAAACATCAAAGGAGAGGCACTCTTGGATCCAAAACCACCAATCAAGCATTTTCAATGCATGATGGCCAATAATCCAAGTTGTACACTTTCAATAAATGCACAAAACAAGACTCAAAGGACTACCACCCTATCATGCATGATCAAGGGTGATGGAGACTAAGGAGATTGGCTCATTTCATCACTTTGAGTATGAAATGGACCAATCTACCATGTGTTCAATATAACGTTCGATTGAACACAATGCAATGCCAACATAACATGCTTATCTTCGTCATGTTTTACTTGATTCATTTTATTTACTCATTTTAGCATTACCAAGTCATTCTTTAACCGGTTTGTCCAAGGTGATTGTCCTCTAATGAGAGAGGGGTCAACCAAAGGATAATTTAAGACATGAGAGAGATCATGCCTTTGGCCAGGAGGAACCCTCAAAATAGGGTTAAAGACATTGAGCACAAGCTCTATCTCAAGCTTAAACACAATCACAAGGTTAACCAACCCTCAAAACAAATAGAAAAATGAAGAAATGAGGGGGGTTGCAGATTTTTAGTGCTGAAATGGAATGCAAAAGACACTAATTCATGCAAGCAACAAATGCACAACATGGTAGAAATGGTAGAAAAACATGCTCACATGTTAGGCTATCTACTCATGCAAGCAAGACACAAGGAGGGGAGGCTATCCCTTTCCATTTTGAACCTCAAAACATAGTTTTTACCACTGAAAAACATCTAAGTTTTAGTGGTTAAAAGGCCAAAAGAGTTGGTCTGAAAGGTGATGAAAGATGGCACAAAAAGCTTTACAAGCCAAAGAGCCAAAAGAGGAGAACGACCCCCTAACTCACAAAGGATCAAACCACCATTTTTAAACCTTAAAAGAAAGGTTTTTGTAGTTGAAAACTAGACCAAAAATAGTTTGCAAAGGTGGCAAAACAAGTGTGCAAAATAAGCTTAAATGGGGTAAGTTTTATACCTTTGAAGCAAAGCACACAATAGGCACAAATCTGAGCTTAAACCACCTTCTAGAGCTCAAAGGAGGCTCCAAGAGAGCTTCAAGCAACCTCAGCCCAAGGATGAACCACTTGGTTAAGCGTTGATAAGTTGAAGTTTGAAGTATGTAAGCTTCTAAGCACAAAAGCTCAAAAGAGAGAGAAATGTAGAGAGAGAGGATTCTAGAGAGAGAGGCTCCCAAAATATTTCACTCCTAAATTGTTCTAACCTTTAAAACCATAGAGAAGACTCTTTGTATATAGAAGAATGCAAGCTCAGGTCGAAAGTATCCCAAAACGGACAGCTGGAATAGCTGAAACACAAATATCTGCAAAAATCTGACTTTTTGCATCAATGGCCGGCCAGCCATCATTGATGGCCGGCACATGATCATCAATGGTCGGAAAGGATCACTCTTGGACGGTAGGGGGCCAGAAATGGCCATTCATGGCCGGCACATGGCCAGACAAGCCCATCCATGGTCAACAACCTCCACTTCTGGTTTGCCAGAAAAATCTACTTTTTGGGCCCAACTTCACATGAGCATATCTCCTTCATCGTGGCTCATTTGCAGGTCATTCTTCAGCCTAAATTGAAGCCCTTGAAGTCTTCTTTCCAATGGTGGCATCCTCTCATCAAAATGCCAAATGTGCAAGGATACATGCCCATTTTAGTGAAGACTGCTTAGTTTCAATTCTACTCGGATTCATGCCCAACTTCTTTTCCAACTTGGTTTCTTCTCTCCATTCCAATTTTCTTCAAACCTGAACCTTTAAACAAGGTGTTTTGAAAGATTTTCCAAAGAGTTCACCTCTCTTCCATTCATTTCCACTTTGTCTTTGCTCAGTTTACCAAAAAGCGCAACATTTAACAAAATGAGAGCGTCAGAACATCGTAAGAAATTTTTCAAAAATAATTTGAAAGAGAGGGTTTTAAGGTCTAAAATCTTTTGGTCAAAATCGTTTTAGTGCAAAAATGGGGTGTAAGGTTGGGATTTGAAGCTCCTCTTGCTGAAGGAATCGAATCCTTGCACTGCACAACTTTCATCACCAAGTAAACAATCAGTGCGCCCAAGTCCTATGGGCGGTCAAAAATGGGGTGTCTACACCCCTTTGCTTCTTGCTGTGCTCTGTCTCCCCTTGAACCTCCTAACACTTTCTAGAGCCCCTCATACGCTCCTCTTTTGCCTGAACCAATGTCTCTAGATGCGTCTCTGCCTCCACAAGGTGCTCATAGTCCCTAATCATTGACCCCGCTACTTTGAACAAGAGCCCGGTCCTCAACCTCTTCTCGAACTTGATACAACAGTGTTCCTTTGTTATCACGAGTTTTAATGCGAACCTTAACAAGCTGGTAAAGGCAGTCTCAAACTCGGCCACCGGTGTGTTAAGCTACTTGAGCTTTAGAAACTGATCCCTCAACTTCTCCCTAGCAGTGGGAGCTAAGAACTTGTCTTGGAAGGCGTTGATGAAAGCCTCCCAAGTCACTCCATGTGCATACTTCCACTATTAACTTGCATCTACCTTCAACTGGAAGGATGCTAAGGTCACTTTCAAAACATCGTCCTCAATACCTAGCATCTCGAACGTTTTCACCATCTACTCGAGCCATTCATCTACTTTTAGTGGCTCCTTTGGATCCCCCACAAACTTATTCGGGTTAGACTGAAAGAACTTCCTTTTCAAGAAAGATGGCCTTGCCACAGTAACCTGGGTTAGGACTTGATTCTCAGCTTTGAGAATGTCCATAGATTCCCACAAAGCCCTATCCATTTCACGGGCCAAAGCACTCATGGCTTGCTGGCTAATTGGTTCAACCAGATTGGCTTGATTGACCCTTTCTTCCCGTGTCAGAATTTCATCTGATAACGGCACCTCATGCCGTCTAGACCTGCCACGCCTACCACCACCACGTCTTCGTCCTGACATCCTAATGAAGGTAACACCAGAGATTAGCTCATTTTCAAATTTGCCAAAGCTAACTCACTCATGTCTTAATGTGATGGACAACATTTAATTCATTCAACCTAAGCACATAAACACATATGAACTTTCTTTCTAGATAAGAATCATCCCGTGACATTACCAGTGTTCTAGTTCGAAGCAGCGGTGATGAAGTGCTCTTCTAACATGATTTCTAGAAACCTGTAGACCTAATCAATATCTTAGAAATTAAATTTCATACCCATATAGTCACATAAGCATGTTATCACATAAGCATACTATACCCATAAATATCTTTATCAAGCGAGATAAACCCATTGTGGTAAAAATCACTTCCCACGTGCCCAAAGTATTCAAACTCGGTATGCTTTAATACCAAGTTGTAACACCCTAAATTAAATACAACAGCCCATCCACAATAGTGATTAAAAGACAACATATGAAGACATAAGAACTTCCATTAATTTAAATTTCTTACACAAAAGAGCAACACATTTAACTATACATTCATAAGCCTAGCCCAAAATCTATAGCATGTGTTACATAGTGAGGAACAAAATGAAAGGTGAAGAAATAAGAGAATGCCCTAAAGGCTTACAAGTTTCCAAGATAGCACTTGGTTACAACAAAAATGAATTTATATCGCAATACATATGAAAGCCCTTGGCTTGTACAAAACAAATATACAATTAAATAAAATGAAGCTCTTACTCCATGTCTTTCTAAGCTATTGCCTTGGTGGAGGCATAGCATGTACACCTGAAATGTTTTTTCCACATAGGGTGAACTAAAGCCCAGTAGAAATAATCCAACATAACATATGAATCTTAACAAAACTATAAGGGTAAAATACACATGTAATGCTCATGACAAAGCATTTTATATCTCTTTGGAATCATGCCATGCCAAGTTTATATTACCATTCATGAAACACTTTCCATTTTTATTTTATTTTTTTTATTTTATGGAAAACCAGTTTGTGAATACAACTCTGTGAATCTCTAGGTACTTGTCTTCTAACAAGCTATACAAGCACTACTCTTTTGTCACTTTTACTGGTATTAACCGAAAGGCTCAACATCTGCCTACATGGGTTTCTTGTCTTTCACCAAGGACACACATGCTAACTTATCATAGTAACCACATCCCTTACCTAGATTTACCAAGTGTTCACTCTTTTCTAAAAACAATGTAATTATTACAAATGTGTAAATGTATGACAATGCTTGATGCAATGGATGAAAAATAGTTTTCATTCTCATAGTCCTCATGTAATTTCTATAACAATCATGGCTATCCTCCACCGATAGCCCAAAATAGACATCTCTAAACAAATAAAATAATTTCCATAAAGATAAACTTTCCAAATTTCGAGATGCGATTGGTAACACATACCCAACTCCAGCATCTTAATCAATAACAATTAAATTTCATCATTCCAATATCTATATCATTATTTATACAAAATCAACATTTAGGGCAAAACCCCTCTTCCAAAATCACTTCAAAATTTCAAAACCGACCATGTTCTCACCACTACACCTCATTTCCCAACCCCACAATCATTTCCATGAAACCATTTGAAAATCACTCTTTTTAGTTTCGAACCCAAAATGCAAGATATGTTCAAGAGTCCATTCATTTCGCAAGGTGGTTTTATAAAAATGAATAGCTAAGTTAAAACTCATAAAGAGGTGTGAAGAATCCCTACCTCAAGCTTGGAAAGGTGAAAGAGAAGAACTTGGAAAAACTCAACGTCAACGAAATCATGAACCACTCGAATCAAATGAAAGCTCTTGACGTGATCTTCACTTTATCTCAAAAGATCAAGGTGAGAAGACATCTCTAAGTGAGTAGATTTAAGGATTAAAGTGGGAAAAAGTGAATGTAGAAAGAGAGAGAGAGAGAGAGAGAGAGACAGAGAAAGAGGGAGAGAGAGTTACGGGTGAGAGAGGGAAAAAGAGAAACAACTTATCAAAAAAGAAGACTTTGGGTCTATATATAGTGACTAGGTATTAGTGGAATAATAGTTCCAAGGTCAAATGAAATAATAAGTCAAAAATCCCCAAAAAGTAGGGCCCAAGCCAAACAAAATCTGCAAAAAGAGTCGCAGGGGTCGACCCTTACGACAGTAGTGTCGACCCTCAAGAAGAAAAGTTGAGACACTTGTGTTAGGTAGCAGGCAAGGTGTCGACCCTTGGACCTAAGGTGTCGAGACTAAATTTCAGCAAGCAAACAACAAATTCTGCAATAGACAAGGGTTGACCCTTCCTAGACTAGTGTCGACTCTTGAGGCCAACAAAAATAAACAAGTGTCGAAACCACTGAGGTTGATGTCGACCCTAAATTTCAGTAGCCACCCAGGGACACAGCTGTAAGAAGGTGTCAACACCTCCTAGACTAGTGTCGACCCTTGGAACAGCACAAGGCAAGGAAAATGATGACGATGTCGAAACCAACAAGGGTGGTGTCGACCCCTAAAACCAAAAAACCCACATGAGGGGAAAGGAACGACCACTAAGAATATGTTTCCCTGGATTCAAAGGTAATAAATGGGTCGGGTCTACATCAAGATCGTTATACTTGCGGCCTTCCTCGATCGAATGATCTCGATGGTCAGTAGGAGGATATTTTCATTAATCTGGAAGATTTTCCCGGCACCTAATTAGCGAAAATAACCGGCAAATCATTTTCCCTTGCCCGCTTTGGAGAAAAATGAATGCCAAATGGATGAAGTCCAATAAGGCATCCTCTAACATAAGCTGAGTAATTGAAGCGCCAGCTATTCAAACGGAAGAAACTACTTATCAAACGGTAGTTGCACCGGAGAAACTACCTTAGTTGATATCGCCGTCGGTTGAAGCTATCGACTCTACCAATTCCAAGCATCCTATCGAATCATCAAAGCCAACGGAGCGTCTTGCCAAAAAAAGAGCCAGAGTAGCAACTGGCCATGATTTGACGGTGGTGTTCCAGGTGTCACCCAAAATAAAGGTACTCTAATTTCGGCTGGCACTTCGACCGTTAAGGATCCAACAGTTGGTTTAAGTATGGCGACCTCAATTATGTTACCCTTGGATAAGACAGCATTCTGCGCCGAACCTGACGCTTTGGAGATTGCGTTGGATATGTAATTGGCCATTCTGGTAAATGCCCTCAACCCTTTGGTTATTTCGTTTGCTTGAAAATACCTGGTGCCTAATAGAATATATCTTTTGTAGGTTACCGAAAGAATTGTCGACATTGGCCGCCGCCTTTGCGATTCAGTGGAGTTGAACAGTCTTTAAACGGAGGTGGCGACAAAAAGATATGGAGCAGAATCTGCTGCAGTCGAGCTAGCAGTTGTAATAGAGAGGGCGGAGGCCACTCAGCAGTTGGTCATAGAAAAGTAACAGAAAGCTTCTGTTGAGGAGGCAAAGGTAAACCACGCCAATCTACTTCTCTGATCCACTGAATAGAGGGCGAAGCTTGTTGAGGAGGCCATAAAAATGGCCAAGAAATAGCCAAGGAGCTTAAGGGCCGAGTTGCTTGATGCACAGAAGCTGCTGTCAGAGGCTTAGGTGGCGACGACAAAGGCTTTCGAGTAGGGCGAGATGGCCGCAACTGAGAAATATACTGACCAGGTTCTTACCTTTAAAAATAAGGGGTTCAAACATGGCTGGCAAAAGGCCCTCGCTGGTATACAAGTTTCGCTTAACATGCCGATTCCCTTTGAGATAGAGGGCATTGAGCCACTTGTGTTCGACCTTGAAAACTCAGAGGCCGAATAGGGTAGTTTGGGTGCCTTATGTAATGTTTGTTTTAGTTTATGTTATTATTGTTTTGTAATAGATGTGTAAGGGCCATTTTCATATGTAAAGTGATTGAACCATGTAACAAGTCAGTTTATAAATGAAAATATTCTCTGGTGCATCAAAATTGTTTTAGTATTCTCAATACATTATCTTTTATAAATTGGTACTTGCTTTGAACTGCGTAACCCTGTTCATCCACTTTACTCCGCAAAATGTGTGCTACTGTTAATAATACGACTATAAGCCAACTAATTTAAGTACAAATGCATTTGGACTTATCCACCAAATATGCGCACCATTGTTTAATAATACAAACTGTCAACTATAAACCACTAATTTCGTATATCTTGTACGCCAAAAATATTCATATATCTGCCCCTACCCCAGTTAACAATGAGGGTGGATGCAATCGGCCTAATGCGTCCTACTAAGTGTACAAGCGGTGTGGGCGGATGTAATCAGCACAATGTGTCCTGCCGAGTATACAAGCGAAGCAATGCATGCGCTAAAAAGATTCACATATCTGTCCTTGCCCCGATTTAGAATGAGGGTGGATGCAATCGGTGCAATGCGTCCTGCCGAGTTTACAAGCGAAGCAATCCGTGCGCCGAAAAGACTCATATATCTTCCCCTGCCTCGATTAAGGCAAATGAAAGGCCATTGAAATGGGAAGCGGTCGATAGTGCATCTGCAAAATATTAAAGGGACAGCTAACACGTGGAATTACTTAGGTGATATGGGGAGTGGCACCTTGGTGGTAAATTTAAAGATGTACATTAAAAGCATATCCTTCCTATAATTAGTATGCTTGCTGGAGGAGGATTGCCATTCCAAAGTGTCTTTTGAACTTCTAATAGGGAAAGTCCACTCAAGGTGCTTGTCGTAAGAGGAGTTACCTCAAGCTTCATCGCTGGTGAATCGCAGATCATGGTGGAGAGTCATCGTCATTGAGATGCAAAAGTGTGGATGTCAAGCAAGTTATTTTTCAACAGCAAAGGGAAAGGCAAAACGCTAGCAAATCTGGACGCAAAGATAAGTCACCAAGCTCCAAACGACTCTGCGCACAGAAGCACTAGTGAATCTGAGGGGCAGAACAGATGTCAGTCGCTTGGGTGACCTAGCAGGTTGTTCAAAAGAGACGAACGGAGTAGGTCGCCCAGATGTGAGACCCAAACGAAATGAGATAGCAGAAAGACTAGTGCCCATGGCTCAGTGCGAAATGAGTCGAGTAGACTGCCACGTCCATTGAGTTTCTTCATCTTCATTGGGACCAAACCTATGACTGAAGTTGACTCGATCATCCAAGATCTGAATGTGGCGGTTGAATTCACACGCCAGATCTTCCCTCCCGAAGTTCAACAGTCGTTGACCAATAGAGGTGACTGAAATCTTCAGGGAAGGAATTCACGGGGCCATAAAAGGATTGTATAGTGCATATGAAGTCGGAATGCGACTTCGCGCCACCCGGAAAGAAATTGAACATAAAGACGGGCGAATTTGAAACTTGGAGCGCCGATTGAAAGAAGCCAAAGAGTAGGCCGAGAATGAGGCTTGGAAGGCTAGGATGGCCATGATCAGGATGGCGGGAACAGCAGAGTCTATGGACAGAAGAACCCAACGCTTAATGGACTGAGCAATAACTGATCGAGATACGGCCAGTATCTTCGCTAAAGATGCAATAGAGAGTCGAGCCTACAACAAGGGCTTCTACGACTGGAAAAAGATTAGCATTGATAGAACAAGGGAACAATTAGCCAATGACGTCTGTCGATGCAAAAATTGGGGTTTCAAGCATGGGTGGACAAAGGCACTCAAAGTGGAGGGCATGGAGTCGGCTTCACTGCTATCAATGTAATTAGGATGCTAGTCGACCTTAGGGAAAAAGTGTTTTTGTAATGTTATTTGAATTTGTCATTATGTTTCGTTTAACAAAAAAATGTTCCATTTCTATGTTTAGCAGGATGGTGGTATCCAAACCATGCTAGAAAGTCAGGATTTATTTGATGGCTCTTCGTGTTGCGCATAAAGGGCGCTTCGAATTCGGAGGCTTTAATGATAGCTCTTCGTGCTGAACACGAAGGGTACTCTGAATTCAGAGGTTTTAAAGATGGCCCTTCACGCCGAGCACGAAAGGCGCTCCGAATTGAGAAGCTCTAATGAAAGCTCTCTGTATTGAGCAAAAATGGTGCTCTAAATTCGGAGGTTTAATGATGGTTCTTCGTGCCGAGCACTGAATTTAGAGGCTTTAATGACGGCCTTTTTGTACCGAGCATAAAGGGCACTTCGAATTCAGAGGCTTTAATGATAGCTCTCCGTGCTGAGCATAAAGGGCTCTCCAAATTAGAGGCTTTAATGATGGCTCTCCGTGCCGAGCACGAAGGGCGCTCCGAATTCAAAGGCTTTAATGATAGTTCTTCTGAACATGAGAGGTTACTAGAATAAAATAGACAAGCAAATTAACGCTTTGTATCATTGAATTCTATATGCATACAAGGTAGTAGCATATACAAAAGCCGACCAAAATAACCATCGATACTAATAATAGAATTTGCAAAGATGAGTGGAATTCCAGGGGCGGGGTAACTTTTTGCCGTTCCTGTGAGAGTCGATATGCCTCTGCCTCGACGATGGAATCAATATGGTATGGGTCATCCCAATTAGGGCTGAGTTTACTGTTCACGAGATTCTTAGCAGTAGGGAGTACTTGTTTGAGGACCAATTCTCCACAATTATACTGGTGCAGATGCACTTGCTGATTGTATGATATAGCCAATTGTTGCTGATATTGTGCCATATTTACTAGGGCCCAATGTCGGCGTTCTTCAAGTAGGTCCATATCTAAGGCCAGCATCATATCATTTCAGCTTATGTCGAAGACCCTTGATTGGAAGGTTAGTAGGTCAATTTCTAAGGAGATGATGGCTTCATTGCCAAAACACAAGGCAAATGGGGTCTCCCCTGTAGGGCATCTTAGCGTAGTGCTGTGGGCCCACAATACACTCGGTAGTTCCTCAACCCACTTTCCCTTGGTTTTTTTCAAACGTTTCTTGATGCCATCTAGGACCACTTTATTGGAGGCTTTTGCCTGTCCGTTACATTGCGGATAGGTTGGTGAAGAAAATTAGGGCCAAATGCCATACATGTCGCATAGCTCCCGGTAGATGCTGTTATCAAACTGAGCACTGCTTTCAGAAATAAGTGCCCTGGGTATGTCGAATCGAGTGATGATATTCTTTCAAACAAAACGCCTGATATCGGCATCCTGTATATGTGCCAATGGTTCTACTTCAACCCACTTTGTGAAATAGTCAGTATTAATAATTAGGAATCGCTTATTACGTGGAGCTTTCGATAGTGGCCCGACTATATGCAAGCCCCATTGAGCAAACAACTAAGGACTGGTGATGGAGTTCAATTCTTCAGCAGGCAAATTTTTTAAGGGAGAGAACTTCTAGTATTGTTTGCAATTCTTTACATAATTCTTAGCGTCAGTACGCATAGTTGGCCACCAATACCCTTGCGTGATAGCTCGATGAGCTAATGATCTCCCTCCTAAGTGAGCACTACAGTTGCCTTCATAGATTTCAGATAAAAAGTCCTCAATCTTGTCTAGGTGGATACATTCCAAGTAGGGTCTGGAGAGAGATCTTTTCTAAAGTTTTCGTGGAGGATCCAGATAATATCTCAAAGCCTTATTCCGTAGCTTATGAGCTTCCTTCTTGTCCTCTGGCAGTTGATCTGAAGCAAGGAATGCGGCAATGGGGTCCATCCAACTTGGCCCTTTTTCAATAATGTTTACCACTGGATACTCAGGGGTACTAATACTTGGCTCTAGAGTGAAGCCATTTCATTGGTGCACTTAACTTCAGAATTTATAGCCGATGCCAAATAGGTGGGAGAGTCGACATGGGTATTCTGATTGCGAGTGATTTGATTCAGTTCATGGCTATCAAATTTCGTGAGCAATGAGTCGGCTATCTTCATATAGGCCACCATGCGTTTATGTTTGGCTGCATATTCACCTTTCAACTGGTTTATGGCCAATTTCGAGTCACAAAAGACTTGCAGCCATTTTTCTTCCATTTGAATCGAGTTTTTAAGGCTGACCAGTAGAGCTTCATATTCGGCTCCGTTATTTGAGGCTTTGAAGCCGAGTTTTATCGATTGCTCTATCATTGCTCCCTCACGACTTATGATAACTACTCTTGCCTTACTACCATGCTGATTAGATGATCCATCTTGATATAACTGCTAGATATTGCCGACATACATTCTCTATTTCGGCTGTGACTGGGAAGTCGACCGGTCCTGATTTGGCTCGGTTTTTGTAGTAAACTCGACGACGAAATTGGCTAAACCTTGACCCTTGATAGCCATCCTTAGTGAGAATTGAAGGTCGTATTGCTTGAGGTCCAACGCCTATTTGGAAACATGCCCCGATGACCTTTCCTTGCGAAAGATTAAACGGAGAGGGTGATCCGTTAGAACCTTAATAGTGGACACTTAAAAGTAATGCATCAGGTTTCTAGCGGCTAATACAAGAGCTATGAGTAACTTTTCCAAGGGTAGATACTGGGTTTCGACGTCCATCATTGCCTTGCTGACATGGAAAATAGGTTTCTGCTCGTTGAGTTCCTCTTTAAGTAAGACGACGCTTGACGCTCGATCGGACACTGCCAAGTATGAGACAAGCACGTCACTCGAGGAAGGAGTACCCAAGAGTGGGACAAAACTGATATAGGCTTTCAACCCTTCTAGAGTGGCTTGGCATTCGATAGTATATGTAAATAGTTTGCCCCACTGAAGTATTTGGAAGAATGGCCTACATCGATCAGAGGACCGACTGATAAATCTACTCAATGCTGCGGCCATTCCTATTAGCTTGTGAAGTTCTTTGACTGAACCTAGTGAACCAAGCTCTATGATGGCCTTAATTTGTTTCAGGTTAGCTTCGATTGATAATATAGTCGAGGAATTTGCTTGACCCGATGTCGAATGCACATTTTGAGAAATTGAGCTTCGTTTTGTATTTCTAGAGAATATTAAAGGTGGTAGCAAGATTGGCTAAGTCTGCCTTTTTTTCCTTAGATTTCACCACTATGTCATCGATGTAGACTTCCATGGTTCTGCTGATTTGATCTTTGAGCATGGCAGTGACCAATCTCTGGTATATTGCCCCGGTATTTTTCAGTCCAAAGGGCATAACCTTGTAACAATAGGTTTCCCTAGGAGTGAGGAATCCCGTTTTATCTTGGTCGGTTGGGTTCATGGTAATTTGGTGATAATCCTTGTAAGCATCTAGGAAGCTCAAGCACTGATGTTGGGCAGTTGCATCTACAAGTTGATCAATTATGGGTAAAGGGAAGTAATCCTTAGGGCAGGTCTTGTTGAGATCCATAAAGTCTATGCAAACACGCCACGACCCGGTCTCTTTCTTTACCACGACGGTGTTAGATAGCCACGTGGGCTATGTAACTTCACGAATTGAACCAGCGTCTAATAGTGTGTCAACGTCATCAATTATGGCCGCGGCATGCTCAGCGGCTGAACAACGGCTTCGTTGAACGGCAAGTTTAAATTTGGGGTCAACATTCAAGCTATGCATAGGTATATCGAGGTCTAGCCCTAGCATCTTATAAGGTGACCAAGAAAACACATTGATACTTTCGAGTAGGAAGGAAACCAATTCTTGCCATTCGGCCGCATCAAGGCTAGTGCTGATTCAAAAGAATTTCTCAAGGTCATTATTGATTAGCACCCAATCCAGATACTCTAGTGGTGTTTGGGAAGCAAGTTCCCAAAATTTTTTTTCATTTTTTCCACTAAAAGACAAAAGTTTTGCAAAACCAAAAAAAACACATCCAAACAAAATATCACATCCAACCCCATAATCATTTCATTTTTTCTCTCACAAACATCACATCCAACCACATAAAAACTCAACTATCTTCCCAAACACCAAAAATTTTTTATCTCATAAAAACCTACATCTAATAAAATCTACATGAAAACTCACTTCCCAAACACCATCTCTATTACATTTTGAATCGAAAGTTTCCCAACATCCTCTAGATATTCCTAATTCAAAATTTTGATGGAATTGACTTCTAATTCCTTTGGCCTCTTCTCAATGGTGATGAGGTAACAATCCTTTTCCGATTTCTATGAACTGCGGATTTGCTCGACGCCGAATTGAGTCAGATATCGAAGGAGCTAATAGTAAGTGCTCGATATGGCCTGCATAGTGTGGAGCCATGTTTGGCCCATGATCATGTTGTACGGTAATGGAAGTTTTGTGACCAAGAATTCAAACTCCAATGTCTTGGTGCCTGCCCGCACCAGTAATACGATCTTGCCCAAGGGATATTCCGTGTTGGCATTGAAACCAAAAAGGGGGAAGTCGGCTGGCATGAGATCGGTACCCTTAAAGTCGAGTTTGAGAAACGTTTTATAGTACATTACCTCGGAGGTGCTTCCCTAGTCAACCAGGATACGCTCAACGGCAAACTTATTTACTCGTAACTCGATCACAAGGGCATTGTCATAAGGCACAATCACCCCTTCAAGATCAGCATCGAAGAAACTAATTTCATTCGAAAATCGCTGCCATTTGGATGACATATCAGGTTCAAAAATAGGTTGGGAAGATTGTTGTGACTGCATCGCATGCACCTTGTTTGGTGGTGGTAAGCTATATATCACGTGGATTACCTCGAGTAGAGGTAAGTCAAGGCGCACAGCGAGCACACCTAGTGGGTCAGCCTGTTTAGAGAGGTATTCAATTTGTCAGCCGCTTCGGACCAGGTCTTCCACATGATTCTTCAGGGCGTAGCATTTGTCGATCGCGTGCCCAAGGTCTTTGTGATAGTCGCATTTTAGGTCTCGTCATCTCATATCAAGAAGCTCGGTCATTTTGGTCGGCCATTTGAAGGAAGCCAGATGTTGGATTTTTGGCAGGATCTTACTGACCAACTCGGACAGCTCCGTATATTTCTTATCCGATTGCCTAGAATGCCTGTGTTCTACTTGGTATTGTTCGTTATACCAACGCGAATCTCGACGATTTTCCCTTCTTGGTCGGCCTCTCGGCTCTGGGCTTCTTATTGGTGGGGCTACGTTCGGGGGTGCAATAGCAAGTGGCTATACCAGGATAAGTGCTACCGCTTCTGCAGTTTGCAAGCCGACTTTAACTCGTATTGCACTATCTTCTACTTTGCAGTACTCTTTGGCCTTCTTCATCAGAGCCTAGACTGTCTTTGGGAGGTTTTCGAGTTAGCGAACTCTTGAGCGAGCTATTGGGATGCAATCCCATTTTGAAGGCTGTGATTTCCATGGAGTCATTGCAATCGTCATCCACCAAGTTAAAACACACTCAATAGTGTGTCAAATACTCATGCAAGGTTTCATTGGTCTTGATTTTCGTAGCCCACAATGAGTCTGCTTGTTTTGGCTAAGTTTTGTTGGTTATGAACCTAGCCTTGAAAGATTTTTTGATCTGATGGAAACTCTCAATCGAAGCCGGCTCAAGCTTGTAATACCATCTGATAGCGAGTGGCCCTAGACTGCTGGGAAATATCCGGCACATAAGTACCTCATCGTCTGCATGCAATATCATGACTTTTTTGTAATGACAGACATGATTAGCGGCGTCCGACTTTCCATCATAAAGAGTAAACGATGGGGCTTTAAACTTCTTATGCAAGGTGGTCTCGGCAATACGTCATATGAAAAAATCATGTTTGTCTTCTACATCTGAGTCATTGTCTCTCTTCTTTTTCTTGTGACGCACTTGCGGGTTACTCCTATCTGACAAGCTAGACGCACCTACTTGGCCTTGCTTTCTGGGTTTTTCCTAGAAAGAATCTGATGTACTACTATTGTGTCTTCGAGGCTGTCGTTGCCTCTTTTGGACTTTTGGTGATCGACCACGCTCACAAGGAGGTAGTAGTTGTTAGGATTTTACTAGCTTTTGCCGCAGGCGCTCGTTTTCAACTGCCATGTCTTTGAGACGCTATTCACTGCATTGCACATGACTCATCAAGACTTGTATGGCATCCTCTGTGGAGGTTCAAGGATGAAATGGGGTTAGGGGGTCAAAATTTAGAGATCTCCTTGCGAGGGTTTCTTTTGGGCCTAAAATTGCTCTAGCTGTAGTATTATCGACTCTAGTGACTGTTGGGTCTTGGTTTGGGCTTGCCATGGATGAGTTTGAGTATTCTTACAGACGACACCAATTGTGTGGAGGTGGAAATGAAACACTCCTTCAATCCAAACAAGCCTTTGATCTTCTAGCTGTCACCTGAAATAGATATAACACTCCAAACGGTGGTGTCAGAATTAGTATTCCGACAGACAAGTTAGTCCTTAGAATTTGAGTTTTTTAACACATTGTTGTTTCTAAAGCCTCTCTCCTCCATTTATAGAGTCATTCTTTTCAAGCCCTGTTCCAGATAGCTTAGCATTCCATCATTACTCTGTCAGGGCTCACCCCTTACATACTTCCATGAAAGGGACATTGTAGTCCCAAGTAATGGGTCAATGTCGATTCTCCCAAAACATTCGAATTTGTTTGTTTAGCAAGGATACGTGCTATTTAGCGCTCCTTCATATTCAGCAATGGCATAGTCCAATTGGCCTTGATCTTATTCGGCCCATATTTAGATGGACTTGAAAGTTCTGTTTGCCATTTAGATTTATAATCTTTTCGGCCCAGCACTAGCATTTGGATAAACTTAATAATATGTCATAATCTCTTATAGGTGCTTCATGACATTGATTGATTGTTTGGTTTTATCAATCATACTGCATTAAAAATAACAACAATTACACCGCAGTGGTGGAAAATTAATTATTCATAATATTTATAATATTTACTACTTTTTTTTGTAATTAATATATATATATTTTTTTTTATCCCTACTGCACTGTTGTTTTTCCTTAAAAATAATCAAATAGAACGCTCAGGTACTGAAGCGTATTACTTTATGGACATATTTGATTGATAAGATTATAGTATGAGATTGAAATTATTAATTTGTGAGTCTAATAATTTTCTGTTTATTTTGAAATTTCATTTTAAGATTATTAATCTAATGGATAATTAATCTAATAAATTTGTAAAATTATTAGTAATGGGGTAAGGGTGAGATTATATATTCTGAACTGGAAAATAAAATAAAAAGACTCTTTTACTTGCTAATCTAATGTAAATCAAACAATGAATAAGAGGATAATTTATTTTACTAATCCAATTGGATAGTGAATGCTACATTAATTTGATAAGATTATTAATAGTTTCACTATTAGTCTTGTGAATCAAACATGACATATAGGTATATATATGGGAAAGCGTATGGCCACTTACTCAGTCCATAAATTTATTTCTGAATCATTTTTTTAGATTAAAATGACATAATGTGTTAAATTTAACTTATCAATCTATTTTTTGAAATTCAATGAACTAGCTATCAATTGAAATGTGACATATGTCACTCATTTAACAACTTATGTATTGAATATCATATATTTCCCTACCTTATCACCACTTGCTACCGCTAGCGATTTTTTCAATCAATTTTTTGGCGATCCTTTCAGGTGTGTTCTTATCATAATAAAATAATATTTTACCTTAGATCTAATGTTTTATATATTCTTTGGAATGGATTTGTCACCAATTTTCTCATTGCATATTACTTTTAGTCTAATAAATTTACTTTATTTATAAAAAAAAAAACGTAATTTTTAGAATTTAATTACGTTATAAATATTTGTAAATATATGGATGTAACGTCTCATTGAAGACATATCCCAAAGCTATCAGTCAACATAAAAACATGTGACAATCCCAACTTCTCTTCGTTCGCTCGCTAACACTGTTCATGTAGACTGAGATGCATTTTTTCTTTTTTCATAAGTTGTTTGGTTGATTGTACCTTTTTTTATTGGGGAAATTGTAAATTAGTGCTATTTTAAAAAAAATATTTATACATTGATGAAAAAGTTTATAATTTTAATTATTAAAATTGATTAATTTTTTTATTAATTTATAATTTTTTTTTTCTTTTTCTTTTTGAAAACTTGCATTGAAGTGCAATTTTACCTTTTTCTATTTATCTAAATCACATTTTTTGTTTTCATGTTGTGAGAGTTTTTGGATGATTGGGACCCTATCTAGCTTCCTATATAAGCCAAAACAACCAAGGATAATGGATAAGAAAAGCAAAAGAATTTACAAAAATAAAATAAAATAAAGAAAAAAATATGGTAATGATATACAAATAAAAATTTTATATTCCAAACAAAAACCCAATCATTAATTATAACTTGTAATTTCAAATGTGACTATCACATTATTTTGATTTAGTCTTTTAGTAAAAAATAATATTCTATAAAATACTTAAAAAAAAAAAAAAAGGTTGCGAGTTGGTGAATCGAGGACAAAAATATTGAGAGCAACTCTATCGGGGTTTTAAATATCATTATTGTGTATCTTATTGGTTGTTATATAATGAAATTTTGGACTTATAACATCGTTATTTATTGATACATTGGCCAATATCAAGTTAGTAATTAGTTAATAGATTAGCATAATGAAATTTTGGACTTCTAACATTGTTATTCATTGATATATTAATTGAGTTGAATTTTCGACTTTTGTACTTAAGTCTTGCCCTCTATTTCATTTTTAAAAATGGAATCCAATATCTTCTCTTAAGAGAGACATGGTGACCAAAATGCTAACCACACAGGTTATAACATGCTGGTTTGGTAAATGCATAACAATATCTTCAATATCGGTACATATTCTATTATTGTTATTTGAAATAACATTGTCATTTAGGTTAAAAATTAGATTTATTTTCTAAATTCAATAATATGACACTCTATTAAATTATCTAAATTAATTAATCATCTTATTGACACATTACTAAATTTCAAAATATATATATATATTATAAGATATATTAAATTTCGTAAATGAAATTAAGTTGACAACCATTCATTAACCTAAATACGTAATTTTTTATAAAGAATTATTACCATCATATCCACTATTTACTGGAGAAGACTGAGCAGTGGGAGAGAGAGGTAGAGACAGACGAAAGAGACTCATACTTAACAGCGCAAGTATCGCCACCTTCTCTCTCTAATACACTATTCTCACGCAGGAGGCGAACCACCGGTCCAAGTCAACTTTCTCTTCTCTTCCCTAATATAGCTCACCATCCTAAATATATATATCCCCTCTCCTTCATATCTAACTCCCCTTCCCCTTGAGCTCTTCTATCTATCCCCATTCCCTCTCTCTCTCTCTCTCTCTCTCTCTCTCTCTCTCATATTTGCATGCAACACAATGAGGAAGCCATGCTGTGACAAGCAAGACACCAACAAAGGAGCATGGTCGAAACAAGAAGACCAGAAGCTCATAGACTACATTCGCAGACACGGCGAAGGCTGTTGGCGAACACTACCTCAGGCTGCTGGTTTGTAACTCACTCAACCAGTCATACCATTTGAAATTTGAATAAAGAACAACCTTGCTAAGAAGCAACACAATAGTAATCACTCTGTTCGGTTTTAATTTCCAGAATTTATTTTTCAGAAAATTTTATTTTATTATTTTTTATATTTTTTATTTTTATTGAATTTTTTTTTAATATTTCAAGTAATTTTTTTTTAGTTTTTAAATACACTTAACATAAATATAGTTAAAAAATATAATATTTATGAAAAATATTTAAAAAATTTACCAAATAACAAAAAAATAAAAATAAATAAAAATTAAGTTCATTTTTCACAAATATTCTACCTTTTAGATACATTTAAGTAAGGTGCATCTAAAAAAGTAAAAAATTGCTTCAAATTTTAAAAATATTCACTAAAAACAAAAATAAAAAACTTAATTTACAAAAAATTAAATTTAGAAAATTAAAACCAAACACATTGAATATGTGTTTTTTTTTTTTGTTTAATTTTATATTTTGTTTTGTTTTGTATTGATTAGGCCTACTTCGATGCGGTAAAAGTTGTAGGCTAAGATGGATTAATTATCTGAGGCCTGACCTCAAGAGAGGAAATTTTGCTGAAGATGAAGAAGATCTCATCATCAAGCTTCATGCTCTCCTAGGCAACCGGTGCGGTTTCTTCAATTCAACACTAATCCAATACCCTCTCCTCCAACCCTACATCATTCTGATGATAAAAAATAATAATAATAAAAATAAAAAAAAATAAAAATAAAAAAAAAGTGTGTCATGCTCACCTATTGAACTCTCATTATTTATTTTTATTTTATGTATTTATTTGTTTACTTATTGAACTCTCATTAAGAGGCACAAAATAACAAACAAATTAAAATTTCAATATAATTTTTTTCATATTCTAAATTTTTTTTTACACATTTACTAATGTTATTGACAGTCTAAATGACCATTATAACATTAACATTTTTCCTTACATCATGATGGCCATTATTTTTTTTTTAATGATCATTATTTATGAAAAATGCTAATAAATAAATATCCTTAGCATTTTTCATATAAAATTATGTAAGGATATTTAATTATTTATTTTTTTGGGTCTTTTCCAAAAATTATATAAAGAAAAGGAAAGTAAAAGTGTTTGGTAAATACAATGGTACCATAACTAGTATAACAAGATTTAGTTACATATAACAAGACTAATTTTTGTCTAAAAATAGATTTCCAAACAAAAATAACTTCCAACAAATAATCATAGTGTCATTTTATGATGCATATACCTAGATACTGACTCTTAAATGGGCACAAATATTTTTAGGTGGTCATTGATAGCTGGGAGATTGCCAGGACGAACTGACAATGAAGTGAAGAATTATTGGAACTCTCATTTGAGAAGAAAGCTTATGAACATGGGTATTGATCCAAATAATCACCGGTTGAATCAGAGTCTCACTCGCTCTCAGAATCTTGGCACCTCTGGCAGTGCAACCTCATCTGCTTCTAAAGACCGTGCATCTCAGCCAATGAAAACCAAAGGGGATCACAATGATCAAGTCTCTGATGCTGGAAGTTGTCTAGAGGACGCCACATGTGGCTTGCCTGATTTAAACCTTGATCTTAAAATAACCATTCCTTCCCCTTCAATTGCCATTAGTGAAGAGGAGAGAAAACTAAATGATGAGTCCACCATATCAAGGGACCTTGAATGTGCCCTAATAAGTACCAGTCCCACCCTTCTTCTCTTTAGGTGATAATTTAAAGGGCAATGGTTGGTGAATATATGAAGAATTACTGAAATTTGGATTTAGGGTCTCATTTTTGGATGTCAAAGTCCTAATAAATGATCAAGTGCCAAAAGAATTCAATTTCTAATGTTCCAACCGTGCAGGATGATGAGATTCTTCCAAAGCACACTTTATCGAAGGGTTAAATCGTTCTTCGAATTGATGCAATTTAATGCTCAATACAAAATTCCAATTCACAAGGAAGGCATAGTTGCTGTGAACATGAGCACCAAGTTACCGAGCTGATTTGCCAATTGTTTCCTTGTAAATTTTATTCACCGATGTCTACAAAGGCTCGTTTGGGCTACCATACATGTACCAATATTAGTTAGTTAGTTTTATTGTGAACTTGGATTTTCATTTCATCATGTGACCATAATTTTATTGATTATCAAGTTTGCTATGATTTCTGTCCTTCATATATGAATTTGTAACTTAACTGCATTCTTATCAAAACCAGTTATAGAAATTAATACCTTCAGGAATTAAACTATATATTATAGAAATTATGGAAAATTTATATCTATCGTTTAATCTCAAAGGATGTGCAAATATTTCGACAACAACCTAGATCGGATGTAATCTCATTGTACTGCTTGTACCACTTTCTTATCCATATAATTTTTTTGCCGATAAAAAAAAAAGAAAAAATTACATACACAATAGATACTACCTTTGGTGGGGTTTGGGAGAATCTTAGCTTTCCTTGAAACAAATGAGCAAAATATAAAAAATAAAAAATAAAAGAAAAGGAAAAAGAAAAATAAAAGGTGAAAACCCTAAATTCATTTTGGATTACAAATTTTGACTCTGACAAATAAGTAAAATAAAAAATAAAAAATAAAAAGGAAAATAAAAATTGAAAACCCTAGATTCATTTTGGATTGCAAATTTTGACTCTTGATCTAAAAGTGCATGATGCAACCTAACTGATAGAGTAATGGTTATCTGCAGAGAACTGGTTGGGCAAGCATATTTTCAAAGTGTTTTTATTTATTTTTAATGTTGTTATTTTTATGTTAAGTTGTTGAAAATTTTTAACAATAACCAAACATTCAAAGCAAACTATAGTTTACAGATATTGAATTATGATGGTAGCTTCTAAGATACATCTTTCCTGGTACTGGTTGCATGCAAATCAATATCGTTCCAACTAACGAAAGAGCACGAGGTGCATTTTGACCATGTATTACGATGTCATACAAAAGGAAAAAATTGTACATTTTTATGAGATGGTTGATGACTTTGTCGTCGATGTGTAGTCTACCATTCAATATGATTATGTACTATACGAATAAGTACATTCTGAATTAATTTTGGAAATTTTTTCTCTTCTATCATAATCTTATTGTTAGTTCCTTCTTTTTATGTATTAACTTTTGTGCAAATTTTGGAAATTTTTGGTCATTTTGCCTCTCTTCTAAACCCTGCTACTGTTTCTTATGCAGAAAAAAAAGAAAAAAAAAAAAAAAGGAAAATGATTATCCTAATGAAATAGATATTAGTTATGTATAGTTCCAGTTGCATGTTTGGAAACCCCAAACTGGGAAGGTCCAAATTTTAATTGAGTTTACGTTAATATGTCTAGGTTGAGAAAGTGTTAAGAGCATAAAACTTGCGCACAATGGTAGTTCCAGTCACATAATAAAGAGGTAAAAATAAGCACACTTTGGGAAGGGCTAAAATAACCTATCCTAAGCTAAAATAGTTAATAAAATAAAATAAAATACCCTCATCACATCATTCCCCCTGTCTTCAATTTTCATCAATAATTTATTTATATATATAATTTTTTATTTTATTTTATTTTATTTTTTTGCTGATCAAAAAATAATTGAAATAGAAGCATATCAGTCTAGCTATGATAACAAAAATTTATCAATTTATTTTTCAACTAGTAAAATCTTCTTCACCTTCTTCTTTTCATTTTGGGGTTTAAAAACAAATTAATAATAATAAAACATTTTAGTCCAAGGAAGTAGAGGGGTTTGAGGGAAAAGGATAGAGTAAACAATTCCAAATTTAATGAGCTGGCTGATCCAAGAGTACGATATATTCCAACACAGAGATGAGGCAATCACTATTGGGCAGTCAACAGAGTCTATTTGTAAACCTATTTCGATAATTTGAATTATTAATTTTTAAGATATATTGAGTAGAATATAAGTCTAAAAAATTAAATTGATAAGATATCGATAATCCTTTCATGAAATCAATATAAGAAAAGGGGAATGAGAAATTTAATCATGACAAATCCAATTTATCCCAATTAGATTGACACAAAAAAACTACAAAATCATATGCAAACAACTCCAAAAAAAAAAAAAAAACAAACAAAGAACAGAGAAATTGGTGAGGTTCCAACACAAGCGCATGGGACAACAAAGAAATAAATAGTAAATTACAAATACATTCTCTCAGATTTGCTTAAAGTAAAAATTGCCTTTTGTAGTTTAAAAAATTAAAAATACCCTATTGTTAAAAAAATTTATTTAACAGAATTAACAGAAAAAAAGAAATTCATAATTGCTCTCTTATATAATAATAAAATTACATAAATTATTAATTGAAACATATTTATAACATCATTAAAAACTATTAATTGACTTGATGATTTATAAATAGAAGGGGCAATTTGTTATAAAATTACAAACCTCAAGGGGTGAAATGTAATTTTCAGAACCATAGGGAGCGCTTTGTATTTTAATCAAATCTTAGGGGGTATTTGTAATTTACCGAGAAATATAAACAAACAACACCATAATCAACAAATAGCGCCCCCGCAACCCAAACTTGTTATATATATATATACATCTATTTTGTATCGGCAAAATAAAATATATTGATGAAAATTAAGAAAATACAAGACTGCCAAAATTATATCAATAAGCAAGCATAAGGGCACTGAATTTTTATTTTATTTTATTTTTTATTTTTTTGGATCGACAAAGTAAGAATCTTTATTGATGTAAGAGTAAAGTACAAAGTACATAAACAACAAACATAAAAAAAGAAAGGGGAGTGTAAAAGTATCACGATGAGTTAAATCATTCCAACTATGTTGGCACCAAGAAGCCCATCCTATCATTTGCTAGCACCCCCAAAGTTGGTGAGCAACTAACCAAGAGACAGGAGAACAAATAAGGAAAAAGCAGAGCAACCAGACAACAACAAAGCAAAATTGACACAAAGACCACCAGTAATACATCCACAGCCAACAAACCATATCTGGAGGTGGAAAGCAGGCAATTGAACAGAAAAAACAAACAACAGCAGCCAGAGAGACAACATCATACAGCATACACCATAAGGTATACACCATACAATAGTATACACCAGCAGCAATCTAGCATCATACAACTCAAATAGTATCATTCACCAGCAGCAATATACACCCTACAGCAGCATACACCACCAGCAATCTAGCATCATACAACTCAAGCAGCATCATACACCAGCAGCATCATAAACTAGCAGCAATCTAACATCAATTCCACCTCTCACAGCAGCACAACTTTGCACCATTAGTTGCCAAACAATGTACCTTCAATCTACAACAACAACTAAATTGACTCTCAACTACACCTAGTAGCATAACTTCACCAATTCAGACAAACAGCCACACACCCTGAGCCAAAGCAGCAGAAACTGAAGCAAAATGGCAGCAGAGTAAACCAGATAGAATCTGAAGCAGAGCAGTAGCAATTCTACTACAAAGCCCAACCGGACACACTACAAACAACTTCTAACTTGATGGATATTAAATACAAACTCATTCACTATGTACCTTTGCCCAATTGAGTGAGTTTTCAGCCAAAAACCTACTTAACTTTAATAAGCACACATAGATCTTCACAAGTATGCTGCAACCCATTGAAAAGACAATCATTCATACATTTCCAGAGGGACCATAAACCAGCAATTAGGATTGATCTTCAAACTTGATTTTCCTTTTTTCTAACCTTCCAGCCCAGTCACCAGTGCATTAGCATAACTATTGAGTTAGGGGAGACCTAATGCAAACCCCACCACTTAATTAGGTTAGACCAAACTTTCCAAGCAAAAGGGCACAACAATAGCACATGATGAAGTGTTTCAATCTCAGCTTGACAGAACACATAGTCAGAGCTAACTGTTGTTCTGAGGATGCCAATTCTATGTAAGTATTCAAAGGATTTTATCCTCCCATTCCAAGCCATCCAAGAGAAAAATTGGACTTTAGAAGGGGAGGGATTGTGCTAAATCAAATTAGGAATTACCAAAGAAGATCCAAGCAGAGATTCACACCATTTAACAACACTTTTGACACTAAACATACCTGAAAGGTCAGATTTCCACTAGAACAAATCAATTGAATCCGATCTCAATGCAGGGCCCTCACCTAAGACGACCCTTAACCTCTCAATTCATCTTCCTCCTATGCCAATAAGGGCCTTCTAAAGCTAAGTTGCCAATTGTTTTGATGATTAGCCCTAAACAACTACAAGTGCAAGGTGATGCCTCTATCCTCTGATAAGTAATAGAGTCTAGGAAATTGGGACTTCAAGCACCTAGTTCCCAGCTAATTATCAACCCAAAAACTAATTCTTTCACTATTACGAATCTTGATTTCAACATTCTCCAAATAATAATTGAACAAACTGCTATTAGAATCACTAACACGAATAATGTCACTCCATACCTGTGAGATATCATTGGCCTCCATATGAAATGGAAACCATCTACCTCATTCTGACTGATACTTACGGTAGATGACTTGTTTCCATAGTGAACTGTCTTCTTTCCCAAACCTCCACCACCATTTAACAAAAATGTTGTTATTCAATATACTTAAGTTTCGTATGCCCAACCCACCTTGCTTCTTATCCATGGTTAAATCCTTCCATTTTACTGAGTGAACTTTCATTCTCACATCTAAATCATTTCATAAAAAGGCTGCTTGTATATGGTCCAGCTTTTTTGCCACACTTCTAGGCAACCTAAAGAGAGACATATAGTAAACAGGTAGAGAAGAGAGAACATATTTGATTAATGTTACTCTTCCAACAAAGGACAACAACCTCCTCTTCCAACTTGACAGTTTCTTTTTAAAGTTGACCACCACAGGCTTCCATGTTGCCCTCCTAGATGGGTTGGCTGCTAAAGGCAATCCAAGATACTTCAGTGGGAGCTTCTGATAAGTACAATTCAGTCTAGAAGACATTTTTTTTACACACTCATTAGATAACCCTACTCCACAAACACCACTCTTGTGGAAGTTGATCTTCAACCCACAGATTATCTCAAAGCATCGAAGTATTCTCTTCACAGTTAACACTTCAGACCACTCAGCTTCACAAAAGATAATTGTGTTATCTGCGAATTGGAGATGGGAGATGCTGATGGCATTGGACCTAATGAGTACTTAGCAAGTGCATTCCAATTAGGTTGGGTCCTAAAAGAAAGACGAAAGAAAGCCTAAGGCAAGCAATAGGGAAGTTAGCAAGGAGCCAACAAAGAGAAGAGGGAGAGGGAGAGGGAGAATGGGATATGGGAAATACAAGAGGCACTATATCACACTAAAGAGAAGGGGAAAGCCTTTCCTTAGCTTCTATTTTTCTAACATGCTCAATATGATGGAGGAAATCGATGATCGAAAAGCCATCAAACCTCAACTTTGCTTTAGACCAAAAAGCCACTTGGAGTTTGATTTCATTAATAAGCCTTTCCCAATTAATTTGGAGATTGCTGAAAATAACACTTTTCTAGCAATCCAAATGTTCCAACAAACACTGAGAAAGAGGGCTTCCCAGATGGTTTGCTTGAAAAACCTTTTGAAGGACGAATTGAAGAATAGCAGACCAAACTCTCCAAGAGTCTACACATAGCAGAAGAAGATGGTTGACGGATTCAGAGTGTTGATCGCAAAAGACACAAAAATAGTCTGAACCTAAGGGAATAATTTTTCTATGGACCAGAAGATCTCTCGAGGCAATCTCATTGAGCATGGCTAACCATCAAAACACTTTAATCTTCAGAGGTGTTATTGTTTTCCAAAGAAATTTACTGTCAAAATTGATGGAACCCAAAGATATCTCAAATTTAGTGCAAAAAGATTTGACACTAAAGACACCACACTTGTCTACTTTCCAAACAAGCCTATCAATAGACCTAGGTAGGGGGGAGACATTACTAAGCAACTGAAGCAAGTCTCTAAGCTTAGATAGTTCCCACTCAAGAAGTTGCCTTCTAATTAGAGATTGCAAATAGGACCATTATCAGATAATAAGAAGAGCTCGGCCACTGTGTTCTTTGATTGATGGGAGAGGGAGAATAATCTTGGGTATAACTTAGACAATGATTTTGAATCAACTCAAGGGTCAATGCAGAAAAGAATGTCAGTCCCTGAGTCGATTTTGAGGATGAGGTTGAAGCGGATGATAGAAGAGAGATCATTGTTTCTAATGCCAACACCAATAATACCTTTCCAAAGATAGGAGCATCCGTGAAAAATCTAAATCATATAGAAAACAAGATGATGGAGGAGCACCATATTTTTCAACTGCCACTTTTCTCTATAGGGCCTATTCTTCAGAACCGAATCACCACCACCAATTTGCAAGAAGTGCCGTGTTTTTCACATTCAAGGAAGCAACACCAAGACCACCAAAGCTCTTACCCTAAATAATTGAAGCCCATTTTATTAGACGAATTCTCTTTTTGTCATCACTGTCACCCCACACAAAGCTTTTTTTGAAGTTTCTTCAATTCAGCACATACCGACACAAGGAGCTTAAAGAGAGAAGGGTAATAGAATGGAAGGTTGGAAAGTGTGGCTTGAAGGAGGGTGAGCCTACCCAAACCTGTTACATAGAATGGCTAATCAATTGTTGACACTGGGGAAATACTATGGTATGCAGCCATCAAATGTGTGTATCATATGTCTATGTCATATATTTTTGTAGTATATATTATGCAATTTTGTGTTAAATATTACATAATTTATTGGTAGACTTACGACAAGTTGTGATTTATAAATGAAATTAAGCATGTTGTAGTAATGCTATGCATCTTTATCCTAACAATTTCTGACTAAAAAATGTGTGACATTACTACAAAAATGGGTAGCAATGCCACAGAATGCGTTACTTCATTTTTGAACCATAAATTATTGTAACTCTATTGGAAAATATAAATAACATTTATTACAAAATTACGTAATAGAAATGCATATGGTACACACCTTTTGAAGAATGTGTGCCATAATGTTATCCCTATGTATATATGCATAAGAGTAAAAAAGAGTTGCAAGTAGCACAATCTTAGCCAGCTCATTGGATTAGATTTAACTAAGTGTGGAAATTTGAGATACATGACACGATAACACACCACCAATTCTATTTGAATTTAATCGATTAGGTCAAGGTTAGTCATTTTTCGACATGAATACGAATATGAAATGCCCAATGACATGAATGTCAAATGAGAAATTTTGTGGTTGGGGTGGATACCATATGCATCTTTGGTTATGACATTTTTGTCTTCAGTTTTGACTTACTGTGCTATTAGTCATGACATGTTATGATGTTGGTTATGATAAGAAGTAGAGCTCAAGCTGTAAGAAGATCACTAGCTCAGTTAGCTCAACCAATAGCTCAGTTAACAGCTGCATTGATAAGATCTTTTAGGTTGCAGTTAGAACTAGAGTTAGGGAAAGTAGTTATGGTTTAGTTAGTAGTAACCTTAGTTAAATATAGGGGTGAAGGAATAATCGTCAAAACCGAATCAACCAGCCGAACCGAGCGGTTCTTGATCTGCTTTGCTTTTTTTATTCAGTTGGTAGTTTGTATTTTTTGATTTTATCGGTTACAGTTTGGTGCACAATTCTACAAAAAGTACACTGAAATGGACCGAACCGCACCGAATAAGAACCCATATGTCCACGTGTATTAACCATAGCCACTAACCTGTGTCAATCAAATAACAAATAAGTCCTATATTCCTATATTCACACACGATAAAAATAGTTTCTCTCTCTCATCATTAACTCACTCTCTCTTCTTTCTCTTTTTTTCTCTTCAATGTTGGTTGGGTTTCTCTCTCTCTCTCTCTCTCTCTCTCTCATCTTCCAACAATGGTTAGGTTTCTCTTGACTTAGGGTTTCTACATCAACATCGATCCACCATCACTTCATATGTTCTATCTCCACCATCAATTCATCATTTTCTCATACCCTCCTCTCATTGTCACTCATCTGAAGTTGGGAAGGCACACTTATTGACTCACTGAGATTTCTTTACTCTCACTGCAGAGAAGTTGATGTTGATGTAGCTAATTTAAGATAGAGCTAAGGTAATTTCAGGTTCTTATTCAAATGAAAACCTTAATTTGGAATCTAAAAACCCTAATTTTTTTTTTGTGAAGATTTTAATCATTTTTTTGGCATTTTTTTTTCATTTTCATTATCATTTTCATTTTTGTTTTTGTTTTTGTTTTGTTGGGAGAAAAAGAAGATAGTAGAGAAAAATATAGGCCCAATTTCATTGGAATGAAAAGAATTTGAATGTCCAATTTCATTTTACAAGGATTCTGTAACACTTTCTTTGATTTGGATGTTGTTAGATTTGGGTTTTATTTTTGCATTTTGAATATACCCAAAATCGAAAAAATAGGCAAAACCGCATAGTATCGAATGAATCAGTTTGATCCGATTTGTATGGTTATGTCAATCAATTTGGTTCTAGATTTTTAAAAAAATCGAATTTACCAATTAGGTAAAAAAATGGTAAGGAAAAAGAAAAGAAAAAGATGGGGGGGTGAACTGCACCGATTTCACTGCTAGTTAAATAGCAGTTGAGCTATCCTATAGCTTTATGTATAAGATGTCAATCTATGTACTTGTTAATCAATGAATAAAAGATTCACTTTCTTTTTATGGTATTAGAGCAGAACAAGTTCTCATGAACAATAGAGATCCAAGAAGGTTAATCAATGGCGTCTCCATCAATGGTGACTCCATCTGCTTTCGTTACATCAACATCAATACCTTCAAATCTCATTCTACTCATCTCAAATTTGAACTCGTTTGTCAATGTAAAGCTTGATTCAACCAATTACATCGTTTGGAAGAATAAACTTCAAAATATCTTAAGAGCTACATAGTTTCTCTGCTATGTCGATGGAACAAAGGTATGTCCATCATCTACTGTGATTGATTCAAACAATGCTGAGATTTGGAATCCTGAATATACACAATGGATGACAATCGATGCTCATCTGCTTAGCTGTTTGACTACTACTCCATCATCATTGATTGTTACCTCTGTTTTCTATTGCACAAGTCATGAGGTATGGAGTGTTCGTGCCAAATGCTTCACATCATCATTAAGATCACACATACATCAGTTGAAAAACAAACTCAGTCACATTGTAAAAAAGGGAAACACAATTGAAGAATACTTGAGTCAGTTTAAGGCTGTTGCAGATCAAATGGCTTTGGTTGCTACACTTGTTAATGATGAGGATCCGATGTTATTGATCCTCAATGGTCTATCGAATGAGTAAAATCCATCAAACTAGATCTGAGCCTATTTCTATTGAGGATTTGTGTTCTTTACTTAGTTATGAGTCCATTCATATTGAAGCATTTACCAAGCACACACAAGCCTCAAAGATACCTTTTGCTACAATCACTACAAGAAATTACACTTTTGGCGACTACTTTTGGCGACGACGTCAATTTTTCATCGCCAAAAGTATATTTTTGGCGACACGGTGATCAATTTCGTTGGTAAAAGTATACCTTTACCGACACAATTTGTTGTCGTCGCTAAAAAGGCATAACATTATTTTAGCGCAAAATTTTTTGGTTGGCGCCAAAATTTCAAAACTTTTACCTACGAGGCTTCTGTTTTAGCAACACAATGAGCGTTGCTATTAGTGTGCTTACTTTTGGCAACGACAAGTTGGCGTGGGCAAAGAGTTAACCATTTAGCGACGATGACACTATTCGTCGGTAAAAGTTTTGCTAGTGGAATGATGTGATTTAGTGATTTGTGTTTTTTATTATAATTTTTGAAAGAGTTTTAAATATTTTAGTTACTAAATTGTAAAATTAAAATAATCATTGAATTAGATCACAAAATGAACCCGTTGAGTCCAAACACACTCTTCAGTTGATATGACTAATTTGAGATAACTTAAACTTTTTCAAAGAATATGGTTAGAATATCAATTTCAATATGTTTGTTTTTATTTTCAGAAACTAGTTTCAAATTTTTTTCCCTAAAAAACTAAAAAAAAAAAAACTTATTATTTTTGTATATTTTTATCTTTTAGGTCATAAATACTTTTTAAAATTTTAAAAATATAATTTTATTTTTTATTGCTTTCAAATTATTTTTAATTTTATCAACAAAAAAAAAAACAAATCCAATTTTTTTTTTGTTTTTTTTTTTTTTGTTTTAATCTTTTAGGCCATAAATACTTTTTTAAAATTTTAAAAATATAATTTTGATTTTTATTGCTCTGAAATTATTTTTAATTTAAAAAAAAAAAAAAACAAATCTAAAAATTGTTTTGAATATTTTATTTATTTATTTTTTTTGGGTAGAGCAGGTAAAGATCAGCGGCATTTCCCTCTTAAAATTCCCTCATGTTTTTTTTCTTTTTTTCCTCATCAAATCTCCCCAAATCAATCTCCACGATTTCACTCTTGCACATCCTTATCTCGGAATTCGTAGTTCTCTCTCCCTCACGATTTCACTCTTGATCGTAGGGTTTGTGCCGTTTGCTGCTGCCGTGCGAGATCGGTGGTTCAGTCTCCCATTATAGGTTTATTCCCTTTTGCTTTGTATCTCAATGCCCCTGCTCCTCTCTCTCAATTTCTTAAATGAATCTATGTTTGTCTATTTTCACTTCTTCTATTATTTAGATTTTGGGGTTCTCTGAAGGATGCTTTTTCCAAACAAATTCCATGCTTAAGTTGGGGAAGATGGGGCCTTTACGGGTTGTCCAGTACAATATCATTTTGAAATGCAAAACTAAAAGGATATGAAATTTTAATGAACACCTAACCTGAATCCACATCAAACGTTTAGGTTAGACCATGGATTTGCCTCTGTATGAGAGGATGCCTGTGCCCATTCACCAGGAATTTATTCATCTTCTCAGTGGGCCTCTTACTTCAAATATTAATAAGAACCCACAGTGACTATTTATGTAAGGTAATAAAATAAGAACACTTCTACTGGTGCATATGAATAAGAGAGGCTTTAAAATCTGTTCCATCTTAAACCCAATACAAGTCACCAATTCTGAGACTGTTAGTGCCCCTACTATGAGTTTTGACATTTCAACCTTGCCCCCAGGGCATAGAGGTGGCTTATTTGTCATAACTTAAGTAACCCACTTCCATGCTGAAGCTTACTGGGATTCTCTTTCATGTAGCCTTGCTCATTGAAACACCTATTCAAGAGTTGAAATTCTATCTCACAGAGGAAATGGTCTATTGTATCCAGTATAAGAACACTTTGGAGACAATGTAATGTTAGAAATAGAGGATGCAATAAGATATTATACCATAAAGCTTAAGGGCCAACTTATGATTTTTTACGTGTTTGAATGTGAATATAAAGGCATAAATACAATGTAGTAATTGAAAGCACATGCTTTAGTAGTTAAAATTTGCAACCAACTTAATTTAAAATTTGAGAACACATGCTTTAGTAGTTGTATATAAAAAGGCTGTTTGGTTTCCACTTATTTGCAACTTATTTTGTTTAAATTTTGAAAGCACATGCGTTAGTAGTTGTACCTAAAATGGTAGGGTGTTTGGTTCCACTTATTTTGTTTTCAGCTTATTTTCCTTTTCAGCTCAAAAAAAGTTTAAATAGCTTAGTATTTTAAGTTGGGTTTTAGATGGTTTTTTAAGTTAAGAGAGTATTTGGGTGTACTACAAAAGTGCACTTTTTATTTTTGATATTTTTATCTTGGGCAAATTATACTAACGGTCCCTATAGTTTGAAATTTGTGTCACTTTGGTTCCCGACTTTTCAATTGGTTCATTAACAAAAAATTTAGAGGCAGTGGCTGGATGTAATTTGTGGTAGGGCTTTTTAGGAGAGCTGATAATCCCTTTTAGACAAACATAGAAGTTTCATCAAAGAGGGGGTATTGATTGGTGTAGTGGTAAATGCTTGAGTTCCCGTGTATGAAAATATGGATTGGAATTGAAAAATGTAGTCCCTTCCCACAAATATTACAGAGGTTAGGCCTGTAGCCACCCTTAGTCCTTCCCTATGCCCTTAATTTGTAGGAGCCCATTAGGTAATGTCCTTTAAGAAAGATATTGGAATGAATTGGAATGGTACATTGCCATGCCAACTGCCTTTTACCATTTAACAAACATTAAAAATATATGGATTTTCTTGTTTTTTTGTTGATAAATGTAAAAAACACTTAACTTAATACATAATATATGCAGATATAATACAACTTTAAAGGATTTGTTGGTCGAAACCTTGATACAAAATTAAAAAATCCTATAGGTAGATGCACCTTTATTGACGATGATGTGTCACTACACTTATATTAACTACTTTGTCTTCATGTTTAAAGAATAAATAAATAAAAAATAAAAGGTTGTGTCCTATTGATATTAACTACTATCTTATGATCAGACATGGACAGGAGTTGGATGTTAATTTCTGATAGATTTAGTCAGCCATATGTAGATGGGGTGAACTCATTTATTGAATTTGCAAAGGTTCATTTGGGTGAGGCTAGGGAGATTAAGTGCCCATGCATCAATTGTTGTAACTTTTATAAGCAGGAGTATGATAGTGTGAAGGCTCATTTGCTCATAAGTGGGATGATAGTATCATACACCACTTGGTTAGAACACGGTGAACTTCCAGAACACAATAACCTTGATGAAAGCAATGGTGAGAATGATAAGGATGAAGATGAATATGATGAACTGATAGAGGACTATCAGAGGGGGAATTTTATGGAGGGTGATACTCTAAAAAGAGAGGATGTACGACATTTTGATAAATTGTTAGATGCTTCCCAATGTTGCTTGTACCCAGGTTGCAAAAACTTAGATACTTTGTTATCATTCGTTATTCAGATGCTACATGTGAAGGTAGAAAACAGGTGGAGCAATAAGTCTTTTGACAAGATTTTGGAGATACAAAGGTGATTCCTACCAGAAGGCCACGTGGTGCCAGGGTCAATTTACGAGTGCAAGAAGTTGCTACGTGACTTGGGCTTAGGGTATGAGCTCATCGATGCATGTAAACATGATTGTGTACTATTCTGGAAGGAGAATGCTCACTTGGAAAAATGTCCCACATGTCAAGCATCTAGGTACAGAGTAAATGATAGCAAGGGTAAGAAGATCCCTCAGAAGATATTGCGTTACTTCCCTTTGACACCTAGGTTGAGAAGATTGTACATGTCTAGGAAGACGGCAAAAGACATGACATGGCATAGTGATAAGCGTGTGGACGATGGTGTAGGGAGGCATCCGGCTGATTGTAAAGAGTGGAAGGAATTTGATTTGCATTATCTAGAGTTTGCCCAGGAGACTCGCAATGTTAGGTTGGGCCTAGCCACCGATGGGTTCAACCCTTTTGGGAACATGAGCACTTCCTATAGCATGTGGCCTGTCATACTCATGCCCTATAACCTCCCACCTTGGAGATGTATGAAGGCCCCATTTTTCATGATGTCCTTACTTATTCCTGGATGTAATCAACTAGGGACTGATATTGATGTCTACCTAAGGCCATTGATTGATGAGTTGAAGGAGTTATGGGAGAATGGCGTCATGACTTACGATGCCTCCATTGAACAGACATTTCGGATGCATGCAGCTATAATGTGGACCATAAATGACTTCCCTGCATATGGTGACTTATCTAGATGGAGAACTAAAGGTTATTTGTCTTGCCCTCCTTGTAATGATAATCCATTGTCATGCGGGTTGATCAGTAAGATTGGGTGGGGGGGTCATCGAGCTTACTTGCCTGATAACCACCTTTGGAGGAAAGACAAGAAGTTTGATGGTTTAATTGAGCTTAGAAAGAAATCCTTGGATTTACCAGTGGAAAAAGTAATGGCTCAATTGGATCAATTACGGGAAGTCAAGTTTGGAAAGGATCCTACCAACAAGAAAAGACCACGAGAGTCTGAAGAATTGAATTGGACAAAGAAAAGCATAATGTGGGAGCTACCGTATTGGAAGAAATTAAACCTCCGACACAATCTTGATGTCATGCACATTGAGAAGAATATTTGTGAAAACTTTTACGGGACGATGTTGGCCATAGATGGGAAAAACAAGGACACGTACAAAGCACGTGATGATTTGCAAGAAATGGGCATAAGGCAAGAATTGCATCTACAAAGGAAAGATAACGGATCCGTTGTAAAGCCTCGGGTAGCCTACGCATTGGATTCTCGACAAATAGATGGTTTTTGTGAATTCTTGAAGTCGATTAGTTATGCAGATGGCTATGCAGCAAACATCTCAAGATGTGTGACTTTTAAAAATGGAAGATTATCGAGCATGAAAAGCCATGATTGTCATGTCCTGCTTCATTGACTTCTACCAATTGGCATGTGTGGTTTTGTGAACAAGGAGATTTGTACAACACTATTTGAGTTGGGCAACTTCTTCCAAGAACTGTGCTAAAAAACATTAAGGCAGACTGATTTGGAAAAAATGGAAGAACAAATTGTGCTCATACTTTGCAAGTTGGAGAAAATTTTTCCTCCAGCTTTCTTTGATGTGATGGTCCATTTGGCTGTTCACTTGCCCCGTGAGGCCATGTTTGCTGGACAGGTGCAATATCGATGGATGTACCCGATCGAAAGGTAATCATTATGAACATATGGCTATTTATTAATTTTTTATAACTAAACTATTGTGCAAAAATCCACCCATAAAAGACTAATGTTTAAGAAGTAATTTTCTTGCATCAAGAAGCATAATTTTCATTGTTAATTTTTGTTGAAGGTTTCTCGGGACTTTGAAAGGGTATGTCAGTAATAGAGCACGTCCAGAAGGTTCTATCGCTGAGGCTTACATTGTCAAAGAGTGTCTTACTTTTTGTTCAATGTACTTAAAAGGGATTGATAAACCTGAACGAAATGATGATGGTGGTGAACGTGGTCCTGGGATGGAGGTCTTCACCCAAAATGCTTGTCTATTCTCACCTATCACAAGGGCTCTTGACCCTTCGTAAAATGAACCAGAAATGGCTCACTGGTTTGTGTTGTACAATAGCTCTGAGGTGGAGCCATATATTGAGTATGTATTTAAGTTTAATTACGTTTATGCATAATCGTTCCATTTTGTTTCGAACTCTCAAAGTTAATTACGTATATCACATTTCCTTGGGTAGGGAGTAGAAGAATATTTTACATAATCTACAAGGACGTGACATAACTCGGGTACAATGAGAAGAATTTCCAAAATGGTTCAAAAATCGCGTAAGATATACTAAAGAAAATAACTGAATACAATTGTTGAAACTTTCAATTCACATTAACTTAGTACACTTGTTATATGGTGTTTTATGTAGATGAATGATTTGCGAACGAAAGGATCACCTGAAGCAACGGACGAATTGTGGTCATTAGCAAGTGGTCCTGGATCGGTAATTGACTTTTATTCTGGGTGCATCTACAATGGAATTCGATTCCATACTAGAAACCGTGAAAATTGTCGCACCTACCAAAATAGTGGGTTGGTCATAGAAGGGGACCATAATGGGAACCAAATTAATTTTTACGGCTACTTGTGCAAAATATGGGAATTGAAATACTTGCATGGGGGTACAATGGTTTTGTTCCAATGTGAATGGTATGACACCGGTCACAAGAATAGAATATACTTCGATGAACATGTCACAGGTATTGATGTTACAAGACTTTGGTATAAAGATGACCAATTTGTTCTACCTAGTCAAGTAAGACAAGTATTCTACGTCAATGATACCAGCAAAGGAAAAAATTGGAGAGTCGTTGAACGTGTTAAGCATCGGGGAGTATGTGATATACTAGAGTGGGATGATGTCTCTAATGATGCTTTTCAACAGGATGAAACCACTGATGGTGTTGGGGTAGTGATCCAAGTTAATGATGTTCAATACATCAGGGATGATATGGATCCTGAGATCATTTTCAATGATCAACAAATGGCAGAGAATTTAGTTCACAATGATGACGAGGACGACACAATCATAGAGTATAATGATGATGAAGATGATGAACTGCATAGACAACCTGATGTTGATGCAGATCCTGATATAGATCTTGATATAGATTATGATATGTAGTGTTTGATATAGATCTTGATACAGATTATGATATGTAGTGTTTAATTTTTAATTATATGGACAAGTGTTATAATTTAATAATAAATTGCGTGGTTTACATTGCATGGCATTGTTTTTCAAATTTCATAGCATTGTTTCTCTATTTCATTTCATTTAATTATATGCCATATGTACAGTTACAAAGATGTCCAGAAACGGTAAATCATTTCTGAAGCCCGACGGCTTAGTCCAGAAGATGACGAAATATGAGGAGGATAGGAAAAAAAACAATCCAGAAAAATAAAATCAGATTTGATGCTCTAGTCCCTCAAGAATTCAATGTTTGGTTCTATTGAAAAGGGCCATAGTGAAAGTTGTAGGGTGGGAAAGAGAAAGGTGGGTGAAACTGATAATGACGAGGACTATCAACCACTTGATGATGATGATGAAGGACTGAGTTCTTCAAGTGATAATGGTGAGCCTTTTGATTCTCAAGTGATTGAGGTAATAAATGTGTGTTTAAAAAGTAATTTCTCTATTTTTTTCACTTGTTATATTACTTGTGGTATGTTTAGTTATTTCAGATTTATTTTTTATTAAGCAACCTTAAATTATTGAAAATGTACTAACAATTTTTTTTTTATATTATGTCAAGATATTCATATGGGTCTCGATAGGAAAACAAATAGGTGTGCAGCTCGCCTAATAGCTTCACAAACACCTAGGGAAAAGAGAAGTATTGTTGATGAAGAGACACTTACTTTTCCGAGACGACCAGTAGCTGCACAAGTTAATCATTCAAAGAGCACACCTGAGGTCTCGACCCAACCTATCCATCTTCCCGCCTTACAGACTAGGCCCAATCAGCTCCTTACCTTCGCCACTCAACCTAACCACCTTTCAAGTCCTATGACTAACAGTGGAGGTGAGAAATAAATGACCACTTAAATGAAATGATAATTTCTTATCTCAATATTTATTTAGTGCATTCATGTTTTATGTCGACTAAATTGAATAAAATGTTGGTCATAATAGCATCAATTCCAGTTTTAGGCAAGAAACATGTACGAGGACCGACCCGAGGAAAGAATGTGGAGAAGATTAGAAAGGAACATGGTGATCGAATACCCGTTACACTTAACCATTTGACCAAAGCAATAGAAGGGGATTACGCCACACCGCTAGCAGCTGCTCTTGGTCAACAAATTCCAGTTCATGCCCCAGTTCGAAATGATGGATGGCTAGAAATTGCCTTTGGGTTAAAAAAATCCATTGTTACAAGAGTTGGGGTAATTTGAAATACATGTGTTATATATTTAACATGTTATTTATGTTAATCGCAATGATATATATAATATATTGAATTTTATTATTTCCAATTGCAGCAAACTTTTGACTTTGGGGACTACAATAATGATGTGGATGTGAGATGTATTATTGATCATAAGTGCCAAACTTTGTACAGTGAATGGAAAAGTAGATTACACACACACTACAAATCCCTTAAAGAAGACAATGTATCTGACCTCAAAAGTCAGATACTATATCCTTTTCCAAAGGATGATTGGGAATGGATGATTGACAATTTGTGGGAAATTGATGATTGGAAGGTATTTATAAAAAAAATTTACTAAAGTAACATCCTCCTGTATATTAATACCTAATTTTTTTTTAATTTGTAGGTAAAGTCAGAGAATGCGATGAAAGCGAGAGGTTGTGTGAAATATAATCATACGAGCGGCTCGAGATCATTTGCATCGTGAGCATCTATCATTGTAAGTGTAGATTTACAAATTTGAACATACTAAATTATAAATACAGAATTTTTGATTGACTAGAAAATCTAATGAAATGAAAGGTACAAGGAAACAAACCAACTATTACGAAACTATTCGAGGACACCCACAAACGTCACTGAAATGGAGCAGTGTGGATAAATAACATAGCTGAGGAACATCATGTACCCATAACTATTTCAATTTCAATAATAAATGTTTGCATTTTGATATAATGTTTTAAGCATATTTATGTTTCATTCATAGGCCACTATGGTTTCAAAGATCGCTGAGCAATCTCAACCTAGTGTCACGCATCCATTGTCTGAGGAGCAGATTTCCAGAGAAGTACTTGGGAAGAGGTCGGTCTACTTGAAGGGATACGGGATCTGCAAGGACAGTACTTGATCTTCTATACATTTTGAGGCTCCTAACTCCGAGGTGATTGTTTTTCAACAGCAGTTAGTTGACCAGCGATAACAATTAGTTGACCAAGAAAAGCAGTTAGTTGACCAGGCTCAAAACATGAGTACAATGCAAACTATCATTCAAATGTTGGCAGCAAAAAATGGGATAGATCTAGCAAACATTTCAGGGTTAGTTCCAAGCAACAATGTCGAGGAGGATGCATCGGGTGTAAGGGAGGATGAAACTTCTCTCAGTTGAAATAGAGGTAAATTTGACACCTCATTAAATTGATTTACTTTATTTAACCAATCCTAACATGTGTCAACAATATAAAATTATATAAACTTTGTATTACAATCCTAGCATTACGACCTTTGTATACAATAGCTTGATAAAACAATAGCTTCACAACAATTTTCTGATTAATTTTAACTATATTTGTATATTATTGTTGAAGTTAATGCATTAATAAAATACTCATGTTTTTATCCTTTTGTTCACAGGTTGGTGATAGATGTTCGTGGTTCAGTAGTGATATATATCGTTTTGCACGTTGGCATTCATTTAATTTTTTTTTTTCTTTCGTTTTATAGGTTTTTCTGTTGATTGTTTATATACTTTTTGGAATTATTATGTTTGGGATTGTTGGATATAGTTAGACGCATTTTAGGATTATTATGTTTAGTATTGTTGGATATTTGAATAAAATTTGGGATGTTGAAATGCATTTGATATTAATTTGGTTACATTACTAATTGTTATGATGTGTTTAGTTTAGTTTTTATTATTTGTTATATAAAGGTTTTTTTAAGATCTAGCTGAAAATATTTGTGAGACAGAATTTCTAGGTTATGATACACTTTCCACCAGAGCAGTAGTTGAGGCTCTCTTGGTGAATGGGAAACCGGTACTACAGGTTTCTGAAGGCATTAAAGACATTTACTTCATCATCTAACGTGTTACAAATGGCTAAAGCAAAGTCTGCTATAAGGAAACCAGTGTTCAATAAGGTTGATTAGCTGTGACCTGGCACTGATGGGGTTTGTATGGAGTCTCTCTGCTCTGTTGAAGCCTCTCTTGTTACTGCTAATGTGTTGCTGCTAATGGGGTTTGTTGCTAATGGGGTTTGTTGTTGTGCTGCTCTTATGCAACTGCCCTGCTGGGGTTGTTGATCTGGTGTATTTTGTTGTTCTGTTTTGGTCTTTTTTGTTCTGCTCTGTCGCAATCTTTTGTAGGTTGACACGCTACAAGGGTTTCAAGGAGGGGCACAAGAGGATACTTGTGGCAACAGATCTGGTTGGTAGGGGAATCGACATCGAACGTGTTAACATTGTAGATGGGTACAGTACTTATGGCAAATAAGGAGCATCCAGATAGAACTTGGCAGCTACATTTGTTAATGCATTTGTTAATGTTGGCGTATTTTACTGTAACAAACTTTATCATGTTCTAGTTGGCCAACAAAAAAGTAATGTAATGTGTTGGACTCAAGTCATTACTATAAGGTCATTTCCTCTTCTTGCAATTTTTGCTTCCTGGGGAACTATATATTTTGTACAATAAAAGTTAAGGTAGCTCATACTGGTTACTTGATTTAGTAAGCATAACACTTATTGCATAAACTATTATTGAAGAAGTATCTAGCTTTGCTTGAGTTAGGCCTGGCACTCTTTAACATTTTGTTGTAATCCCTTATAATATAGAATCAGTAGAGTTAAATTTGAGCATGTCCAATTGATGGTCAATAACAGGTCATGAGACCTGCAGTGAAGTACACAAATGAGTAGGAAAAAAGGCTACTTAGGAGTAATAATGACAGTAAACACAAGTGCACTACTTCACCACACGTCCCCCTTGTACCCCCAAAAAATGCTAATGACTCCCCCTTACTCATGCTTTTCCCCGTTTACATAGGATGCTTGGGAGGGGTCAACTGGGAACATACCTAATGAAGAGATCACCACAAATCCCAGCTTCTCTTTATTGATTGAAATCATCTCTGTTAAGGTTTTATCTAACTGATAAAGGGTGAAATTGGAAACTCTTATGACCTGTCACTCCCATGCAGATGTGAATTATAGTGCAACAGTATAAATAGCCACCCTTTGTCAATCACCCACCCTCCAAACTTTGGATAAATTATATGTCAAAGAAATTATTGTTCTGGTTGGCCTTGAATCTTTTTGACTTCTATTTTGAAAATTTTCCAGTGAGTATTTACAGTGAATGAAATTGCCTTATGTTTATCAAGCATAGGTAAATACTTCACTGTTGTATATGTTATGTTGAAGAATGCATTTGAGAAAATAATTCTTGATAAACTAAATGATATCTTTTATTTTTCCATGGCAATCAGATAGTCTGTTGATGTAATTGTCAAAGAATCAAGCTCAGTTGGTTAGCAACATGGAAGTGACCTTATGGTGCAAAAGAAAAGGTTGGGCTGCTTTGCTTCAGAGCCTATCATAAAGGAGGAAGTCGAAGAGGCCAATATTATTCTCGCACAAAGACATGTGATCTTCAATTTATCTTTGAAGTCTCGGGGAAAAAAAACATGTTTTCCAGAAACTTAAGGTCCTTGGTGCTTTATTGCTTATTGCTTATTGCTTATTGCTTTGTTTTGTTAGTAAATAATTCTTCTGCTAATTTGAATTGAAAGTTAAAAGATATTCAAGTTGAAGCAACCCTGGGTTTTTACTTTTCGCATGAAATGTTGACATGTTACATCTCAACTATGAAATCATGTCTTCATGTTAAAATGCCTGCCTCAGATATCGGATATTTTTTTACTTACTTCAGTACTAAAACCTTTGTGGTGCTCATATTATCTTATGTAAATGTGACTGGTTGTCAACTTGTCATACGTGTGACCATTATGAACTCTCTGTGCGTGTCACTGTCATGTATGTGTACGTATGACCCCAACATCTCTTGCAAACGCGTATACAAACAGAGAAGGGCAAGCATCTGTTGTTTTTGGCTAAAGTGTGGGTATGATAGAATCTGGGGTAAAATTTAGGAGGTGGAGGTCTCTCTTGTTTTTAACTTTGACTCCTTGAAAGACACTTTAGTGTTAGTTTTACAGAATGAGTTTGAGATGGAATGAGGTAATGTAAATTACACTTGCAAAAAATTAAGCTAATTTGGTAATTTGAGATTAAAAAACTTCCAGGTGATTGCTCTTCTCTAAATTCTGACTTCTGTTTAAGTGAGAGGATGCTATGTTCAGCAACCAATGCTAAAAAAGACAAAAACAAAAACAAAAACAAAAAACAAATAATCAAAAGACAAAATAAAAATGAAAACAGAAGATTAGAAACACTAATGAAGCCTTATGTATTTTGTGCATAAAGGTTATAGTGTGCAGAAATATATATAAATTTCTTCTGTTACCACATTCTTGCTGTATGAGCACTTTTTCCATATCTCATTGGTGATACTAGAACACAAATAAGTGTTTAGAGTTGAGGTCATCTCTTTGCTTTATATATGAAAAATTGGCCCTTCTGCATGTTTCTAGGTGTACCTCCATAAAAATAGAAACGCACTTTGTTACTTGATTTAATTTCTTTTGTAATAAACAGCATGGAAATTCTTTCATCAAAACTTCTAGCCTAGATTCTCCAGCAACTGCAGCTGGCCTCACCAATGGGAAGAAAATATTGAACAAATTGGATTCAGTAAGCAATACAAAATTGGAAGCGAGTAAATATAATATGACTGAGGCAGACTACTGCATGACCCAGAAGTCATCTCCAAAGACTCCAGTGAAGAGAAGAAATCAAGAACCAGTTAAGTATCAGGCAGCTCATTATTGCTTTTTTTTTTTTATTTTTTTTATAGTAATTCATTTTGCAAGTTGAAATTAACAGCTCAAAAATGGAAAAGTTGTCTTGGGCATGAACCTGAAGATTCTTTAGTTAACACGCTGCCACATTTCACCTGTGTGAACGTGTCTGAATTAAAAAGAGAAAATCTACATTTAAATTCGAAAGCTGCCTGTGCGATGCTTTGGCTCTTTGGTTAACAATTCTGCAGCCTTGTACTTGAGTGATTGTGTCCAGTTCATTGTCTACCACCTTTCAAACTGGCATATAGCCACTGCATAGTAGTTTGTGGAACTCTTCATTTTATTTTTTTTACGTTTTTATTTGAACAGTATTGTGTTAGATCACAATATATACAGATTCATTGGTCTTCCGTCTAAAATAGAAAAGTAACTTATTGGCTGAAGATGCTAGCTAACTTAGCTGGTAAGGCATGTTGGTGGTAGTATCACATGATTGATTTCAATTCTCTTAAGGAACTTGAACAATCCCTTCATTACCCAGCTCTGCTTGCCTATATCAAAGAAAGTATAAAATAAAATCTCTCATTGGAATCTTTTGGTGTTTGTATTTGTGTTTCTACTTTTTAAAACAATCTCTGGGCTCAGATGTGAATGCTTGGGCATGCCAAGATTGAGTCCAGTCCAACGAGATTGATATCTAACTTCTAAATAGGAGACTGTGTGGTCAAGTGGAGAGAACCACCTGATTCTTTGCTTGCCTCAATGCAGAGGACTTAAAATGTGTTAGAATGGAAAGGGAACAAAGACAAATGCTGTAAATAGATGAAAATCGAATTACATTCAGAATGATCAAGAATGCGTTCAAATTCGAAATGCAGTCTGAAATATGCAGTTGTGTTAAATGCTTTCTCATAATACTATATTGTCCTCCCCTTAATTGAATTTAATCCATGAGATGTTTAGAGTTGTGATTATAGTTTTTAACTTTTGTCATTCCAATCTTTTTTTTTATTTGATGATAAATTCATTCTAACCTCTTTCTTTATTACTTCAATTCCTTAATTTAAGAACTTTATCTTATTGGAAATTAGACCTTTTTATATGGCCAAGGATGAAGGTACTTGCTTGTCCATTTGGAGAATTTGGGATCATTGATGTTATGTAGCTCTTCGCTTTGGTGTTAATAAAAATGCTAGTATTCTTTTTATTTGAATGAAAAAATTATTATACATCAAGATACTCTAAATGCACTTTTGTTACTTGATGACTACCCATGATAAGATTTAATGGAAGGCTACAAGGCTGTTATGGAGGATCAGATTAAAGGAGAAAGGTCATTGTGGGCACAATGTTAAGCAGTGGCCGATATGAAGTTTACATACGTGGTCTGATGTTAGCAATATGGGATTGACAAACGATCTAGAAATCCTCGTGCACAAGACTTTCTAAGGCTTATGACAACGTATGTGTTCCGGTATAGTCTTTCGTGGATTTGGTGATTGTCATAGCATACCATTGTCATATTTCCTTGTCACAGGTATCCATCTCTTTGTGTAGCTTACATTGATAAGGTTGAAGAACCCAGCAAAGATGCATCTAAAAAAATTAACCAAAAGGTTTACTATTCTGAGCTAGTGAAGGCTGCTTTGCCTAAGTCTGCTAATTCTTCAGAGGCAGTACAGAATTCGGATCAGGTAAAAACTAAGGCTCTCTTTTAAAACAGACTTTGGATCAGTAGTTTTAAATTTAATAGGAGATAACACAGTCTCAACCAAATACTACTCTACTTGATAGTGCTTAGATTGCTTACTGAGGTCATGAGATTTGCTGGAATTGATCGGAGGCATTGTCACTCATGTAACTAATATTTGCCACATCATTCTTCAACCACACTATCTAATATGGTGAAAATGAATTACAAAGTAAATAAACCATGAATTTGTGACAAGTTATTTACTTGAAAGTGTTGCTACCCAAAATTGCTTGGAAGAATCTATTGTTGCACATAAATAACTACTATGCTCTCATAAGGCACACTTGAAAATTATATAGATTTCCACATTTAATTAATTTGAGTCTCTAATGTACAGGGGTGATGACCCTTTGTGTTCTATGAATCTATACTTTATTTACTTATCAAAAAAAGAAAAAAAGAAAAAAAGAAAAGAAAAGAGAAGAGAGTAGAACATTCAATAATAATGTGTTCTTTACTGTTATACCGATTTTATGCCTTAGAAGTCTACTGGTTACTGGTTACATCTAACTTAATGGAAAAGCAAAAGAAAGAATTTGGTGTTTGCTCAGCTTGTGCTAAACTTACATCTACATTGAACATTTTCTAACTCCTCTAATCATTAATCTGTTTCTACTCTAGCAGAGGATTTGGAGAGAGTTTTTGTAGTTGATATATATGTCTCTAGGGGAATGTCAGAGGTTTTGAATGGCAAAATAATGGTAAGATTATATATCTCATATCCTATTTCTTCCTCACATAAGTAGAGGATCATTTTGCTTTTGTTTTGCTATTTTATAACTGGTTGAAGCTGATATTTCTATAATACGCAGATTATTTCATCAGGACAGTCGGATGCCATTACAAGGGCATGCCCTATTCTCCCTGGTACAATCTACTTATGTCACTATTCTGCAACACTTGCATGAGGATTCAGTTTTTTGATCACTACTTTTAAATTTTCTATTTCATCTCTAAGACAAACTATTATGTTTTTCAAATAGCTATGAGTGAGAAACTTTATGTTTTTGAGGGGGCACTTGGTGTTGGAAGGTGGGCTTTCTTCACAATCTTACCAATTTCTTTGTCATGTTTAGATTTTAGAACAATTTGAATTGTGTTGTTGAGACAAATTTTCATATAAAATTGGTGACAATTAAATTTAGGGTAAAAGATGAAGACAAGAAGAGAGAGAGAGAGAGAGAGAGAGAGAGAGAGAGAGAGAGAGAGAGAGAAATACAGGAAAAGGCTAATGAGAGACACCAAAAGTAGGCATATGTTCTCTTCTTATACACACATATGTTTGCATTTTGTTTATCATCGACTGAACCAACCCAATTTGCATCACTAAATGCTTTCAATTTTAAGTGATCATGGTTAGAGCACAGGATCCATTTCACAAGAGCTGACTTGAGATACCTCTAAATGAACAATCAGGGACAAAAATTTTGGCATGATCAAGCAACTCAGATTATTATGTTCTTCCTCTTCCATGATTATGTCTTATGTTATTTTATTTTGCAGTATGTAACTCTAAATTAAGTTAATAAAGTTTGATTAAGTAGCATGTACTTGTTATTTTGAAATGATAGTTGAAATGGGATAATAAATGGAGGGAGCAAAGTCATCATTGGAGCAACATTGCTAATATATAGCATTTTGTCTCTTTTTATTGCTAAATTATAACAATATTCAGCATGTAGCTATTGAACCATTGGAGACTAGAAAATTCACAACACAAAGACCGTGAAACCATAGGAGATTTTTTTTACTTGACAGGAATACAAGAACTGATAGGCTGCTTCTTAGTAGTGATATGGCTTTGATAACATGTAAATATTGGAAACAAAAAGTGGAATTAAAATTTGGTTAAAAAAAAAACTAATGGCTTTGTGCAGAAAACAACACCTGACCTAATATTACACTAGTGATTGTGTAAACCAAGTCAAATCTAATTTACTATAAACTTACAACTAAATGATTCTTGAATATTCCAATACAAATTTAAGTAATTTCATATCTCTGAACAATGCTTTTCAAATGATAATTTAATTGTGTCTTGGTTGTGCCACTTGATAGTAAATTTGTTTGTGCTAGGTGTTTAACCCAATTTAACAGGGATTGGCACAAGGGAATGGCCCTTTTTCTTTGTTTATTTATGTTAGGTGTTCTAATATCATATTAGATGATGCTATTGTTAATGTCTACTTTTCTTTTTAAATTGCAGCAAAATTGAAATGGTAATAGAGCTGCTTGAGGGCATTCATTTTGTTTCTTCTGCGGAGGCCATTTCTCTTGGTGCCCAAGCTGGTATTCATCCATGGATAATTTATGACATTATTTCTAATGCTGCTGGAACTTCATGGTAAATTATTGTTCACAATTCTTTACTGAGGATTATGTTGTGTGTTTAAAATTTAAATATTTCTAGTCCTGAAGCATTCCTTATAAGCATTCTGATCTGAAATTGCCAATTCTAGATCAGGCACAACCTTGATAGATGAGACTGCTAATAATATGATTTGCACTGTGGGCACCAATTGAGACGATGGCACTGATTGGCACTTTCTGTTTCTGACAATGAACTGATTTTGTAGAACCCATGCCTTTAAAGAAATTAGCTGCAAAATTTATTGAACATTGAAAGCCCTTCTTGTTATGTGCTTACATGTATACATATACATGGGAACATCTGTTTACTTTCAAAGATCTGTGCATTTTTATTATACTAACTCAATAGGTATTCAAGGCTTTGGTGGTTGGTGTTGGTATATGTAAATGCCGTAGTTAGTTTTTTTTTTTTTTTCATGACATTCCTGGAATTTGCTAGCGTTTTCTTAAGCAGATACTGTGTTACCTCCCTGCTAGACATCCTTTCATTGGATTCAATTTTACAAGGTTTTCAAGAATCATGTTCCCCAGTTGCTAAGGGATAATCAAACCAAACATCTCCTGATTACTTTTGTTCAAAATTTGGTAAGTCTTCTCATGTTGTAAGTTTCTTAGTGTTGTTCAAGTGTATTATGAGTAATTTCTTTTCTTCTTGACTTTGAAGTTAAGTTCAATGGGGGTTTTGGGTGAATTAAATGCTAACTGCAGTTTTATAATTCCATTCAAATTATGCTTCCTTTCTTGTGGTGGATTTAGCATTTAGGACATTTACTTGAGGACCATCTGCTAAATGCATACTAAAATTTTAGACTTGAACACCACTCGGTAATCATTTCTTCATCAATGAATTTGGACACATTGAGACTTTCAACAATGATTTTTGAGATATTGATACTATAAGGTAGACCTCAATTAAGAATCACATTCTTAAATGGGTCTGTTATCCACTTATTTTTTTAAGAACTCATTATTGATAAAATAAAGTAATGTATGAAAAAAGTTCACATTAAGAAAACTTATGTTTTTATGAAGTAGAAAATAGAAAAGACTTATTTCACTAGGCATTGAAGTGTAGAAGTGCTAATGTGAGAAAAAAATAAGCTGGTTATCTTAAATACTAAAATCCTATTCAGCATAATCACTTTATTGGAAAGACCTTAAGTGGACAGCTTTGTCATTCTAATCTAAACAAATTCTTCTTCAAATCTTTGAACTCTTATTCAATAGAGATCTCTTTGTGAACTGCAAAGCTAAAACCAAAACAAAGCAAACTAAGCCTTGTGTCCCCAATCAAGTGGCATCAGTTACATGAATCATTTTCCTCTATTTCGCTCTATCAATGGGTGGATGAGTCAATTATGCCTGATGGGTTTTTGTCCAACTTGAAGGGTATTGTTTTGGATATGGCCAAATCATTTACATTTCCTCTTCCACTTCTGGCAGTTGCTTTTCAACAACTAATAGCAGGTATGTATCTGGATGATTTACAGTTTCTCACAACCATAATCTGTAGGTGGCAGCTATTAATGTTTTGGAGCAACCTGATACTCACTTTGTTACTTTCCAATTGTCCTTTCACAGGCTCCTCTCAAGGTCATGGAAATGATGGTGATGACACATTGATCAAGGTTGTTCTCATGAACTAATTTCTTTTATATAAAAGTTATATTATGTGGCTTTTTTACTTGCTTTGAGGTTATGTAAATATTAACATGCCATTTGCTAAGTAGACAAACATGTTCTTGCACAGGCTTGGAAGAAAGTATATGGGGTGAACATTGCCAATGCTGTCAAGGCAGAAACTTATAGCCCTGAGGAACTGGCAAATCAAATAACTGCTGAATCAAAATCTGTAAACTGAATTGGTTTTATTGGTCTTGGAGCAATGGGGTTTGGCATGGCAACTCACCTGCTGAGATCAAATTTCTGCGTTATTGCTTATGATGTAATGTTTTGCCTCCATTTAGTATTGTATTTGGTTTTAGCTTCCAGTTTATTACCTAAAAATGGAAATTGAAATACTCCATTGGTTGCAGTCTTGGTCCATGTTTTATTCATAATATCTCCAGTTACATATTTTCTTGAATTATGTGCAATAATTGTACTTATTAGGAATTTCAATGACATCCTCAGAGGGACTGTTGAGATTAGTAGAAAATAAAGCCATTAATGGGCCTGCTTTGTTGCCTTTAGAGAATTGGAAATAATAAATAATGAAATATAGATATTTGTGTTTGCCTCTGAGAAACCTTTACTTGGTGTTATCTGGTGAGAAAGATGTCACTCCTAATGATCTCTCCAAGAAAATGAGAAGTGCATCCGCTTGATTGTTTGTACCATCACTGCAGTCTGCAGACAACACCATCACTTCATTACAAAAGTTGAACTTGACTTGTACTTCTTTTTTTTTTTTTCTTTTTTTTTTTGTATAAATTTATTATTTTTATATATATATTTTTGTGAATAGTGATAATTTTTTGGCTTTTGTGTTTATTAGACTATGCCAAACCAGCCCTAAGTATGGTCATTCCTTCATTTGTATTTTGTTTATTTGCTGAGTTTTGTGCTCTAAGTCTATACATAAATTTACTGGTTTTTTACTTGTTTGTTATACTATTCAAGTATTCATTCATGATTTTCTTTGTATACATGCACTTGTCCCACTCTAAAGGCTTGAAGCACAATACTTTGTATTGGATATTCTTTCACGCTGAATAGAAGTAAAAGATATCTTCAAAATTAATGGCAGTTGCTTTGTCTTTGGATTGTAGGTGTATGAACCGATGTTATCTCGGTTTGCAAATGAGGGTGGCTTGATTGGGAGCTCTCCAGCTGAAGTACCCAAAGGTAATTTTTTTAAAAGCTCTACAACATAAGAAAACAGATTTAAGTTCTGAGGTCTAATTTTGTAGAAAAATCTTACGTAAATGTCTGAGGAGCTAAAACTGCCTTCCTATTATTTAACTCTCATGCCTCAAAACTATTTCTAGTGTTGAGTTCGTCTTGCTTGACCACGTTGCTAGTAACAAATTTTTCCATCTTATTCTCACAATTGATTTTCAGTGTAATATAGTTGAAATCTTAGTTCTTTCATTGAAAACATAAGCCCCAATTATTCACATGAATGTGTGACATTGTGATACAGAAGCAGTAAGTAGAAGAGGACAAATCCCAAGCAAATAATGTCAAGTTTGTCTAGTTAGTATGAAGTTTGTTCATTTATGAGTCTTCATTTTATTCTTGATTAGAATTTGTTAGTCCCTTATTAGGAGCTTCAGAATGTTCTGGATGTATTTTATTTTTAGGGATTTCTTTGCTATAGTTTGTGTGTTGGTTAGTAGACTTTTCTTGGTCAGAATCCAAACCAATTACTTGTTTAGAATTACTTATTTTGGTAGATTTTGAATATTTTACAGTCTCTAAATGGGGTAAGTTTTAGAAAGTTTATTTCTCATTATGGTTTACAAGTGTCCACATAAAGAGGCCCCTGCTTGATTATGAATTTAGAGTTGGAATTAAAGAGCCAGTGTGGAAATTCCCTGTTGACTTGTGTGTGTATCTCAAGCCACCCTTGTGGAGTAGGCTACTCCTTTCATGCATTTGTTTTCCTATTTGCTGAATTTATGTCTAATTCAAATTTGTCTAACAAGTAACCAGACCTTAATGCAAGAAGCACTAACACTTCTACTCATATGACACTTCTACTCATGTGACACTTTTACTCATTACACTGCCAAGTTGAAATGGTTTTCTGAACTGGTGATAATCTGTGTTGAATCAGTTTGCTGATTTGCTATTCTTCTGGTGCTGCTGTGATGTTGCTGCTATTGCCGATCTTTGTGGTGATGTCTTTGTGATGGTGTTTGTTACGATGAGGTGCTGCTGCGTTGTTGTTGGATGTTTGCTGGTGTTGTTGATGTTTGGAAGGGTGCAGGACTTTTTGTCCAATCTGTAATAGATCAGGTTTTCATTAATGGGGGTTTTCATTAGGTGTAAGTTCGGGCAACTACTGGTGTTTTGGCTGGAAGGGTATGGAGGGGGTATGGAGGGGGTATTTTGTGTGATTTCATATCCATGTTATTAGTTTGTTATAGTGGTGCCTAAGGGATGCCTCTTGTAAATCTGTAAATCTTTTAAAAAATTATAAATGAGTTTTAATTATTTTTGCCGTTGCAAATTTGTTGTTGTTAAAAAGTGAAGCTTTCTCAGCAAATAACTTGTCAGTAAATGTGTAGCTAAAAGTTTATTTTTGCCCACTCATATTGTGTTGCTAAAAGTGTATTTTTTGCTAATGCCAATTTGTCGTTGCCAAAACTAAAGCTTTATCGACAACCAAATCGTTGGCAAATGGCAACATTTACCGACGTAAATCTGTCGCTAAAAGTTACTTAAAAGTATATTTTTTGCCCATGCAAATTTGTGTCGCGAAAAGTGCCACACAATCATCATATTTGAATGACTTTTACCAATGCAAGGTAAATTGCCGACGATGGCTGGAAGCTTTTAGCGACGACTATGTTCGTCGCTAAAGGCATTACTTTTACAAATGCAATCATAATTTCGTCGGCAAAAACTTTTGCCAACTCACTTTTGCCTACGGGTTGCCAATGTAGCTTTGTGTGTCGGCAAAACTCTTTGCCAACGAATTTTCCCTTTTAGCAACATATTTTGTTGCGTTGCAAAAAATGCAATTTCTTGTAGTGAATGCTTCAAGAACTTCTAATAGAGGTGCTTATAGAGGCAATTACAGAGGCAGAGAGAGAGAGAGAGAGAGAGAGAGAGAGAGATGAAAGTAGCTATTTCAAAGGCAACAATGGTAATCGGCATAAAGGAGGCTGATCCAACTATTATTCTACTCAAGGAAATTAAGGAAGTTCTCCTTCAACTGCAACAAATGTGCCTAACTCATCCTATAATGCTTCTCAAGTTACTTGTCAAATATGTGGTAAGGTGAATCATTCTGTCTTGAAATGTTGGTATATGATGGATTCCATCTCCTATTTCTCTAGGCCATCATAGGCCAAGGCATATGTTGCCTTAGCACCATCTCCTACAACATCATCAGGAGATTCACATCACAATACATCTTCCAATTGGTTTCTCAACTCAGCAGTTACAAGCCATATCATTAATGATCTTAACAATCTTTCTCTCTATCAGCCATATCATAGTAGTTATCAGGTCACTGTTGGTGATAGCAATGCTTTGCCTATTCACCATACTAGTAATGCCATTCTTCCAACTTCTTTATTTCCTTTTCAATTGTGAAATATGCTTCATGTTCATTCTATATCTTCAAATTTAGTTTCAGTTCATCAATTGATTGTAGATAACCATTGCACAATCACTTTTGATAACGATTCATTTGTCATACAAGAGAAGAGTACCAAGAAGGTGTTGTATAAAGGTCATCACTCACGTGGCCTTTACCATCTCCCTACTTTTTCGTCATCACATTCTATACTAGCCTGCATTCATTACTCAGTGGCTCCTCAAACTACACCTAATTGGCACTATAGACTATCACTACAAGAATTTCATTTTTCGTAACGCAACAAAATATGTTGCTGAAAGGGAAAATTCGTTGGCAAAGAGTTTTGCCGACACACAAAGCTACGTTGGCAACCCGTAGGCAAAAGTGAGTTGGCAAAAGTTTTTGCCGACGAAATTATCATTGCGTTGGTAAAAGTAATGCCTTTAAAGACGAACATAGTCGTCGCTAAAAGCCTTCATCTATCGTCGGAAATTTACCTTGCATTGGTAAAAGTCATTCAAATATGATGATTGTGTGGCACTTTTCGCAACATATATTTGCATGGGCAAAAAATATACTTTTACCAACAACATATGCATCGGCAAAAGTAAACTTTTGGCGACACATTTATGTCGGTAAATGTTGCCATTTGCCGACGATTTGTTTGTCGCTAAAGCTTTACTTTTGGCAATGACAAATTGGCATTGGCAATTTATACACTTGTACCAACACAATATGGGTGGGCAAAAGTAACTTTTAGCGACACATTTACGTCAGTAAATGTTGTCATTTGCCAACAATTTGGTTGTCGATAAAGCTTTAGTTTTCGCAACAACAAATTGGCATTGGCAAAAAATACACTTTTAGAAACACAATATGAGTGGGCAAAAATAAACTTTTGGCTACACATTTACCGACAAGTTGTTTGTTGAGAAAGCTTTACTTTTTGGCAACGACAAATTTGTAGTGGCAAAAAAAATTGAAAATCATATATATTTTTTTTATAAGATTTACATATTTACAAGAGGCATCCCTCAGGCACTACTATTACAAACTAATAACATTGATATTAAATCACCTAAAGTTGATGTGTAGGAAAAAAAACACTGCTAAAAAATATGCTTTTGGAAGCGTTGTATAAAACCTAAAAGGGTAAACTCACTAAAATACTCAAATACATCTAAATTGTGAACCCATAGTAAAAACAGCAGATAACAAAATGAAATCATGATACTAACAACAACCCAAAATTGCAGCAGACCAGCATCTAGTAGCAACCCACTTCACAACAACATTGCAAAGAAGAATAAAGAGTTTCAAAGAAAATTCTACAAAGAAACACCGGCAACAAAGAGTAAAAGAAGCAGAAAGAAGCATCAGACGTAAAAGAAAATGAAATCCATATCAAACTAGTTTATTTTCTTGCGACTTCTCTCTAATTATGGAAGAAATATCCACAGCCTCTGCTTTCAGCAGAAGTTACAGACAATTAAATTCCCAATGACAGTAAAGAGATTAGTAACCCTGAGCTGTCACTCACTGTTATCTTCCTCTGCATCAACAAATTCTCCGACTAGCGCGACGTCAACCCCAATAATAATAATAATAATAATAATAATAATAATAATAATAATAATAATAATAATAATAATAATAATAATAATAACAATACACAAGGTTTATTGTACAGTAAAACAATAGATAATACTCATCTTTATGTTCCAAATCTCAGTCCAAAACCCATGCCTACAACCAGTAATAAAGAGGATATTAGCATCTTTCACTAAGTTCTAATATGCAATGCAATGCCATACAGAATTCACAAAAATAAAAGTGAGTATTGAAGAATACACTTATATGGCAGGCTATCATTGGTTTGTCATACCGTTTCACTCAATTTTTTTCTGCCCATTTAGCTTATATTACTAAAAAAATAGAGTAAGTATCAACTTTGTTTCTTCAATTTCAAAACTACCGTTGACACAACATTGAAGATAAGAATGTTGGGTAGTGTGGATCTTGATAAAAACTAACCCACTCACAGTGTAATTTTGGAGTAAGGATATTTATGATATTACCACACTTGTGACCCATTGTCCTAATTTTCTATCTCTGTAATCTCTGGTAACCTTTCTAGGCATAGTGAAAACTGCAGCAACCATGTGTGATTTATTTTTCTTTATGTGTTCATGTGAGTATCACCTATCTTGATTAGGTATCGTGGATTCCTAATAGATAATTCTGTAATGAAAGTTGTAACTCTTCAAATATTCCTGTGAAATACAGCTTAGGTTCTAACCTGGATTCTGCCCTCGGAGGAAGCAGCAAAAAGCATCTCTCCATCTGCATCTGAAGTCAATGATGTGATTCTCATATGTCCCCCTCCACTTCTGATGGAAGCAAATCTGGTGACTCTTTCCTTCAACCATACCTCAATAATCCCACATTTTATGGCTGTAAATATTAAGTCATTGTTTACAACCATGTAGTGAATGTCTAATCCCGTTGAGAATGTCCCTATCACTGCCTTGGTTGAGAGAGAGAAAACCTTTCATATGCAAACAAAAATCACTCATCAATCAAAGTTTCATATTTTATTATTATTATTATTATTATTATTATTTTTTGTTTTGGGGGGGGGGGAGGGGGTGACAAATGATAGGGATTATGATGGTTCAATACCTTCCCCTGCAATGCCATCAATTGAAGTACCACCCACAAAGAGAAGACCATTGTGGATACATAAAGAATGTATAGTTTGTTTCCCTAAGATTTTTCCCCCACCAGAATAGAATGTAGCAGCTGTTTATTTGTGCAAATCCACCTCCTGCCATTTTTTCTCTAAATTTCAGGACAAATAAGAATATTCTTAAGCTTTCTTTAGTAAGTACTGGAGAGTATCAATTGCAAAATTATTGGAAGTTCATAAGTACAGGCAGAGGGGTAACCTAGGGCAACCTTTATGCTACATTTTGGTCTTGGATTTGTAGATAGAAAATAAAAAGGAAATGGAAAAATATGGGAAAGGAAAATGAAGTAAAAGAAGTTTTTTTATTTTTTTTTCTCTCTTTTTTTGTTAGGCTTCGAAAATGAGAAGAAAATGCATACATATTAATAAAATATAATTTTTTTTATAAATTACCCATAAAAATAAATATTTATGAGTAATGTATTTCCCTCGACAAATCTAAGATCCAAACATAACCTTAATTGCAAGGCCAAATAGACTGAATCCAATCGATGTTGGAGAATGTTTACCAGATATCAGAACCAAGGCAACCACAGTATAGCTTACTTGCAAACTTTGCAAGGGACTTGACGGTTTTGTTGAAGTTAATATGCTTTATAACCCCAGACCGATTATAAATCTGCACAACACATTGTTCAAAAAATCATTATCTTCTATGAATCACACATGTTAATTTGTTGGAACAATCTAAGAAAGCTTGCTTCAACTCCTGTTCCTTGGGAGGAAAAGCATGCAACGTTGGCATTTGCTATCAACTCGTGAACTGCTTCTTTCACATCATGAACTTGAAGGCAGTGAATTTCTTCTTGCTTGACTGCCTAAACCTTCAGATTAAAAAAATAATGTGAAAACTTGTCTCAAAATTTCATAAACAGAGTTCTAAAACAACTTGACGATTGCAGGACCTTAATTTTGGTAGTAAGCAACATGGCCAAGCGTAAATAAGACTTGAACGTGGCCCTCATAAATTTTTTTACTCCTAAATTTCAAGATATGGAGACTGATTTTAAATGGAGAGCGGCAACCTTAATGTTGTTGGATCTTGGATTTGTGGAGAATAAGGAATAAGGAAGGGAAAACTGAAAAAAAAAAACCCTCATTCCCTTTCCCTCTCTCTCAACAAATCCTTCAACAAATCCAAGATCCAAAGCAAATCTAAGGTTTTCACCACACTATTTTTTCTGTGTTATATTCAATAAATTTTCATGGAGAACCAAACATTAGTGTTTATAACTACTTTTAATCTGATGTGTAGGCTATCATCATCGATTTTGAGTCACTAATCCCGTTCCCAAATCTATTCATAATTATTTGCAAGTCAATCTTGTAACACCAATTCTACAAACTTTAGCGAACATAGCAAAAAGCTGCAAATGAAGGCTTTTTGTTATGTTCTATGTATCTCTTTCCTAACATAAGAATCTGCATTGGAAATATGAGATGATTTACCCTAATTGTTTTGTCTAAGGAACGACTGTAAAGTTTGTCACATGAAGATGGAACATAGAGGCATGTGACAGCTTTGGTGTGTTCACGAACTTCCTGAATCAACCACGGAACCCTCTTACCAGCATCCCATACCTAAATGCAAGAAAAAGGGTAACCAAGTTGGACAAGGTAATTAGTAACTTAACTGAATGAAGGAACTACAAATACAAACATAAGATAAAATGCATTTGTGTTTGTGTGCATGTGTGTGCACGCGCACATGAGAGAGGGAGACAGGGAGTGTGTGATCATGCATGTATCTGTTTGCATTTTCTACAGCAGCACACCGGCAGCAGCAGCAGCAGACCAGCAGAATTAAAGATGAAGAACATCTAAGCAACAAGGCAATCACTATTGTAGTGTGTTACCGAGTGGAAGTAGTAAAGATGAAACCATATTTTCTTTCTTTTGGTAACAAAAATTGAATTTCAACACAATCACTATTATTATAGTTAAACAATAAATTTATGTTTAGAATTTAGTATGTTCAAATTTGTAAATCTACACTTACAAGGATAAATACTCTTCAAAAAGGGCCTGAACAATAACACGGACATGACTCTCCCTTCCACCCTCATAGGACTTAACAAGGCTCATCAAAGGTTCAACAAGCCTCTCTTGGGCTCCCTTTTCATTAGCAGGGCAGGAGTTTAGATGGGCCTGCAATGAAAAAGTAAATACCAAAAAAGTGAATGACCATTCGAACAAGAAGAACAGTTTTTGCAAATGCGGAATTTTAAAGAATGAACCAACCTCAAGAACACCCCGTAATACTTTGGCAGGGAAGTCAACATTTTGAAAGCTTGCGCTACCTTCGTACATTTTATATTTTGATTCTAGTTGGACAAAAACATAATAAAAAATTAGTTAATAGTACAAGTATAAAGCTACTATTTGTGTAAAACAAAAAAATAAAGCACCAATTTGTTTACCTCATATCTAAGGTCTTTAGGAAGTCGGGTTGCAAGAATAGACAAGCACTCTTTCCATTGAAGGAATGGGAGCTCAGGATTGTCAAGACAACTGAGCAAGTTTTGCACAACCTGGAAAAGATTTGAAACTCTATGATAACAATTAATTAATTCCACCCAATGTCGTCAAACATGATTTTTCCTTTGTGTACTCAGCTTATGTACTAAATTAATTGAATATTGATGGTGGATCTAGCAAGAGATACTTACTTCATCAATGTTATGCTCATATCCAGCAAGAATCATCTGGGCAGCATTCTAACTTGCTGCACACCTCTGATGAACTTTTTCAGATATTGTAGTTGGGGGGCCCAGGATTGGAAAGCTCCCATGGAAAGGTTCTGCTTTTCTTACAGCTGACGGATCATCTAGATCAAGCCTCGCTATAAGCTCACCAGCCTAAAGGACAAGTGGTTCTTAATCACTACTAAGAACAAAAAACAGAAAACCTCCTATGTATGATATAATTTACCTGCATTGCTTGACCTTCAGACATCAAAAAATGGATAATTCCGGAAGCAGGTGAAAGAAGTGGCATGCACATCTTCATAACCTCAACCTCTGCAAAAGGTATGTCAGCCTTAACATGACTACTGTCCAAGACCAGATACCGTAGTAGCTTGCATGGAGTCTCTGCCACTAACTTGGATGGGTCATGATCATTCTATATATGACGAAGAAAAGTTACTAAAACTTCTCAGCCAACATAAATATTAGTAAGCATTAGGAAAGAGGATCCATGTAGGGGGCCCCACTTGATTGGGGCACAAGTCTTAGTATGGTTTTGGTTATTATTAGGAAAGAAAATATCTGTAATCACCTGAGGCAAGAAAGTCCTTCCATCAATCAGAAGGCGAGTTCCGGCAGCTTCTTCCTCTGCATATATAACATGACTGTTCCATCCAATTGTGACAAATTGAAGTGACCAATTAAAATTATGTTATGCACTTATATTGAGATATACAATGCTGAATGAAAGCCAATTCATGATAGTTTAGGTATAAGACCATAACTATAGTGCAACATTAAATTGTGAATCTACAAATTTCAACAGAGTCAGACATCAGAGAATACTGAAGAAAATGGCAGCGACAATAGATGCTTGCCTGCATCAATAAACCTCTATCACGTAGAGTATGTATCTCTACCTCAATCTCTGACTGATTTATCTTCAATCTATAGCTTCCTGGCCCACCCCTCACCATATCAATCTAAGGGAAAACCATCATTATATTATTGAGACATTAAACAATCAAAAAAAAAAAAACTCCATTAAGAAAGTTTTAGACATGGACCCTGTACAATCAAGTAGCATAATGTCTGTTTCGAAAACTTACTGTATATTTGCTTCCTTCAATATTCAAAGAAACTTGGGAGTTGATGAGTGATATATGCTGCAAATGAGGGGGCACTCAATACTCAATACATCAAATTTCAGAGGAAAAAAAGAAAAAATGACAGATGGATAGAGAGAGAGAAAGAAAGAGAAACCTAAATTCAATCCTAAAAAAGGTCTCTAAAGCACAAGACTTAGGAGGATTTGCCCTTTTTCAAGATAACCAACATACTCGAAACCATAGTCAGATCGCTAGTGGATGCTTTCTAAGGTTGACAAATAAAAAGCAAGAAGAAAATCAGTGGTATTAAGTATAGTAGTACGATATGAACTCCACGCCATGAAATCTTGAGTAACCTAAAACTTCTGTATAATGGGAAAGACTTACGTAAAGAGACCCACCAATAACAGAGAGATACCAAGGTGGCCTTTCTGCTCTAACCCGCATTGCTATTCTACTATCCAACCAGCCTGTATGTATTTTATTGTCCTTATAATCTAAAGCTTGAGAAAATGTACTACATTGTTAGATGATATATGTCCAGAAAAATAAATAAATAAATACAACAAAGATTTATGGATGGCTCAGATTGTCAAAACTTGGAAAGATTATACCAGGAATTTGCCAGAGAGGAATCCCCATTCCCACTGCAACCTGTGCTGCTTGCAGATTTATTTCAGCTATCCACTCAGTGACAGGGTGTTCGACCTACAGCAGAGCTTGTTGTAAGAAATTTATAATGATCATGGTGAACATACATGATAAATGATTTCCCATGCATTTATAACTCATTTGCAACAAAATAAAATCAAAATTGGACAACCAATTAGCAACCAACCAATGGTTGATTCCGCCATTTATATAGAGTCTAACACTATGGCATCAACATAAGACTCTATATAACTTGCTTTAGTCCATTGAAAAATAAATCCATCAAATGATTAACATTTTCACCTCATCAAATTATGTAATGACAAATGAAAAAATATACCATGCATACACAGTCTAGTCTAAAAATAAGACTATAGTAGTTGTTACCTTATGCGTGCCCGATAGGTGCAACTTCACCCACATTGCGCAAACCATTCACTTCCTTAGTTGTATACACAGCACACCACATGTTGCAGAAGTTTCACATATAACAACTGCTGATTCAGCAAGTTCTTCATCAGATGGATTGGCGGATGCACGCCACAAGAATAACATTGCAGAAGAAGAGAGTACCGCAAGAAGCATCACCACCACCAAGAAGAAGAAGCAGCCAACAGAATTAAAGATGAAGCCATTTTTTCTTTCTTTTGGGAACAAAAAATGAATTTGAAAACAAGTTACTACAAATGAATATTAAAAATGGAAGATAAAATAAGACACATTGGCACCTTATACTTTTTTCCTGATGATTAAAATATTGTCAGCCTAACCATCTAAAACAAATTCAATCTTAGCTTCCCATGACCTATTATTACTTAGCAATTCATACTACACCTAAACCTTAATTGATCCACTTCCTGAATGCGTATTTCTAAGTAACCTGTATTTCTCTGTAAAACATACAAAAAAAACCTTTACATAACATTGTGTAAAAACTAAATTGAAACACATCATAACAATTAGTAATGTAACCAAATTAATATCAAATGCATTTCAATATCCCAAATTTTATTCAAATATCCAACAATACTAAACATAAGAATCCTAAAATGCGTCTAACTATATCCAACAATCCCAAACAGAATAATTCCAAAAAGTATATAAACAATCAACAGAAAAACCTATAAAACAAAACAAAAAAAATAAAAAATAAATAAATGAATGCCAACGTACAAAACGATATATATCACTACTGAACCACGAACATCTATCACTAACCTGTGAACAAAAGGATAAAAACATGAGTATTTTATTAATGCATTAACTTCAACAATAATACACAAATATAGTTAAAATTAATCAGAAAATTGTTGTGAAGCTATTGTTTTTATCAAGCTATTGTATACAAAGGTTGTAATGCTAGGAGTGTAATACAAAGTTTATATAATTTTATATTGTTGACACATGTTAGGATTGGTTAAATAAAGTAAATCAATTTAATGAGCTGTCAAATTTACCACTATTTCAACCGAGAGAAGTTTCATCCTCCCTTACACCCGATGCATCCTCCCCAGCATTGTTGCTTGGAACTAACCCCGAAATGTTTGCTAGATCTATCCCATTTTTTGCTGCCAACATTTGAATGATAGTTTGCATTGTACTCATGTTTTGAGGCTGGTCAACTAACTGCTTTCCTTGGTCAGCTAATTGTTATCGCTGGTCAACTAATTGCTGTTGAAGAACAATCACCTCGGAGTTAGGAGCCTCAAAATGTATAGAAGATCAAGTACTGTCCTTGCGGATCCTGTATCCCTTCAAGTAGACCGACCACTTCCCAAGTACTTCTCTGGAAATCTGCTCCTCAAACAATGGATGTGTGACACTAGGTTGAGATTGCTCAGCGATCTTTGAAACCATAGTGAATGAAACATAAATACGCTTAAAACATTATATCAAAATGCAAACATTTATTATTGAAATTGAAATAGTTATGGTTACATGATGTTCCTCAGCTATGTTATTTATCCACACTCCTCCATGTCTATGACGTTTGTGGGTGTCCTCGAATAGTTTCGTAATAGTCGGTTTGTTTCCTTGTACCTTTCATTTCATTAGATTTTCTAGTCAATCAAAAATTCTATATTTATGATTTAGTATGTTCAAATTTGTAAATCTACACTTACAATGATAGATGCTCGTGATGCAAATGATCTCGAGCCGCTCGTATGATTATACTTCACACAACCTCTCGCTTTCATCGCATTCTCTGACTTTACCTACAAATTAAAAAAAAAAAATAGGTATTAATATACAGGAGGATGTTACTTTAGTAAATATTTTTATAAACACCTTCCAATCATCAGTTTCCCACAGATTGTCAATCATCCATTCTCAATCATCCTTTGTACAAGGATATAGTATCTGACTTTTGAGGTTAGATACATTGTCTTCTTTAAGGGATTTGTAGTGTGTGTGTAATCTACTTTTCCATTCATTGTACAAAGTTTGGCACTTATGATCAATAATACATCTCACATCCACATCATTATTGTAGTCCCCAAAGTCAAAAGTTTGCTGCAATTGGAAATAATAAAATTCAATATATTTTATATATCATTGCGATTAACATAAATAACATGTTAAATATATAACACATATTTCAAATTACCCCAACTCTTGTAACAATGGACTCTCTTAACCCAAAGGCAATTTCTAGCCATCCATCATTTCGAACAGGGGCATGAACTCGAATTTGTTGACCAAGAGCAGCTGCTAGCAGTGTGGCGTAATCCCCTTCTATTGCTTTGGTCAAACGGTTAAGTGTAACGGTATTCGATCACCATGTTCCTTTCTAATCTTCTCCACATTCTTTCCTTAGGTCGGTCCTCGTGCACGTTTCTTGCCCAAAACTGGAATTGATGCTATTATGACCAAAATTTTATTCAATTTAGTCGACATAAAACATGAATGCACTAAATAAATATTGAGATAAGAAATTATCATTTAATATAAGTGGTCATTTATTTCTCACATCCACTATTAGTCACAGTACATGGACTTGAAAGGTGGTCAGGTTGAGTGGCGGAGGTAGGGAGCTGATCGGGCCTAGTATCTAAGGCGGGAAGATGGATAGGTTGGGTCGAGACCTCAGGTGTGCTCTTTGAATGATTAACTTGTGCAGCTACAGGTCGTCTCGGAAGAGTAAGTGTATCTTCATCAACAATACTTCTCTTTTCCCTAGGTGTTTGTGAAGCTATTAGGCGAGCCGCACACCTATTTGTTTTCTTACCGGGACCCATATGAATATCCTGACATAATATAAAAAAGAATTGTTACTACATTTTTAATAATTTAAGGTTGCTTAATAAAAAATAAATTTGAAATAACGAAACATACCACAAGTAATATAACAAGTGAAAAAAATAGAGAAATTACTTTTTAAACACACATTTATTACCTCAATCACTTGAGAATCAAAAGGCTCACCATTATCACTTGAAGAACTCAGTCCTTCATCATCATCAAGTGGTTGATAGTCCTCGTCATTATCAGTTTCACCCACCTTTCTCTTTCCCACCCTACAACTTTCACTATTGTCCTTTTCAGTAAAACCAAACATTGAATTCTTGAGAGACTTTATCCCTAGTGCATCAAATCTGATTTTATTTTTCTGGATTGTTTTTTTCCTATCCTTCTCATATTTCGTCATCTTCTGGACTAAGCCGCTTTTCGTAAATGATTTACCGCTTCGACATCTTTGTAATCGCATATATGGCATATAATTAAATGAAATGAAATAAGAAACAATGTTATGAAATTTGAAAAACAATGCCATGCAATGTAAACCAAGCAATTTATTATTAAATTATAACACCTATCTATATAATTAAAAATTAAACACTACATATCATAATCTATATCAAGATCTATATCAAACACTACATATCATAATCTATATCAAGATCTATATCAGGATCTGCATCAACACCAGGTTGTCTATGCAGTTCATCATCTTCATGATCATTATACTCTATGATTGTGTCATCCTCGTCATCATTGTGAACTAAATTCTCTGCCATTATTTGATCATTGAAAATGAGCTCAAGATCCATATCATCCCTGCTGTATTGAACATCATTATCTTGGATCACCACCCCAACACCATCAGTGGTTTCATCCTGTTGAAAAGCATCATTAGAGACATCATCCCACTCCGGTATATCCCATACTCCCCGATGCTTAACATGTTCAACGACTCTTCAATTTTTGCCTTTGCTGGTATCATTGACGTTGAATACTTGTCTTACTTGACTAGGTAGAACAAATTGGTCATCTTTATACCAAAGTTTTGTAACATCAATACTTGTGACATGTTCATCGAAGTATATTCTATTCTCGTGATCGGTGTCATACCATTCACATTGGAACAAAACCACTGTACCCCCATGCAAGTATTTCAATTCCCATATTTTGCACAACTAGCCGTAAAAATTAATTTGGTTCCCATTATGGTCCCCTTCTACGACCAACCCACTATTTTGGCAGGTACGACGATTTTCACGGTTTCTAGTATGGAATCGAATTCCATTGTAGATGCACCCAGAATAAAAGTCAATTACCGATCCAGGACCATTTGCTAATGACCACAATTCGTCAGTTGCTTCATGTGACCCTTTCGTTCGCAAATCATTCATCTACATAAAACACCATATAACAAGTGTACTAACTTAATGTGAATTGAAAGTTTCAACAATTGTATTCAGTTATTTTCTTTAGTATATCTTACACGATTTTTGAACCATTTTGGAAATTCTTCTCGTTGTACCCGCGTTATGTCACGTCCTTGTAGATTATGTAAAATATTCTTCTGCTCCCTACCCAAGGAAATGTGATATACGTAATTAACTTTGAGAGTTCGAAACAAAATGGAACGATTATGCATAAACGTAATTAAACTTAAATACATACTCAATATATGGCTCCACCTCAGAGCTATTGTACAACACAAACTAGCGAGCCATTTCTCGTTCATTTTGCGAAGGGTCAAGAGCCCTTGTGATAGGTGAGAATAGACGAGAATTTTGGGTGAAGACCTCCATCCCGGGACCACATTCACTACCATCATCATTTTGTTTAGGTTTATCAATCCCTTTTAAGTACATTGAACAAAAAGTAAGATACTCTTTGACAATGTAAGCCTCAATGATAGAACCTTCTGGATGTGCTCTATTACTGACATACCCTTTCAAAGTCCCGAGAAACCTTCAACAAAAATTGACAATGAAAATTATGCTTCTTGATGCAAGAAAATTACTTCTTAAACAATAGTCTTTTATGGGTGGATTTTTGCACAATAGTTTAGTTATAACAAATTAATAAATAACCATATGTTCATAATGATTATCTTTCGATCGGGTACATCCATCGATATTGCACCGGTCCAGCAAACATGGCCTCATGAGGCAAGTGAATAGCCAAATGGACCATTACATCAAGAAAGCTGGAGGAAAAACTTTCTCCAACTTGCAAAGTATGAGCACAATTCGTTCCTCCATTTTTTCCAAATCAGTCTACCTTAATGTTTTTGAGCACAGCTCTTGGAAGAAGTTGCCCAACTCAAATAGTGTTGTACAAATCTCCTTGTTCACAAAACCACGCATGCCAATTGGTAGAAGTCGTTGAAGCAGGACATGACAATCATGGCTTTTCATGCCCGATAATCTTCCATTTTTAGAAGTCACACATCTTGAGATGTTTGCTGCATAGCCATGTAGATAACTAATAGACTTCAAGAATTCACAAAAACCATCTATTTGTCGAGAATCCAATGTATAGGCTGCCCGAGGCTTTACAACGGATCCGTTATCTTTCCTCTATAGATGCAATTCTTGCCTTATGCCCATTTCTTGCAAATCATCACGTGCTTTGTACGTGTCCTTGTTTTTCCCATCTATGGCCAACATCGTCCCGTAAAAGTTTTCACAAATATTCTTCTCAATGTGCATGACATCAAGATTGTGTCGGAGGTTTAATTTCTTCCAATACGGTAGCTCCTACATTATGCTTTTCTTTGTCTAATTCAATTCTTCAGACTCTCGTGGTCTTTTCTTGTTGGTAGGATCCTTTCCAAACTTGACTTCTCGCAATTGATCCAATTGAGCCATTACTTTTTCCACCGGTAAATCCAAGGATTTCTTTCTAAGCTCAGTTGAACCATCAAACTTCTTGTCTTTCCTCCAAAGGTGGTTATCAAGCAAGTAAGCTTGATGACCCACCCACCCAATCTTATTGATCAACCCGCGTGACAACGGATTATCATTATAAGGAGGGCAAGACAAAAAACCTTTAGTTCTCCATCCGAACAAGTCACCATATGCAGGGAAGTCATTTATGGTCCACATTATAGCTGCATGCATCCGGAAGGTCTGTTCAGTGGAGGCATCGTAAGTCATGACGCCATTCTCCCACAACTCCTTCAACTTATCAATCAATGGCCTTAGGTAGACATCAATATCAGTCCCTGGTTGATTACGTCCAGGAATAAGTAAGGACATCATGAAAAAAGGGGCCTTCATACATCTCCAAGGTGGGAGGTTATAGGGCATGAGTATGACAGGCCACATGCTATAGGAAGTGCTCATGTTCGCAAAAGGGTTGAACCCATTGGTGGCTAGGCCCAACCTAACATTGCGAGTCTCCTGGGCAAACTCTGGATAATGCAAATCAAAGTCCTTCCACTCTTTACAATCAGCCGGATGCCTCCCTACACCATCATCCACACGCTTATCACTATGCCATCTCATGTCTTTTGCCGTCTTCCTAGACATGTACAATCTCTAGGTGTCAATGGGAAGTAACGCAATATTTTGTGAGGGATCTTCTTACCCTTGCTATCATTTACTCTGTACCTAGATGCTTGACATGTGGGACATTTTTCCAAGTGAGCATTCTTCTTCCAGAATAGTACACAATCATGTTTACATGCATCGATGGGCTCGTACCCCAAGCCCAAGTCACGTAGTAACTTCTTGCACTCATAAATTGACCCTGGCACCACGTGGCCTTCTGGTAGGAATCGCCTTTGTATCTCCAAAACCTTGTCAAAAGACTTATTGCTCCATCTATTTTCTACCTTCACATGTAGCATCTGAATAACGAATGATAACAAAGTATCCGAGTTTTTGCAACCTGGGTACAAGCAACATTGGGAAGCATCTAACAATTTATCAAAATGTCGTACATCCTCTCTTTCTAGAGTATCACCCTCCATAAAATTCCCCCTCTGATAGTCCTCGATCAGTTCATCATATTCATCTTCATCCTCGTCATTCTCACCATTGCTTTTATCAAGGTTATTGTGTTCTGGAAGTTCACCATGTTCTAACCAAGTGGTGTATGATACTATCACCCCACTTATGAGCAAATGAGCCTTCACAATATCATACTTGTGCTTATAAAAGTTACAACAATTGATGCATGGGCACTTAATCTCCGTACCCTCACCCAAATGAACCTTTGCAAATTCAATAAATGAGTTCACCCCATCTACATATGGCTGATTGAATCTATCAGAAATTAACATCCAACTCCTGTCCATATCTGATCATAAGATAGTAGTTAATACCAATAGAACACAACCTTTTAGTTATTTATTTATTTATTATTATTATTATTATTATTATTTATTTATTCTTTAAACATGAAGACAAAGTAGTTAATATAAGTGTAGAGTGACATATCATCATCAATAAAGGTGCATATACCTATAGGCTTTTTAGTTTTGTATCAAGGTTTCGACCAACAAATCCTTTAAAATTCTATTATATCTACATATATTATGTATTAAGTTTAGTGTTTTTTACATTTATCAACAAAAAAACAAAAAAAAAATATATATTTTTAATGTCTGTTAAATGGTAAAAGGCAGTTGGCATGGCAATGTACTATGCCAATTCATTCCAATATCATTCTTAAAGGACATTACCTAATGGGCTCCTACAAATTAAGGGCATAGGGAAGGATTAAGAGTGGCTACAGGCCTAACCTCTGTAATATTTGTGGGAAGGGACTACATTTTTCAATTCCAACCCATATTTTCATGCACGGGAACTCAAGTATTTACCACTACACCAATCAATACCCCCTTTTTGATGAAACTTCTATGTTTATCTAAAAGGGGTTTTCAGCTCTCCTAAAAAGCCCTAGCACAAATTACATCCAGCCACTGCATCTAAATTTTCAACTAATGAACCTATTTACTTCCTGTTATGCAACTTGATCATAAGATTTACACTCTTAGAGCATCTCCAACCACACTCCTTATTTTTCACTAGCTAAAGTACAAAAAAATGACACTCTTTATTTTACCTAATTAGTTTAGCTATTGTGTGTTCCAACCATACTCTTTATTTTAGCTAGTCATTCAATTCGCAACCCTTTGCTTTGAATTGCGATTGCAGATTTTGCCTTCAAATATCTATATATATCTCTGCAAATGTGTGTGTAAAAAAAGAAAAGAAAAAGGATGGTAGCCATATTAGAATTATTTTGTAGCCAACCATATCAACAGCCAATGGGTTGCAATTAATAGATCATATCCAATTTTTTTATAGCTGAAAGGTTTGTTGGTTCTTTAGCATACTTCAGTAACTTATATTCATGAAGCAAAGCCGAACTCTTTCCCTACTCAATCTCTGTTCCTTAGTTGTAAATTGTATGTATAAAACAGTCCTTAGTGCACCTTAGTGAGCCATGTGATGAAGATAAAAGGTTTTTATCTGTAATTTTTTTCCCAGTTTAGTTAGAAATTGCAAATATAACTTGACAATCATGATATTGTAATCATACTTTATTCACTGAACACTATCTCTTCAAATCCAATGAATATACATCACACATTTGGAAATTAATCTTACTGTATTGTCCCTGTAGATTAACAATCATAGAGTACAGTTTTAGACATGCTGAATGATATAATCTGCTATTTCTGCATTGTCAATCACACGGTTGGAGGTATACTGAACAGAGCCATTAAAGCAGAGGACAAAAAACATGGAGATTTATTGAGGTTGGTAATACCTCCTCTCTTCTTACTCTCTTCTACATCTACTATTGGTTGTTATGCTATACACTATGGTCACTTTAAAAATCCTTTCGTTATTTACATTATGCTACTATAATGTGAGCAGGATCATGTTAAGGGCTACCTTGAACTGTCTGCGAAGACAAAGTCATATTTTGCTGCTGCTGTTGCTTCATGGGATGCAGATTTTTATGTGAAAGTTGATGATGATGTTCATGTAAATATAGGTAAGAAATTTGTTTTTAGTACTTGATATAAAAAAAAAATGCATACATGAAGGTCTAAAATCCAATATATAGATGCAAGACACTCAATGTGTTACAACTTTTAAATTCCCAATCGGGGTTGAAACTTCATATGCCCATGTTCATATGAACCTCTAAATTCAAATCTACGACTAATATGATTGATTAAACAAGTTTTACTTGAAAATGAAATTATATATGTTTGTAACTCTACAAATTATTTATTTATTTTGTTGCATTGGGTAAGATGTTGGAAATTTTGCAGCAACACTAGGAGAAACTTTGGCAAGATACAGGAAAAAGCCACGGGTGTATATCGGATATATGAAATCTGGTCCTGTCCTTTCTCAGAAGTAAGTGGAATTTTGTCCTAAAATTCTTGTTGTTAACTGGATGTTGAAAAACTGTTAAGCTTTTAGATGTCTTATTTGTGCACTCTATGGAACAGGGGAGTGAGGTACCATGAACCTGAATATTGGAAATTCGGGAAGACAGGAAACAGGTATTTTAGACATGCTACAGGACAACTATATGCCATTTCAAAAGATTTGGCTATTTACATCTCGATAAAGCAGTTAAGTTACACTCTTACATGGTGTTAAAAATGAGAGATCAAAAAAATAAATGTGTGTGTATCACTGAAGCCATTTTCGCATAGAGAGAGAAAGTGGGTTTTTGATGATGATACAAATTGTGATTGATCTGTATCTATATATATATCTACAAATGTGTGTGTATATGTATGAGGAATTTGGGGATCCTAGAGGTGAGAAAGATGAAGAAAACTGAAAACCATGTCTCTGGAAATGTGTTTGTCAATTGTGATGCATGGGTCCTAGAGAGAGAGAGAATCTCCATCTATATTTTTTTTTTTTTAAAAAAAGTTAATTACACTTTTGACGAGGTACATCTGTCTAACTAGCTATATATTATATAACTAAAAGTGAGTTTTCGTGAAGAGTTCTGTGAATTTATCTAATTAAAATATATATATATATATATTTTATTTACACCGTGCCTTCAGGCACGGGCATACGCTAGTAATTTAATATAAGACTTGTTTCACACTATATAAACAACATAAAATTTATTATTTTAAGTAATGTATTTATTATTTGATTTTTTTTAAAGTTGAAATAAATGGATTTATTTTTTTTCCCACAATTTACATTACTTATTTATTCGTGTGTATAAAAAATTATTATTTAATATTTTCTCAATCATATATTATTTTCAATTTTCAATTTTTTTTTCGAGTCATTAAACTTCTAATTGATGCATATTTAAAAAATACAGGTTAATATATCTTACATAATTACAAAAATTAAAAAATAAACAAATATAGAAGTAAAAAAATCAAAATAAAAAATCTAATGGCCTTCCAATAAATTACAATTTTTTAATTTCACAGCTAAAATCAAATAGCACAACCATAATCATAGACAGATATTGAATATGTAGATAAACAGCGACAATGATCAAAACAATCACTCCTAAAAGCAAAAAAACAAACAGAAAAAATACTTAAAAAGGAAAAAAAAAAAAAAAAAAAAAACAAACAAACAAACTATAAATCATATGAAGCATATATGTAGAGAAAAAGATCAAAAAAAACCAATCAATTCGGGAAAACCAATCGATTTTGTTGATCAGTTTGTACCTTAATAGTGGTGGTGCTAAGCGATGATCTTCGAAAGGTTCGAAGACCCTGGAATTTGTATCGAGAAATCTAGGGTTTTTTTGGGGTTTGCTTGTGTTGTCGCAATGCTCTTTATTATAATTTGATCACAAAAAACAAAGAGGTGTGGAATCTCTTTCTTCTCTTTATGGGACCTGAGATGAATAAATAGTCTTTGATCTTTCATATCAAAATAAACAGCAACTATAATCAATATATATTTATAGTCTCCAGAGAGAGAGAGAGAGAGAGAGAGAGAGAGAGAGAGAGAGAGAAAGTACTACCTTCAGTTTTCTTTGAAATTGATTTGCTTCAAAAACCCTAAGAACCGAGAGAAAAATAAGGGAACTCAAACCAGAAAGGAATAAGGAGGGAACCTGTTCCATGATCAGAGGAGTGTTGGCGCCAAAATTTTAGAGATTTTGGTTTTAATGTTTTCCTCAGCTTTATCTTTTCAATTATAACAATAATAAAATGTCAAGACTATTAAAATTGGAATGAATGGTATAAAAAAATTAATTAATTAAACTAATTTGAACACTAAAAATCAAAATTATATTTTTAAAATTTAAAAATTTATTTATGATCTCCTAAAAAATAAAATTATATAAACATAATAAGTATTTTTTTTTTCAACAATTTTTTTTTTTTTTAGGAAAAAAATTCTAAAATAAGTTTCTAAAAATAAAATCAAACGTATTGAAATTGATAATTTAACCAGATTCTTTGAAAAAGTTTAGATTACATCAAATTAGCCTTCTAAACTTAAGAGTGTTTTTGGGTTTGATGGGTTCATTTTGTGATCTAATTCGATGATCACTTTAATTTTACAATTCAATAATTAGAATACTTAAAATTTTTTGAAAAATTATAATAAAAATAAAAATAACTAAATCGCCTCATTTCACTACCAAAACTTTTACCGACGAATAGTATTATCGTCGCTAAATGTTTAACTCTTTGCCCATGCCAACTTGTCGTCGCCAAAAGTAAGCACATTAATAGCGACGCTTATTGCATTGCTAAAAAATAAGCCTCGTAGCTAAAATTTATGAAATTTTGGCGCCAACTAATATTTTTGGCACCTAATCAATGTTATGCTTTTTTAGTGACGATAGTAAATTGCGTTGGTAAAGGTCTACTTTTCCCAACGAAATTGATCACTGTGTCACCAAAAATATACTTTTGGCTACGAAAAATCGACGTTGTCGCCAAAAGTAGTCGCCAAAAGTGCAATTTCTTGCAGTGTATGCCATCATTCTTCAAGGAAATTTCAATACATTGTTCAGAATCATAAGTTGTCTTTTGTGAATGCATCTAGCCCTAAACTGTGTCGGCATTGTTGTGTTTCAAAGAGTCATTGACTCCCAATTGCTCAATTCCATCGTTAATAAGCCATTGGCCCTTATTCACACTGATGTGTAGGGGCCTTTTACTTCATTTGTTTCTAGTTACAAGTTCTATGTTCTTTTCATTGATGATTTTAGTAAATTTACTTGACTTTTTTCCTCTTCATTACAAAATTAAAGTGTTTAATAACTTTTTGGAATTCAAAGTCTTTGTTAAAAATGATTTTTACACTCATTTACAAGTTCCTAGAAGTGATAATGGGGGAGAGTATCGTAGCAGTAAATTTCAATAGTTTCTCAAAAGCAAAGGCATTGAACACCAATTGAGCTATCTTCATATATCTACTAAAAAATGGTTTAGATGAGAGGAAATATAGGCATCTCATAGAAACAACCATAGTTCTTATGCATCATTCCGCATTACCTCTCACCTATTGGTTTGATGTTTTTGCCACTGTTGTCCTTCTCAGAAATAGGCTTTCTACTGATAAGCTTGACTTTTTTACTCCTTTTGAGATCTGATTTCATCAATCTCCAAACTATGCTTTTCTTAGAACATTTGGATGTATATGTTATCCATAGCTTAGACCCTATTCTACTCACAAACATCAACCCAGATCAGTGCCTTGTATTTTTATTGGTTATCAACCATCTATTACATGTGTTGATCCTCTCACTGGAAAAATCTATGTGTCAAGACATGTTGTTTTTGATGAGTCTCTTTTTCAGTTTGCTTCATCTAGCCCTCCATCCACACAGTCTTCTCCTTCTTTACATCAATTAAATCACTTTTTTTGGTCTCCGACTGCATAGTCCTCTAATGCACATGTTGTATCACTTGTCCCTATTGTGTCATATGTTTTGCCTGCACCACCAGCTACATCTGCAACCCCTATGTCATCGTCTCTGCCTATAGTGTTGCTTGCAGTCTTATCTTTTAAGTCTCCTAGTCTGAGTCCTCCTTATCTCTCTCAATCTCATTCTACTCAAATTTTTATCTCTTTGATTTCTATTCATTTATCATCTCTTACTCACTCTATTACTACTATTCTAGCTCCTATCCCTGCTCCACCTCTTGTCAATGCTCATCCCATGATCACTAGGTCAAAATCTCACCCTACTAGTTTACTAGCTTTTGTTGACTTCATTAAAGCTACATCATATCAAGAAGCCTCTTAATCCTCTACCTAGACTGCTGCTATGGTTGATGAGTACACAGTTTTAATGAGGCACGACACTCGGTCTTTAATACCTCGTTCATCCAACAAGAAAGCAATTGGTTGTAAATGGGTCTTTAGATTAAAAAAGAACTTTGATGGTACCATTTATAAGCACAAAGCCAGATTGGTTGCCAAGGGTTTTCTTCAAATAGAGGACACTGATTATTATGAAACTTTCAATCCTATGGCTAAGCAACCTAATATTAGGCCCATTCTCTATTTGGTTATCTATTTTAATTGGTCAATTAAGCGGATTGACATTTCAAATGCCTTGCTTCATGGCCTATTAGAAGATGAGGTGTACATGCATCATCCTCTTGGTTATGTAGTGAAGACACCCCATTTTTGACCGTTCACATGACTTGGACATCATCACTTGTGCACTCGATGATTATGATTGCATGTGCTCGTTTTGGTGCTTGAAGTGCTCGGCGGAATGCCCTGTCTTTGAGCCCTCAAACCCTATCCATTCTATGCCCTGTTCAAGGTCAAAACCTTAGTGCTTCAAGTCTGCCCCCCTGGTAGCCAGCTGGCCACTGTTTAAGGCTGTCAGCCACCATTTATGCCTTGCCGGCCACCCTTGTGCCTTGTCGGCCAATGGTCTGGCCTACCGGCCACCAGTGACTTTTTTGCAGATATTTTGGTGACAGCTGTTCCAATTGTTACCACAATTGCCTCTATCTTCATACACGTGTATGGATGGATTTATACCAGCCAAGTGCATGTTTTTCTATATATATGGGGTCTTCTCCCCCATTTTTGAGGGTTAGCAATTTTGGAACAAAATTCTCTCTCTCTCTCTCTCTCTCTCTCTCTCTCTCTCTCTCCCTACACATTTCTCTCTTTCTCTCTTGAAAATTTGCGCATATGAGCCTAGTTACACTACACTTTTGCCTACACTACCTTAACCAAAGTTGATCGTCTTTGAGTTGAGGTTCCTTGAAGCCTTCTTGAAGCTCTTGAAAGTGGTTTTGGCTTGGATTAGTGCCTAATATTGAGCTTTGCTTGAAAAGGTATAACATTTGCCTCTTTACTTTGCTTTAGTACACTTGTTTTCCAATATTTTCAAACTGTTTTTGGGTTGTTTTTGTGCTGTAAAAACCTCTTCTTTTGTGTGGCTAAAATTGGTGTTTTAGGCCATTTAAGGTTAGGGGGGCGTCTCAACCTTCTTTATTCCTTGCTTGTAAGGCTTTTCCACCTTGAAACTATCTTTTTTTGGGCTTTTGAACAATGAATTTTAGAGTGCTTTCAGTGGTAAAAATCATGTTTTGAAGTTCAAAATTATAGGGGTTAGCCTCCCCTCCTTGTGTCTAGTTTGCAAGCCTAGTTAGCTCTATGTGTTACCTTTATTTTCTTGCCTTTTGTAGCTTAATTCCAGCATGTTTTAGGCTTTATTTTAGGGTGTTTCAACTCTATTTTTGGTTGGTTTTTGCATTTGAGTCTTATTTTGCATGCCTCTAGTTTAATAGTCCTTGCAAGCTTGGTGTTTTAGGCCATTAGACACCCCTTGTTTGAGTTGATTGCCATATTTTAGTGCTTTTTTCACTTCATTTCAGCACTTATAATCTCGGCAATCTCCCCCACTTCTTCACTTTTTATTTGCTTTGAGGGTTGTTTAAACCTTGGGATAACTTAAGCTTGAGATTGAGCTTCATTGCTTAATGGTTTAATTCTCTTTTGGGGGTTCATTACCAACGGCATGGCACCTCTCTCTTGCCTTAAACTACCCCTTGTTTGACACATCCTTCTCTTTAGAGGACTCACCATTAACGGACTTAATTGGTTAATGAATGGTTGGTAGTTTAAAATGAGTAAAGTTGAAACTAAAAGTGAGCAAAGATAAGAATTTTGGTTGTTTTTTTTGATGTGTTCAATCGGACGTTAGTTGAACAGAAGGAAAATTGGGGCATTTCATACTCAAAGTGATAAAATGTGCCATGTTTCCTAGGTCTCCATTGCCCTTGATCATGAATGATAGGGTAATGGTCTTTCTTGAGTCTTGTTTGTGCATTTATTAACTTATACATATTGGTTCCTTAGCCATCATGCAATGAAATTGTTTGATTGATGGTTTGAGGACCAAGTGTATCACTCCTTCGAGATGTCTTGATGATAAGGAATGATATGCAATACAAACAACCTGTGGAAATACCCTCTTGTTGCATTGTTTGCTCTCTGTTGCAGCAAAAAAATATGGTGTGTCATCAGTGGCCAGCCGGCCACTGTTACTAGCTTGCCAGCCACCAATGTTGGATGGCAAGCCCTTAATGGTGGCTGGCTGGTCACCACTTCTAGACTACCGGCCACCAATGAATTTTGGGCAGTATGCTTGTGAAGAATGGCAGAATTGATCTGGAGAAGGAAATAGTGCAAGGGTTGTGCAAACAAAGGCTTTCGAGAGAAGACAATGGATATTCTTCGGGTGAAAACCGAGCATGCATGGGCCTTCTTTGCTTCCCAGGACTAGTTAACTAGTTAATTAGTTTAATTTGAGATTAATCATTTGTTTGTCGTAATTAATTAGTTGTAGCTAATTAGTTTATAATTAGTTTGTGTTGTAATATTTAATTAGCTTAGCCTAGTTAAAATTCTTATTTAATTAGCTTAGATAGTTAGTTAATTATTCATTCAAGTTTTGTAATAATTTGCTTAGCTAGGTTATTCATTCGGACTCTCCTTCGTGAGAGCGTGATTTAATAATGTGTATGTCTTTCAACCCCACGTCTTTCTCCCTTCTATTTATCCGCTTACGATGGTTAGAGAAGGAGCATCATGTTTCAATTAGCATACCTTATGCTTGCATCCATTCATCTTGTATTGCATGCACGGAGGGACGGCGCATCATTCTAACTGTATGGTCATTTCAATACTTTGTTAAATACGTGCTTAGACCGCATGTCTTGAATTGATTTATATGCCACATTAGTAACCGAGCCTATTAATTGTATCCTTTGCATGTGCAGCATTAGTCATTTAGCATAGTTAGGAATCATGCATTTTTCTAACTTTGTTTTATTTTGGCTTGGAGCACTTGGTGAGTTTTTAATGCTTTAGCATACTTACATGAGTGTGAGTGATTGCCATGTCTAGCATGCTCGCCATGAGGCTAAATCCTTACTTGATAAATTGCTTGAATGCCTGTGGATGAAGGCTTATTGCTTGAATTGGAATGATTTGTTGAATGCACGTTTAAGCCCACTATGTCTAGTGGCAAATTTGCAAACTTTAAGCCCACTTGAAGTGGCAAAATCAAACCCTTTTTCACAAAACAAACATGAAATTGAATTGTTTCAATTCAGGGAAACTAGTCTATACTTGCTTGTGCACATCACGTAGTAATGCTAGCCTAATAAACCAAAACAAGAGCACATAATGTTGATAAAAATCATATCATGATTAGTAGAGGCCGATCTTTGATCGGGCGAGCGGGGGTGCTCAATTCATGACCTTCCCCTGTCGTACCTAAGTTCCCAAGCCAAGGCGACTCTGGTGATGACAGACATGTGGCCTTTGGCACGAGTCATGGGTTTCCTAAATTTCTCCAAAATAAAATATTTAGGTGTTGACTCTGTATCTGGAAAAGCAGTCCATTTTTGGCAATTTGATTCAAAATCGATTTTTCAAAAGATTTGTCAGATTTGGACTCCTTGGTGATCATCAATTTCATATTGCACTTGTGAGATTAGATTTAGAACCGTGGGAGTCCGAACTGTAGGGCTTCTTTCGAGCTTCCGAAAGGAGCACGAAAAAGTTGAGCTATAGTTTCTAGCATCTTTGCTGGGGATTTAAAGAACTTGATTCGAACTTATGATATGAAATTTTATCTACACTTATGTGTTTCTTTGCATTGCATTTGCACTGGTGCCCCTAAGTTACCGTATTTTCCATCTGCTATTCCTGGACGGTTTGCCGGAGATTTGCTTAAAAGCTTGTCAAAAGGCTGACCGATCGCGGGGTCTGCCATGATGAGAACACGACCCTTGGATCTAGACTACCGCTGTACTGTTTGATCCTCCTTTCACTTCTCGGTGTTAGGTGTGAGAGGTATATTAGGTAGTCTTGCTAAGGCACCCTTTTTGACCATTCGGCCTAGTTGCATATCGAAAACGGTAGAGACTGTTCCAAACTAGGACATGTTGCTTACTCGAATGCAGGATTGTGTTAAACACTTTTGTTTGAATAATGAACCCTAGTTACTAACGAAATAGGATAGGGTAGCCCTACCCCCTGATAGGGTTGTTTTGGCTCTTACTTAACTAGTATGTGCTTTTAGAGTGAAACTCTACAAGAATGTGCATATCAGTTGCATGTTGCAAGTTTGGGTATCAGATTTGGCGAGTAGAATTCAGTGTTGAGTACAGTGCTGTAGCGTTTGGTTACAACTGTGCGTTATTAATATCTGAGCTGAGGTACTGTACGGTTTCTGATTTTTGTTTTCCTTTTGCTTTATTTCTTTTTGCAAGGTAGTTTATCACAATTGCTTTGGACAGTTTCGTTACCCCCTAAGCACTCTGGACTTTTGTAAGAAGACTTTACCGATCTAGAGATCTTGTTAGGGGACAACCTGTGTTTGCTTCACTCCCACTGGTTACTAGATGGATGAGGGTTAGGCATAATTCACCAATCCAGCAATCACCTGCATCTAGTCGGGGACAGTCTTCTGTATCCAGTCCAGTAAGAGACTACTTGCCAATTCCGATGGCTCAATATCCCTCAGTCGACATGAAGGACTTGATTCGTCATCTTCAACAAACCATTAAAACTATGTAGCAAGATGCTGCCCGCCAAGCTGAAGTTACAACCTAGCAAGCCGGAGTGATAAATAGGCTACAGCAACAGCAACCACAACCAGCAACGGCTTCTGCTTCCCATGTACCTCCAGTGGGTATCCTAGCACCCGAAATTACTACTAATGCCTAGGCTGAGAATTTGGGCAATCCAGTAGACCCCATCCCACCATAGGCCTCCATGGCACCAGTGTACCAAACTGAGGGGACATTTGAATTCGAATTTGACCCGATAGTTCTGAAGGTCAACAAACTAGATAAGCTTCTCAAGCGAGCACAAGGTGTGAATTCAATCCCTGACATCAAAGATGGATACACCGACTCTGTAGCAACTTTGTCGGACCGATTTAAAATGCCATACATAGATCGATTTGATGGCTCTAGAGACCCCATGGTCTATCTTTGGTTATTCTCTAATATCCTGCGGCCGATGGGCCTTACCAGACTTCAAAAGCTATCGCTTTTCGGTTGGACCCTGTTGGGTATAGGGGATATCTGGTATGCACAGTTGGAAAACGCTGTGAAGCAGAGCTATAAGAAAATGGCTGAGGCCTTCATCGCACAGTACTCCTATAACACTTAGATCGAGATCACGACCCGAGATCTTGAAGTAACCCTTCAGAAGCCAAAGGAGGGCTTCTATGATGACTACCAGGCCGTCAGAGAAGGATCAAATCAGAATGGTGGTTCACAATCTACGAGGGAAACTATTGCAAAAGATGATAGTCTTGCCATTGTTCACGTTCAATCAGCTCCATGAGATAGGGATTTAGATTGAAGATGCAATGAAACATGGGTTGATAAATGATAAAAAGGAACAGCCCAAGAGGCCTTTTACACACAGTTCCAATGCAACGACGAGTGGAAGTACATCTGTGCGGCCATCTGATGTGAATGTAGTCACCACTACAACCAAAATAGCCAACCCTTTCGCTAGTACAAATCCACAAACCTCAAACAACCAGGCCTGATCTCAAAGGGTCTTTACCCCACTACACATGCCTTTATCCTAAGCCTTAAGGGTGCTGATCAAAAAAGGACATCTTAAGCCGTTAGAACAATGCCTACTACCCGATCCTCTTCCACCAAAACACAACCCGGCCAAATATTGTGCATTTCACCAGTAGCACGATCACAATACCAACCAATGCTATAGGCTGCATCATGAGATTCAAGATCTCATTGACAACAAGGTATCGCACCACCCCAAAAGCCAAATGTGACTACCAACCCTTTCCCAGCCCATAACCAAGTTCCCCCACCTCGGAACTGAAACCTAATACATACACTAGCCATCCCATATGACCCAAGCGTATGTTTTACCCCTTCCCACCTACGCAAACCAGTTATATTCATTCCTGAAAGCACAGACTTGTGCATGATGAACACTTCCACTCTACAACCTGAACCCGTGGTGATGACAACGACAGAAAGATGGAGGTCGACCTTGGAGGAACATGTCAGTTCATTGCTTGAGAGCTTTGCAGACTTATCTGAGGGGGTGTTGACCCATGCTATTACATTATGCAAGTTGATCAAGTCAAACACGAACTAGTATTGCCGACAATAGTGGAGGTCAATGTAGTTCGAGAGGATGACTTGAGCCAAGGTCTGGATGATCTAGCAGAGCTGGAAGAAGACTTAGACAATCTACAGTTCTATGACGAACAAGATCAGGGGGACGTGCAGCTTGACTGGTTGGATTTGAATGGGTCGAACGACAAGTCGGGGTGGTTAAGTGATGAAACTAACTGGGAGGAAGGGATTCTACCAAAACCTGAAGAAAAGGAAGTGAGAATAGCTACAGTGGCTGGAATAGCCGAGGAAAAGGGAAAATTGCCAGAGAACACCGGTATCAAGAATTTTGCTCAAGAACTGGGCGCCGTGAGTACCGCGGATACAAAGCAGGAAGCCGCATTGAAGTGGCTTATGCAACAAAGGGATCAAGACAAACAAGAAACTGGAAAAGCCCAACACCCTACAGGGGATACATCTGAGGGAATGATTAGAACGTAGCCAGACAGTTGTTTATCGGTTGCCGGAGGTGTATGGTGGAAAGATGATGATCTGCTTTTGGCTCACACTGACGAAGATTGGGGTGCAGACTTGCTAGACAATACCTGGTACTCTGAGGAGATTGACCATATGACGAGGAGTGGGCATTATTTCAAACCCCCGTATTTGGACTAGGCTGAGGCTTCTAAGAAAGATAAAGAGGTAGAGAAGTAGAGGGAAAAGCAATTGAAAAAGAGGTCGTGCTAAAACAATTGAAGGAAATTTAGGCTGATATTTCAATCTGGGGTCTACTTATGGCTTCTCACGTGCATCGACAAGCTATGTTATTAGTGATAGATAAAGCGAAACTATCCATCGATACGACTCCTGAACAGCTTGTGGGTTTGGTCTTCCACAGAGGCACTGTGCCAACTTTAACTTTCTCAGACAAGGAACTGTCGCAAGAAGGCTCAGTACACAACAAACCGTTGTACATATCAGTTGAATGTAGAGAAAAGTGGGCGTTAGTGGTATTGGTCGATATTGGATCGACTGTCAATGTTTGTCCATTGCATACAGCTTACGCCATTGGCCTGAAACCAACAGATTTTGTGCCTATAGCCCAGGTGATTCAGGTGGATGACAATACAAGTAGAGAGGTGGTAGGCACAATACAGATCAGAGTTCAAGTAGGCCCAGCTCAACAAGATATTGAGTTCTATGTCTTGGATGTGCCAGCCACTTTCAATCTATTGCTAGGGAGGCCTGGGTTACACCAAGTGAAAGCTGTCTTTTCTACCCTCTAGCAAATGCTGAAATACCCCCATGGGAAGGGGGTGGCTATTGTGTTCGGGAATTCATCTATACATCCTCCGCCAGAGGTAACTACGCCTGTGCTGGAAATTATTCATGGTGAGGAGGATGTTTTGCTTTCAGGGTTCACTCTAGCTGAGGCCCGAGTAGTGCAAACCATTTTGGCAGCTGATGAGGGCTTGTATGTCAGTGCCCAGTCAATTTATTTCATGAACAAGCTCCAACATAGTCCAGGGAAGGGTTTGGAAAGAAGTGGCCAGAAAGGCATCAAAGCACTGGCCGATGTGCCACATAATCCGCATGCCTTTGGTCTTTGGCTATACGCCCACCAAAGAAGATTGGGTTAGGAAAGGAAAAGAGATGGCAAGTAGAGCCAGAGCTAAGTATGCCGGAAAACGCTATGAGCTTGTGCACAGACCAATTCGGGGAACCCTGAATGGTCATTTTGTTCGGGAGGGTGAAGACTTCCCAATTTGTGGCTTTCCCGAGCCCTTGTTGAATTTTGAGAAGCGGCGTGTTCCCAGCTTTGAAATCGTCTTTGACTTGCAGCTATAAGACAGTGATACAAAAGAGAGGGCTGAGCCAATAACTGCTAAAGCCAAGAAGAGCATAGAAAATGACTCGGACAACAGCAAGCTTGAAGTAGGAGCAACACTGGCATGTCTCTTTTCGGATCTTCCGGCCTACTTAGAGAGCTTGGGGGATAACCTGACCGTTTCCATGATCGGGGACCAGCTGGGTGTGAACCGTTCTACCAGTATTTTGGATGCATCTGAAGCACCATCTCTTGTTTGGTAGTTGGAGGAGGGCTACTTGTCTAGTAGTTCTGAGTCAGGTAATGAACCAAAATTTGATTCCACAGAGTCTGTGGAGTCGGAATCAGATTCTGGTTCTTTTGAGTCTGAGTCCGGTATTCCTGGGGGTGATAACCGGAATGCCAATGTTTTGTCTAGGTCGTCTTTTTCCTTTGCTTTTGAGTTGGTTGTAACCGAGGAACTGGATGAGCTGGACTTTGTGAATTAGAATGCCATTGCAGATTCTGAGTATTTCTTTGTGCCGCTTATTTATTGCATTGATCATGATTTTAAAAATTTTGATGAAAATGAAGAGGAGGGAATTCCTCTGGTTTTGAAAATTTTAATTAATCGAGAAGATGAGAGGTTTGCAAAACCCCTTGCTGATGAAATCATTGCTTTTAATGTGGGTACTGAGAAGGATCCGCGTCTGGTCCAGATCGGGTCCACGTTGTCATCAGAGAAGTGCGAGCGCTTAGTCACTTTATTAAAAGATTTCAAAGATGTTTTTGCGTGGTCCTACGAAGACATGCTTGGAATCGATCCTAAGATTGTACAACACCGGATCCCTCTCGATCCCAAGGCCTGACCTGTCAAACAGAAGTTGCGGAGAATATGCTCGGATTAGGCTTTGAAGATTAAGGAAGAGGTCATGAAGCAGATTGACGTAGAGTTTTTGCTAATATATGAGAATCCACTTGGTTGGCCAACGTTGTTCTAGCGCCAAAGAAAGATGGCAGAATTCAGGTGTGTGCGGACTTCAGAGATCTAAATAAGGCCAGTCTGAAGGACGACTTTCCCTTCCACATATCGATGAATTGATAGACTTCACCGCAACTCATGCACTGCTCTCTTTCACGGATAGATTTTCTTGGTATAACCAGATTCTGATGGCACCTGAAGACAGAGAGAAAATCACCTTCACTACACCATGGGGAACCTACTGCTATTGGGTGATACCGTTTGGGCTGAAGAATGCTGGGGCTACCAATCGGAGGGCTGCAACCACAATTCTGCATGATATGATCCACAAAGAGGTCGAGGTATACGTAGATGACATAATTGTTAAGTCTAAAGAAAGAGAGGGCCACTACACCACCTTGAAGAAATTCTTTTAACTGATTAGAGAATACAGACTGAGGTTGAATTCGTAGAAGTGTACTTTTGGTGTAATAGTAGGGAAAATGTTGGGTTTCTTGATCACATAGAGGGGCATCGATGTAGATCCTTCCAAAATCAAGGCCATCCTAGAGATACCACCAAGTACTTAAAAGGAGTTGCAAGGCTTTCTAGGTAAAGTGCAATTCATAAGACGATTTATTTCTAAATTAACCTTGACTTGTGAACCACTATTTGGTCTCTTGAAGAAAGGAAAGAAATTCTGATGGGATGATCGGTGTGAATTCACTTTTGAGCAGATCAAGCAGTACCTTCAGAATCCACCTATATTGTCGCCGCTAGAGCCGGGGAAGCCTTTGATTTTGTATTTGTCAGCAACCTACACAACAACGGGATGCATGCTTGCTCAAGAATCTGAGGATAGGGTGGAGAAAGCCATCTATTACTTGAGCAAGAAAATGCTGGATTATGAGACCCGTTACACCCCATTGGAGAAAGCTTGCTTAGCCTTGGTATGGGCTATGAGGAAGTTGAGGCATTACTTCTTAGCTCACTCCGTAATTCTGGTTTCGAGATTAGATCCCATCAAATATCTCTATAAGAAATCAGCACTTATAGGTAGTCTAGCCCGTTGGTTGCTTCTCATTTTCAAATTCAATCTTATGTATGTTACTCGCAAGTCGGTCAAAGGGAGAGTTGTAGCGGAGTTCCTAGCAGATCACCTAGTAGAAGGGGGTGAAGTGGTAGAATATATGTTCCCAGATGAGGCTATTCTGCAAGTCGAGGAAGAGATTTGGACAATGTACTTTGATAAAGCGTCTAACTAATATGGTTGTGGGATAGGTGTGTTGCTGATAACACCCGACAATCCCCATATACCCTTAGCCTTCAAACTCCGATTCAAAGTATCCAATAACGAAGCACAATATGAGGCGTGTATCGCTGGTTTGGAAGCCGCCCTGGAACTAGAGGGAAAAAGGTTGGACGTAATTAGGGATTTCAACCTAGTTGTGTCTCAAGCGAATGGAGACTGGAAGGTCAAAGAAGAAAAGATGAAGATCTATCACCAGACCTTGGATATTCTGATTTCTAGGTTTGAGAAGATGACTTTCACATATCTACTGAGACAGAACAACAGGTTTGCTGACACCTTATCAACTCTATCTTCTATGACAGACATCCCGCTTGGAGTCCGGATACATCCGATCATCATTGAGCAAAGGTATACGCCGTCCTACAAAACTATCGCCGCAATAGATAATGCACAAGATCAAAACCCTTGGTTCTATGATATTTGGAACTTCTTGGAAAATGAGGTTTATCCACCAGGGGCAAATGCCAAAGATAAAAGGGCAATACGGTGGATGGTCATTCAATTTATCATCTACGGAGGTAAACTGTACAAGAGAGGTCATCTGGAAATGCACAAGTTGTGTGTTGAAGCAGAGATATCAAAGCGCCTAATGGGGGCCATCCATGGAGGAGAGTGCGGAGTGCATATGAACAGAGTAATGTTAGCCCGGAAGATTCTTAGGCGAGGTTACTACTAGTCCACTAGGGAGGAGGACTGTATTGGTTTTGTTTGGCGATGCCACAAATGCCAAATTCATGCTAACCACATGAATATCCCACCGTCGAGACTGTACAACATGACTTCACCATGGCCTTTCTCAGTCTAGGGGATCGATGTCATCGACGCAGTCACACTGAGAGGGTCAAATGGGCATGAATACATTCTAGTGGCAATTGATTACTTCACAAAGTGGGTGGAAGCTTAGTCTTATGCAGGGTTGAAAGCAGCGCATGTGGCTAAGTTCATCCGAAGCAACATCATTTGCCGATATGGAGTCCCAAATGAGATCATTTCAAATAATGGCTCCCATTTCAAGAAAGAAGTGATCGACTTGTTAGAGAAATACAATGTGGCTTTCCATAAGTCATCTACATACCGGCCGCAAACCAACGGAGCTATTGAGGTTGCCAACAAGAACATCAAACATATTCTATAGAAAATGGTTGAGACCTATAGGGACTGGCCAGACAAATTGCAATTCGCACTCTGCGGCTACAGAACTTCAATCCGGATGTCTACAGGGGCAACTCCTTACTCTCTTTTCTATGGGATGGAAGCTATTCTGCCAATCAAAATAGAAGTTCTGTTGCTGCAAGTTATGGTTGAGTGTCAGATAGCAGAGGCAGACTGGTAGCAGAGCAGGTTCAAAGAACTGATGCTGTTTGGTAAGAGAAGGTTGAAAGCATTGTACTATGTTCAGGGTTATCAACACAAGATTGTAGGGCTTTTAACAAGAAAGTTAAGTCTCGAAATCTCAAAGAGCGAGATTTGGTGCTAAAAGACAACCGAGCTCCCATCCATCAATTGGACTGGTCCTTACATCATCAAAACTATCTGGTTGGGTGGGGCTATTATTCTCATGGACCTAGATGGCCTAGAATTCTCCCAACCGATCAATATGGACAAGTTGAAGAAATACTATCCCTGAGAGGCTCGTTAGGCCGAAAACCCAAAAGGGCGATCTAAGCAAAAGTTAGAGCACAAAAATTAGAAATAAAGAAAAACTGAGCTTGCAAGGTTGAAAACCCTAAAGGGGGGCCTTGGCAAAACTTAGAGCACAAAAAGAGGGTGTTAATACTCGAGTGGACCCGAACCGAACTACGTAAGGCTTGATTCCCATCTTCGGGATACGTAGGCAACTTCATCCTGAAGTCTGGCCGTAAATACCTCCAAATCAACTGTCCTGTCCATGTGTCTAATTAGGTCATATTTGTTTGTTTGTCTGTTCTTTACTTGAAAGTTCGGTTGTGAGCTTTATTTTGAAAGCTGGTTACAGTGCTGAGCAGTGCTATTTAGTTAAGGGACAATTTGTGATCTTTGGAATTGGGGTTGTATATCTCAAGGATTGATTCTGTGTGTGTCAAGTGGTGATCCTTATCGAAAATGATTTTGAAAAGTTTCGATAAAAGTTGATTTTGCTCAAAATTTACCTTTTACAACTTAGACCATTTTTTGAGCAAAAGGAAAATTTTCAGTGCCTACAACTTTAATTTCATTAATTTCAATACAAAGTTTCATTTATTACATTCGTAAAACTTGAAAAGTAATATCAAAGCAATAAACAAGAGGCATAGATAAGTCAGGTGTTCCTGCATCCCCTGCTCATGCTTATGGAAGCTTTTGATGCTAAAGTGGGCCCGGTGTGTGCCTCATCCTCGAGCCAAACCAGGCACTCACTATAAAGGGTGCAGCTGAAGCTAGGGGCAGGGGCCAAAAGCTCTCTCATCCTTCAAGTAGTGGGGTACCTAGCCAAACGTGAACCTTGGATGGGGAATGAAATTGGGTACTCTACCTCATCCTCTGGGCAAGTCTGATGATGTCCAAATTGATGCCTGAACCGAAATGGAAAATAGAATACACAGTGTGTCAGGCTGATCAGTTGAATGCCAGGTTGCCGAGTCATGCTGTAGCTCATTTCAGTAAGGTTAAGCTAGGGGCAACGCTAAGCAATGTCAGTAGCAGATCTGTTGCACATCCAGTGGCACCACCATCCCTCATTCGGGAAATCCACAAGCTATTGGCGAAAGAAATAGCCTTGCGCTGAGTACTCAGGGCAAGAATCCACTACCTTCAGCTTGTCCATAAGCCATACCTAGGGAGGGATGAAAGAAAAGAGAGATTAAAGAATAGAGAGATGTATGTTGAGAGAAAAGTGAGAAAAAAAGGCTTTGAGAGAAAAATGGAGCATGAGTGCCGAGAGATATGAGAAACACATATGAGAAAGGGTGGGAAACATTACTTGAAGAAGTAGTGGACTTCCTACAAATTTGGTAGTCCCTCACAGATGGAAGGCATCCAAGCCCATCAAAGTCTCAGCCAACACCAAGCCAATGAAACTCTTGTCTTCTTTCAGGCCTTGTGCCACTTCAATTAGCCGAATGCTAGACCTGCTGAAACTAGAGTCAAGGAGGAAATGAGCCAACATACATAAGCAAAGGGCGTGTTGTTGAAAACCCTACCAAAGAAGGTTGCCTCGATCACCGACGACAAAAAATTGATGAATCAGACTAGGAATGTCCAACTCTCCGTTGTGAACCAAGCATTGAGCCTCATGAAGGGTGAGCCCACACATCTGTCCCAAAGATTGGATGTGGCTGAAATGGGGGTGAGGTATGATTTCCTCATCGCTCAAGGATTCCATTAGCACTTGAAATTGTTCGATTGTCGGGCATATCTCTTGCCCCCAAAAGGTAAAGACATGTGTAATCGGGTTCCAACATCTTGCCGCAACATGCATGAACGAAAAAAAGAGAGAGCAGAGAACGGCTCAGCGGGAAAAGTGCATTTATGCCAAAACTCTGAATATTCATCTTTTCCAAGCCATCTAAAGTTGCAATCTAATCTGACAGTTTTTTAGCGAAAAATGGTTCCATTTGTGAAGAATTTGCAGCTGAAATGAAGAAACCACAAAGCTCAACGCTTTGTAGAAGACAAGGCAGTGAGTGGAAGCCAGGTGTCAACAATCTGGAGGTTCCTACACATTGGTGGCCAGCAGGCCACTGCTGATGGCTAGCAAGCCATTTCTTGCAGCCAGCAGGTGGTCAGCAAAACCCTGTTCTAGCCGGTCCCTTTCTTTGCAAGTCTACTGTCCACCTTTGTGCTGAACAGTGTTGGAAGCATATGTTTTGTTTTGCTCTTTGTGTGTTATAAGGTCTTGTTTTGAGTCTTTTTGGTTTTGGCAAGTTTGTCGAGTTGTATTTGAGCTGTTTTGTTTATCGAGTTGTTTTTTTTTTTTTTTTTTTTTATAGAGTTGTATATTGCATTTTGTGTTTTGGTTGTTGGTTGGTTCATCCTCGATTAAACATCTTGTTTTAATCAAACACTCTTGGCCCTTTCAATACCCTATCCTCATGATGCAAAAATGACAACACTTTTTCATAAAAATCGTGAGTTTTTATTCCGATCATGGCTTCCTACAAAAGAGGAGTACAAGGTTTAAAGCAAAATAGAACTTTCTAAAGCTATACATGTGGTAATGCTACTAACAAAAAGAAACTAAGCAAAATACAAAATAAATCAGCGCCAGTCAGCTCAGGCTCGAGAGGCCCTCTTCTTCCTCTTCCTGGGGGAGACTTAGAGTTATTTCCATCAGCACCACTGTCTGACTCAAATGTCGAGCCGGAACCAGAACTAGAACCCTCGTCGCTCTCTACTCCAGAGTCTGACTCATCAGCACCTCCACTCTTAGATCCCGAGTCACCATCATCATCACTCCTAGAGGACTCAGACTGCAGAATCACTGCCTCCCCGGAGTCACTAGTTTCAGCATCGTCATCGGTCCATACTGGCTTTGAGGGGCTCCTCCGACCTCGATCACGACGCCCCTCTCAGCTGCGTGTTGGGGCCTGTCTCTCCTTCCTCTCTGCTACTGGAAGAGGTGGTGATGGTGCAAATGTAGTCGCCGCCGCTGGTGCTCTCAGTATGGATGGAACCTGAAAAGATACAGTGTTAGCGTATCAAATATGATGAATAGTTACAGACACAGTATGATGAAAATGATGGAATGCAATGAGCCAGATACAGTGCAAGTACAGTACAGTATGTTAGTGCAATATAGCGGTGTGATGTAACAAGAGGCAAAATGCATACCATGAGATGAGTATCAATGCTTCAATCATAATGCAGTGCACAACAGTTTGGAAAATGTTGAAATGCGGGTAGCAAGTAGGGGAAGAATTCCTGAATGCGATAGAGACTGAGTAGTACCTCTCTCCTCGGAATTATACTCTCGAACGAGGCTACTAGCTCGAGCAGTCCCTCAGTGTACCCCGGGGGTGCCTGTAAATGTATTGAGTATGATCAGTATCCGGAAGGAACAAATATTAGAAGGAAAATGGAAAGCTAGAGAAAATGTGGTATATACCAAAGGTGCATCGTGAGCTTGGACGTATCTATGCCCGGCCTCTGCTAGCTCAATCAAAATCTGATATGAGGTCCTGGCCGGCCCCCAACATGTCAGCATGGTTAGGATCTCTTGCTAACCGGTCGCTTGTCTAGTGGGAGGGGCCTCTTTAGTCTTGGCCATCGTTTCCTGAGTCCTGCTCGCCATAGGGGCACCTACTGCTCTGCCTGCACAAGCATCGGTCAAGGGAGGCATGAGATGTGTCTGGATGAATGTCGAGTAATCTTCCTCCCTGCGAAAGTAGTCGGCAACCAAGCCCTCTGTGAACTGGATCATCTTCTGAAAGGAGAGACTCTCCATAACCCTCACAGATGCTGGAGAAGGCATGGGAACTATTGGCTCAAACAAACCCATGGTCTGACGCATGAACCACTCACTGAAGAACCAGGCTCGGCAAACCAGGTCCTCTATCAGAAGTTGAAAACGGGAGGCCCCTCAGGCACCGGCGTACTGGTCCCTGACTCCAACCGGCATCATCGCGCAAGGGTACCAAGCGATCTGCAAACAGGGGATATACAGATTGTTAGTCATTGTTGGTGACGACCCAGAATTTTTTCCTCTGCTCGAGCGGACTTTTGGGATTCCCAGCAATTTTGCAAACGGCTTGAGATTCTAAGGGTTGTAAATTTCCGCTCGAGCGTAGAAATGGTCGCTCAAGCGGGAGGCTTTGTTGGTCTGTACGCTCGAGCGCAAGGTTGGGTGCTCGATCGGGTCTCCAGGTTGAATTTGAATTTCTGAGACACGTGGGTTCGTTTTTGACATTTTTATTGGTATGTTTGAAACCTCCTCAATTTATTTTGGGGTGTTGCTTAAGGTGGTAATATGATGGTAAAGTAAGATTGGACCAAAAACTTTAATTCGAATAATTTGTCTACGATTAGTCGGCACTCTTTTGCCCTTGTCTTTTTCCGCACTTTGAATTTGGATGTGAGGTTAAAACCATTGGAAAGCTTATCTCCGGGGCTTCAATTTGACCACAAGAATGACTTAAAACGGAGTCCGGATGGGAGAGTTATGCATGTTTGAAGTTTTGGAATTTGTGTTGAGAGCAGGTACGCTCGAGCGGGAATAGGGACGCTCGAGCGGGTTTCGCGAGTACAGCAACTTAAAAACGGGATTTTGAGATCATTGCTTACATTTTTCTTTTCCCCTCTTCTCTCCTCTCTCCCTAGGTCCGAAAACCCTAGGGTTTTGATCCCAAATCCTCATCATTTCTCTAAGTTTTGATCAAGATCTTCCACCAAGGAGTGAAGAAAGCCTGAAGATCAACACTTTCCACCGATTGGAATTCCGAAATTATGGAGGAATCTCACTGAAGCTTGCTTGATTCTTGAGGTATGGAATCTTGGGAGTTAAATTAATGGGTTAAAATGGTGGATTACGAATCCTAGGTGTATAATCAATGGGAAAGATTGGAATAAAAGTAATGGGTTAATAAGTTTGATTTTCTTCTTGAAATTTCAATATTTTCTTGAAACCCTAGGTTGATTAATGATGATAACTAATGATTTGGCCCAAATTGAAGGTAGAATAATGAAATTGAGATATTGAATGATATATGTACAAGTTTAATTGGAATTTGGAAATGTTTGAAAATTATGTTTAAAATTTGCGAATGAACTTTGTTATAAACGATGTAATTTATGCTATAATGTAAAGGAAAACTTGGGGAAATAATCTATCAAGGATATGGAAGGCATGAATTCAGTTGTGGAATGTTGAAATGAGATTCAAGGATTTAATTTGAATTATGTTGAATTGCAAATTGATGTGTAATTTGGTATAAAGAGAATTAAACAAGTTAAGAACGGAATAATTATATATGACCTGATTTTTATGTGTAATATGACTTGTGTAGGGTCAACTACAGGGGCAGACCAAGCATTTGAACACCGTGAGTAGTAGTACGATAGTCGTACATTCAATGATCATTAATTGTTCTTATTGTTAATATTTTGTTTCTTGCAAGTATGTTGATTTGAAAATCTAAAGGCATTATTGTGCAATACATTTTATTTATTGTTGACAAAGAATACTAATGTTATGTGCAAGATATCTATAGTGATTCACGACGAGCCAAGGGAACGTATAAGCACTATGGAATTGTGGTATTCACGTATCTCTGATATTATTCAATCTGTATAACATGCTTACCTTTTGTTCATAATTATCAGGAATGTCCTGTTAGACTTAAGTTAACTAAGTTAACTCATGTGACTGAAGTAACGGTTATCATTAGTACTCTGTTAATTACAAGTCAACTATGTTAACTTATAAGAACGATCAAACAAAGGTGTATTCTTCTATGTGCTACTGAGTAATAGATCAGGTGAACTACGCCGTTTCCTAAAGCATAAAGAGAAATTATGTTCATTCTTGAAGAACGGATTTTGAGTAAATATGAGACAGTTAGGTTATTAAGGGTAGACACTTTTGATGAATCAGAATACTTGGAAAGCTATGTGTATTCGCGTGAATGAGAAATTATTCAGAAACCACGACATAAGGGCAAAAGGTTTAACATGTTTCTATAACCCTCCTGAGAATGTGAATTATTCTCTCTTTGTTAAGTATACGATAATAACATGATGTGACAAGAAATGCCCTATTTCCTAACATGTTACGTTTTGAATCACTGAACGATTGTTCACTTATATAAAGGTATTTAAGGTATTCTTAGCGCAAGGCCCTTACCCGGGGGTCATAATACCGTGGTTCAAGTATGTTACAAGTTCAAGTATGATACAAGTTTATATATGTTACAAGTTCAAGTATATACAAGTTTACGTATGTTACAAGTTTATAAGTTTAAGTCTGTTACAGGTTTACGTATCTTATAAGTTTACATCTGTTACAAGTTTACGTATGTTATAAGTTTAAGTCTGTTACAAGTTCACATATGTTATAAGTTCTAGGATGTTACAAGTTCTTAGTACCGAGGAATAAGAATGCTTTATATGGACTTGTTAGCACTATTGAAGTGCCAGGTGTAATTAAGTTTGAATTCTGATTTCTATTTATGAATTAAGCATAATGCATATGTATGAATTTGTTTCCGTTTATGATATGACATGATATGTATGGTTGGTCTATAAAACCTGTTAATTACTGGTATGGAACAAAGTGCTACATTGTGAGCCACCTCTAGAGTCCATGTGAGCCACCTCTTGAGTCCATACATATATGAATGAGGCTTATAGCCAATCTGGGCCTATGGCCATTTTATATGATCTATGAGGCCAAAGGCCATTCTGTATTTTTGGTATGGAGCAAAGTGTTGTACGGAACTAAGTGCTGCAATGCAAGTCACCTCTAGAATCCATACGAGCCACCTCTTGAGTCCATACATATATGAAAGTTATGAGGCCTATGGCCATTCCGGATAAGTTATTATAATATGAAACAAAGTGCTACATGGAACTAAGTGCTACGAATCCTTTAGAGTCCGTGTGAGACACCTCTTGAATTCATACACATATGTTTCAAGAGCCTCGTGCCATATGTTTCAAGGGCCTCGTGCCACATATGTTTCAAGGGCCTCGTGCCACATGTTTCAAGGGCTTCATGCTAATCTTTCAAGGGCTTTATGCTAACTTCTCAAGGGCTTCATGCCATATGTTCAAGGGCTATATGCCACCATGTTTAAATGTTTAATGTTAATATGTTCAAGGGCTATCGCCACTTGGTTCAAGGGCTTAAAGCCATTATGTTCCAAGATATTATGTTTCAAGTCAATATGTTTCAAGACTAGGCCTTAGGCCATTCAAGAATTAATACAAAATCAATTAACCTTATGCCTCATTAATTATGTATGCATTGATATGTATTTTAATTCAAGTTGAGCATTGAATCGTTTATGTACTATTATTCACTGAGCTTCGCTGACCTTGTGCTATGTCTGTTCTGTAGGTAATCACTTTGGGAGTCCGTCTTAACCCTTGATGCTCACCCTTCAGTTGTCAAGCTCAGTTTGTCCAGGCTCCCAGACCAAGTCTATGCATTTTTGTCAAGTTCTGATAAGATTTTGGCTTGCACTTTAATTATTTACCTAAGGTTAAAATGTATATATGTGGCCCCTTTTCATACCAATGTTTGATTATGCAATCATGTATGTGTATGGGTATGTAGAAAAATAAATAAATAAATGGCTCCCACGAATGTGATCCTGGCATGTTAGATTTAGCTCAATGGATGCTTTTCTGTGTTATTTTATTATATTAAGTGCTTTCGTTTAGGTCCCATATGATATGTATATTAGGTTAAGTGTCCGTTTCTGTATGGGTCATGCCCGAACTTTTAGGGTCGAGTTTGAGGTGTGACATTGTCAATTGTTGATATAGCAAAAATAACTGTGGGTTTTGGGTTACCTCTACTGTAATCACTATGTCGAAGTACCGGTGGAAGAATGAAAAGGTCTCCTAGGTCCTCCGCAGACATCTGTCGTCGTACCGATGAGAATGCGATACAACATGAGGCATTTCCACCTCCGGGTCCGGAGCAAGGGTCGGGAAATATGTGTATACCCAAAACTACAAAGAAAAGGCAACAATGAGTATACAATGTACAAAAAGTACAGGTACAGATACAGAAAGCAGAATATGTGATGCCGAAAGCAGAATGAGTATACAGTGTATAGAAAGTACAAGTGCAGATATAGAGAATGCAGAATGAACAATACAGTATGTAGTGTACAGAAAGTGCAAAGCAGAATGCCCAGAAATGGAAGATTGACAGTATAAAGCAAAAATGTAAAGCATACCTCCCAGGCTCTCCAGTAGCCTCCAACCCTGTTTGCCCTCCTACTGGATGTCGAGCTCATACAACCATATAATGTGGTGAGGCCAGCTCCTCCCTAATCATAGAGCTGGACTTGAGGTAAGTCCACCAGAGTGCTCAATAGGTACAGCCCTACGGTGTTCCACCTGTTCGCAAACATGGTGGTACCGAAGAGGAACATCAAAAAGCCCTGGGCATAGTGTTTGGTCTCCTCTAGGGTCTGCAGCTTTCTCCTGCGAAAATGCTAGACGAACCAGCTGTAGTAGACCAGGGCTAGTCGGAAGAGAGGTGGGTGTGCTCCTAATAGGTGAACCCAGGTGGCCTTCTACTCACCCATGTCCATATCATAAGGGATCGGATTACCCCATACTTCTATGTTTGCAAGCATGACGAAGTCGTAAGGAGTCATCGTCATCTCCTCGGCTGTGGAGAAGTGGAAGGAATTGGTGGTATCCCACCACCGCCCCACCAATGCACCAAGAAGTGGTCGACTCGCGATATGGCGCAATTGCCTCATGCAGAATAAGTCGAAGCTGGCCTCATCGATAATATAGCAGACACCGACAGGGAGCTCCATATACCAGTCCCTCGCGGACGTGGCTCCATAGCCCCTAATGGAGTGAGAATCCTCCTGTGGTCAGAACAATGTTATACAGTGATATGAGAACAGGTAGATGAAATGCAGTGTAAGAAATATAGTGCAAGAGTGTGATTAAGGCAAAAAATGCAATGTAAGGATGCATACAATTGAAGCAAGGAATAAAGTTAAAGCAAGGAAATGCAATGTAAAATGAGGAAAGCGTGAGAATACAATGTATACCTCGGTGGCGCCGTAGGACAAATGGGAGTTCGAAACCCATAGCAAGAGATCCTCTGGTGTACATCGCACAAACTCTCTAAAGTGCCTGATACCTCTAGGTGGTAGCACATGCATCCGAGGATGGTATGTCGCCGGATCAAAAGGGTGTACTCCCAGTGGTAATATCACAAGCTCAGACTCGACCTTCATCTCTGCCAGAGGTGGAATCTTGAAGGGAGCTCCATCATGTGGTAGATTGTCTGCATCTGGAAAGAGGATGAGAAAGTGGTCGAAAAATGAAGAAAAATGAAAAAAAGGGCATACTTGGAAAAAGTCAAACCCTAGGAGAGAGAAAATGGAAGAAAAAGTCAAAGCCCGGGAAAAGTCACAAAACCCAACAGAAACTCGAGGGTAACAAGCCTCAAGTGGTGAAATTCCAAGAAAGAGCACCAAAATCAAATTTCAATCAGTTCAAAATAGAGTAAACAAAGAGGGTTAAGTTAATAAACTTTGCGTAGGGTGTTGGAAAATGCGTAGAAAGCGTGGATCTAGAAAAAATGAATACCTAGAGAGAGAGAGAGGGAACAATTTTGGGCATGGGGTAATGAGGAAATGAGACCCCGTGCCTTATACTTAAAGACTCGAGCCAAAAAGACCCAAATACCTCGAATCTGCCACGGGTGGCCGGCAGGCCACTTTTGTGGCCTCCAAAAGCTGTTGAAGGCCGTTAGGTGACCGGTGGCATCCCCTTGTGGCTGGCAGGTCTCTTGTGGCCTCCCCTGAGGTCTTGATGCTGGTTTGTGTCCTTGGTTTCCAAGAAGTGTAAGGATAGTTTACTGTTTGGTTCAATTTGGCTCTATGAAAGCTTTAAACTGTGTTTTTCGGTGCACAATGTTCGTCACTTGTCAACGTGAACGAGGTGTGTCCTTTAAACATATGGTAACTCTTTCAGGAGGTAAATCAGAAGTTTGCTATTGGATTTGTTTTTGTTATACTTTTGTACCTTGTGTGGAATATGCATTTTGTTTTGGTGCATGAATATGCATTTCTCCATTGGTGTATAGAATATGCATTTCATGTTGTTGCATGAATATGCATCTGGCTTCTCATGCATAGAACATGCTTCCATCATGAATCATGCATCGAACATGCTTCTGCTCTTGAAACACGCATAGAATATGCTTCTTTTTTTTTTCTTTTTTTTTTTGTTTGTTTTACATAGAAGATGCCATTAACATTGTATCTCGACTGTTTGTTTCGCATAGAACATGCATTCTTACTATATCACACTTGTTAAGTTTCTTTCTTACACATGCAGAATATTGTATGCACGGTTCATTTAAAGGAATTCTAGGTAAAATCATATGTGCCATTCTCGGATCACGTCCTTTCCTCATATCGCGTGAGACGCGTTAGGATTGTCATCCTTCTCGGTTAAAAACATTCGAGTGCGCCCAGTGTTCACACCATCTTTCCTCCTCTTACATGAGAAGCGTTAGGATTGCAAATTAGTTAAAAACATCCAGGTGCGCCTGGTGTTCACACCACCCTTTGGCTAAAAACATTCGGGTATACCCGGTGTTCACATCATCATTCGTCCTTTCGCATGAGACGCATTAAGATTGCAAATCGGTTAAAAACATTCAGGTGCGCCCAGTGTTAACACCATCCTTCCTCCTCTCGGATGAGATACGTTAGGATTGCAAATCGGTTAAAACCATTTATGTGAGCCCGGTGTTCACACCATCCTTCCTCTTCTCACGTGAGACACGTTAGGATTACAAATCGGTTAAAAACATTTAGGTGCGCTCGGTGTTCACACCACCCTTTAATTGAAAAACATTCGAGTACACCCAGTGTTCACACCACCTCTCTTCCTCTCATGTAAGACGCATTAGGATTTTTTGCATCAGTTAAAAATATTTGGGTGCGCTTGGTGTTCACACCACCCTTTTCTCCTTACGCATGCAACACGTTAAGATCTCGATTGAGACCTCAAGTGCGCTCGACGGTTACTTTGCCCTTCGCCTTTCCTGCTTGATGCATAGTTAAGCTTGCATAATTTTCTTACATCCTTTCTGCGTGAAATGTGGTTTTACTCGTGATTCCCATGCGTGGCGTGTTTATTTATTTACTTCTTTTCATAATTTGAATTGTTGTACCTTGTTTAAGTTTGTTCAAGTGTTGCATTTTCTTCGCATTGCATTTACATTCAGGTGTTTCATTCTACAGCAGCATTACATGATCATAAGTTATGTTCTTGCATCATGCATCTCATTTGCATCGCCCCAGAACTACGCTGGTTTGATTCCTTGCAAAGGGATAAGTAGGTAGCCTGCGGGCACAACCATTTATTTTCTGTCTTGTTTGTTTGTCCAAGTCTTTCGGCCTTGTCAAAATGGGTCCTCTTCGGGCTTTGACATTCACTCACTTCATTTCATGGTTTTCGAGTTCTATCAAAGAGGGGCAACTGTAGACACCCTATTTTTGACTGTTCTCAAGATTTGGATGTCATCGCTTATGCACTTGATAATTATGATTGCATGTACTCATTTTGGTACCCGAAGTCCTCGACGGAATGCCCTGTTTGTAGGCCTTCAAACCTTGTCCATTCTATGCCTTGTTCAAGGCCAAAACCATAATGCTTTAAGCCTGCCCCTCTAGGTGGCTAGCCGGCCACTGTTTGAGGCTGCCAGCTACCATTTGTGCATTGCCGGCCACCCTTGTGCCTTGCTTGCCAATGGTGTGGCCCACCGGCCACCAATAACCTTTTTGCAGATATTTTGGTGACAATTGTTCCAGTTGTTACCCCAATTGCCTCTATCTTCATACACGTGTATGAATGGATTTATACCAGCCAAGTGCATGTTTTTTTATATATATGGGGTCTTCTCCCCCATTTTTGAGGGTTAGCAATTTTGGAACAAAATTCTTTCTCTCTCCCTCTCTCTCTCTCTCTCTCTCTCTATCTATCTATCTTGAAAATTTGTGCATATAAGCCTAGTTACAGTACACTTTTGCCTACACTACCTTAACCAAAGTTGATCAGCTTTGAGCTAAGGTTCCTTGAATCCTTCTTGGAGCTCTTGAAAGTGGTTTTGGCTTGGATTAGTGCCTAAGATTGAGGTTTGCTTCAAAAGGTATAACATTTGCCTCTTTACTTTGCTTTACTACACTTGTGTTTCAATATTTTCAAACTATTTTTGGGTTGTTTTTGTGCTGTAAAAACCTCTGTTTTTGTGTGGCTAAAATTGGTGTTTTAGGCCATTTAAGGTTAGGTGGGTGCCTCACCCTTCTTATTCCTTGCTTGTAAGGCTTTCCCACCTTTGTTTCCCACTTTCAAACTATCTACTTTTGGGCTTTTGAACACTGAATTTCAGAGTGTTTTTAGTGGCAAAAATCATGTTTTGAAGTCCAAAATTGGAGGGATTAGCCTCCCTTCCTTGTTTCTAGTTTGCTAACCTAGTTAGCTCTATGTGTTAGCTTTATTTTCTAGCCTTTTGTAGCTTAATTACAACATATTTTAGGCTTTATTTTAGGGTGTTTCAACTCTGTTTTTGGTTGGTTATTGCATTTGATTCTTGTTTTGCATGCCTCTAGTCTAATAGTCCTCACAAGCTTGGTGCTTTAGGCCATTAGACAACCCTTGTTTGAGTTGATTGCCATGTTTTAGTGCTTTTTCACTTCATTTTAGCACTTATAATCTCTACAATCTCCCCCACTTCTTCACTTTTTATTTGCTTTGAGGGTTGTTCCAATCTTAGGATAGCTTAAGCTTGAGAGTGAGGTTCATTGCTTAATGGTTTAATCCTCTTTTGGGGATTCATTACCAACAGCATAACACCTCTCTCTTGCCTTAAACTACCCCTTGTTTGACACATCCATCTCTTTGGAGGACTTACCATCAATGGACTTAATTGGTTAATGAATGGTCGGTAATTTAAAATGAGTAAAGTTGAAACTAAAGTGAGCAAAGATAAGAATTTTGTTTGTTTTTTTTTTTTGATGTGATCAATCGGACGTTAGTTGAACACAAGGAAAATTGGGGCATTTCATACTGAAATTGATGAAATGTGCCAAGTTTCCTAGGTCTCCATTTCCCTTGATCATGCATGATAGGGTAATGGTCTTTCTTAAGTCTTGTTTGTGCATTTATTAACTTATACATATTGGTTCCTTAGCCATCATACAATGAAACTGCTTGATTGATGGTTTGAGGACCAAGTGTATCACTCCTTTGAGATGTCTTGATGATAAGGAGGGATACACAATACAAACAACCTGTGGGAATACCCTCTCTTTGCCCTGTTTGCTCTCTGTTGTAGCAAAAAAATATGGTGTGTCATCAGTGGCTGACCGGAAACTATTACTGGCCTGCCGGCCATCAATGAACTATGGGTAGTATGCTTGTAAAGAATGGCAGAGTTGATATGGAGAAGGAAATAGTGCAAGGGTTGTGCAAACAGAGGCTTTCGAGGGCAGACAATGGATATTCTTCAAGTGAAAACCGAGCATGCATGCGCCTCCGCCGCTTCTTGGGACTAGTTAACTAGTTAATTAGTTTAATTAGAGATTAATCATTTGTTTGTTGTAATTAATTAGTTGTAGCTAATTAGTTTATAATTAGTTTGTGTTGTAATATTTAATTAGCTTAACCTAGTTAAAATTCTTATTTACTTAGCTTAGATAGTTAGTTAGTTAATTATTTATTCAAGTTTTGTAATGATTAGCTTAGCTAGTTTATTCATTCGGACTCTCCTTTGTGAGAGCGCGATGTAATAATGTGTATGTCTTCTAACCCCATGTCTTTCTCCCTTTTATTTATCCACTTACGATGGTTAGATTAGGAGCATCATGTTTCAATTAGCATACCTTATGCTTACATCCATTCATCTTGTATTGCATTCACCGAGGGTCGGCGCATCATTCTAATTGCATGGTCATTTCAATACTTCATTGAATACGTGCTTAGACTACATATCTTGAATTGATTCATATGCCACATTAGTAGCCGAGCCTATTAATTGCATCCTTTGCATGTGTTGCATTAGTCATTTAGCATAGTTAGAAATCATGGATTTTTCTTGCTTTGTTTTATTTTGGCTTGGAGCACTAGGTGAGTTTTTAATGCTTTAGCATACTTGCATGAGTGTGTTATTGTCATGTCTAACATGCTTTCCATGAGGCTAAATGCTTACTTGATAAAATGCTTGAATGCCTGTGAATGAAGGCTTATTGCTTGAATTGGAACAATTCGATGAATGCACGTTTAAGCCCACTATGTCTTGTGTGGCAAATTCACAAACTTTAAGCCCACTTGAAGTGGCAAAATCAAACCCTTTTTCACAAAACAAACATGAAATTGAATTGTTCCAATTTAGGAAAACTAGTCTATACTTGCTTGTGCGCATCACGTAGTAATGCTAGCCTAATAAATCAGAAGAAGAGCATATAATGTTGATAAAAATCATATCATGATTAGTAGAGACCGATCTTTGATTGGGCGAGCGACCTTCCCCTCTCGTATCTAAGCTCCTGAGCCGAGGCAACTTTGGTGATGATGGACATGTGGCCTTTTGCATGAGTTATGGGTTCCCTAAATTTTCCCAAAACAAAATATTCAGGTGGCAACTCTGTATCTGGCAATGCAGTCAATTTTTGGCAATTTGATTCAAAATCGAGTTTCCAAAAGATTTGTTGGATTTGGACTCTTTGGTGATCATCAATTTCACATTGCACTTGTGAGATTAGATTCAGAACTACGGGAGTCCAAACTGTAGTGCTTCTTTCGAGCTTCCAAAAAGGGGGTGCTAAAAATTCGAGCTACACGTAGATATAGCCCAATCTACATTGGTTGTAAATTGAAAAAAGCTCTATATGGCCTAAAGCAAGCTCCAAGAGCCAAGTTCTCGACATTTTCCACATTTCTCCTTAATCATTGGTTTAAGGCTAGTCATTGTGATTCCTCATTGTTTGTTAGGAAGACCTCTACTGCCACTACCATTCTTTTTATCTATGTTGATGATATTCTCCTCATTGCGAGTGACCCTTTCCTATATTTCAACTTTTATCACTTAGATGCATGCTACTTTCTCCATGAAAGAGTTGGGCCTGCTGAATTATTTTCTGGGTATTTTTGCCACTAAATCTACCTCAGGTTACTTCTTGTCTCATAAAAAGTGTGCCGCAAAAATTCTGGCCAAGGATAAAATGTCAAATTGCAAGCCTTATGGCTCTTCTATAGCTCTCAAATCTATCTTTTCTACTGAGGATTCGCTTTTTGCTCACCCTTCTCTTTATAGAAGTCTTGTTGGTAAACTTTAGTACCTCACCATCACAAGGCCTAACTTAGCCTTTGCAGTCAATAATTATAGCGATTCTGGTTTAGACCCGGTTCGTTGATGTTTTGGATCCGGTTTTTATTGTCTCATATAGTTGTTCTCGTCTGGTTTCACTTTTTTCTCTTTGAGTTTGGTTGTTGGAGTGTTTTGGTTATGTTTGGAATAGGTTGGTAGCTTGTTGGTCAAAATTATTGTTGCTCAAATTTTGGCTTCTTCGCTCGAGCGTCACTTCTGTGTTCGAGTGGTAATCATAAACTCTCAGTACTTTTGCAGGCCTACAGAGACACTATGAGTTAGCATTCTTTGCTCAAGCGACACTTTTTGCGCCTGAGCAGTGTTGGCTCGAGCGACCTTTGTTGAGCTCAAGCAATGATCTTTTGTCTGCAAAACTTCTGGGAGTTTGTATTCTTCGCTCGAGTGGTAATTCATGCGCTCAAGCAGTCCTATGTTTTTCTGTATGGATGCTCAAGCGATATTTCTTGCGCTCGAGTGGTCTGTGTATATATCAGTCCATAAAAGTCAATTTTTATATCACTTTTTCATCTCTCTCTCTCTCTCTCTCTCTCTCTCTCTCTTTGAACATTCCAAAACCCTAAGTTGAGACTCTCTTTCTAAAATTCACCTTCTTTCCACCAATACACCTAGATCCATTGGTTTCTTCACCCTTGTGCCTTTGAGAAAAAGGTAGAGAATGTCTAGAGCTTCATTCTAATTGGAAAAAGTTTGGATTTCAGCTTCGTTGTGGTTTGTTCATTCTTTCCCTCTTCTAAGCTTGAGGTAGGGAATTTTCTGCACTTTAAATGATTTTTAACCTAGCTATTTGTGTTTTGAAACAATATTGTGAATTGGGGATTTTTGAATAAATCTAGGGTTTTGGGTTAAAAATCAGAATAGGGTTTTTCAAATGGATTCGTGAAAATGGTAATGGGATTAGAAATGAGCGTGAGTTGTGATAAATGGTTGGTCTTTATACTTGGAGTTGATTTTAGAAGGAAAGCGGGTTTTGCCATAAATTTCTCAAATGTTGATTTTGTATAAATAAATGAAATTGATGTTGAAAATATGAAATTGGATTGATGTTGAAGAGGATGATGCAGTTAGGTATGTATTACCACTCACATGTTGGAATTTGAAAAGTTTATCTTTATGGAAATTATTTATCTATTTAGAGATATCTGTTTTAGGCTATTGGTGGAGGATAGCCACGATTGTTGTAGAAATTGCATGAGAATTAGGAGAATTAAAACTGTTTTCTCATCCATTGCATTGATCATTGTTCCATAATTAACACATTGAAAATGTTGTTGGTTTGAGAAAAATGGGTGAATACCTTGGTGAATTTGGGTAGGAGTGTAGTGGCGGTATTAAGTTGGCATGTGTGTCCTTGGTGAAAGTTGAAAAACTTACGCGGTTAGGTGTTGAGCCTTCTGATTAATACCGGTAAAAATGACAATTTTGTAGTGCTTGTAGCCTACTTGCAGACACGTCCTAGAGATTCACAGTGTTGTATTCATTGCCCTGTTTTCTATTGTGAAGGAAATGATATTATGAATTGAGATATAAACCTAGTATTACACGGTTTTAAAAGGGAAATGAAAATTTTTTGGCACGAGCATTGCATATACATACACCCTATATCTTTGTTAAGATTCATGTACTGTGTTGGATTATCTCTACTGGGCTTTGGTTCACCCTATATGGTAAGCCATTTTAGGGTACTGATGATATGCCTCCACCAAGATAATAGCTTGGGAGGAACATGGAGCTGAAGTCTTCTTTTTGTTTATTGTTGCATTTATTTTGTACAAGCTAAGGGCTTAAACTGTATTAGATTTAAATCCATTTTTGTTGTAACCATGTGTTGCCTTGGAAAGATGTAGCCAATAGGGCATTATTATACCTGTTTTACTCTTACTTCATATCTTTGTTTATAACACATGCTATAGATTTATGGTTAGTGCTTATGAATGTATAACTACATGTGTTATCTTTTGTACTATGGAATCATGTGAAATAGAAGGGACATTGTATTCAGAATGGTATGGTTATTTATTAATATTACGGATGGTTCTATTGTAATTATTTTGGGGCATTACAACTTGGTATCAGAGCGTATCGGGTTTGAATACTTTAGGTACGTGTTTAGGTACGTGGGGACTAGTTCTTGCCATAATAAGTTTATCTCGCCTGATAGAGATATTTGTATGTATGGTATGCTATGTGATAACATGCTTATATGATTATATGGGTATGAGATTTAATTTCTAAGATATTGATTGGGTCTACAAGTTTCTAGAATTTGTTAGAAGAGCACTTGACCACTGCTATTCAAATTGGAACTCTGGCAATGTCACAGGACGATAATTATCTAGAAAGGAAATTCGTATGTGTTTATGTGATTCTGTGCTTATATGGAGTGAATTAATTATTATCCATTGCTTTAGGACATGAGCGAGTTAACTTTGGTACATTTGCAAATGAGCTAATCTCTTGTGTTACATTTATTAGGATGTTAGGACATGGATGTGGTGGTAGTAGGTGTGGCGGGTCTAGACAGCAGGAGGTGCCATTATAGGATGAAATTTTGGGGCAAGAGGAAGGAGTTGGCCAGGCCAGTGTGGCCAAACTGGTTGGTCAGCAAGCCAAGGGAACTTGGGCCTGTGAAATGGCTGAAGCTTTATCGGAATCCATGGACATGCTCAGGGTTGAGAATCAAGCCCAAGCCCATGTTACTGAGAAAGGGTCGTCTTTCTTGAAAAGAGAGTTCTTCCGGTTGAATCCAAATGAGTTTTTGGGGGATTCGAAAGAGCCTTTGAAAGCGGATGATCGGCTCAAGCAGATAGGGAAGATGTTCGAGATGCTTGGCATCGAGAACGATGGGCTATGAGTGACCTTGGCATCCTTCCAACTGAAGGGAGATACGGGTTAGTGGTGGAAGTTTGTGCGGGGGCATATTAGGGTGACTTGAGAGGCCTTCGTCAACACCTTCTAGGACAAGTTTTTGCCTCCCATTGTTAGAGAGAAGTTGAGGGAGCAGTTCTTGAAGCTCAAGTAACTTAACACACCTGTGGCCGAGTTTGAGGCTACCTTCACTAGTTTGTAGAGGATCGCACAGCAGTTGGTAGCAAGGGAGGAATGTTATTGCTTGGAGTTTTAAAAGAGGTTGAAGACTGGACTCCTTTTCAAGGTGGTTGTACCCATGATTAGGGATTACGGTCATCTTGTAGAGACGACAGCTCACTTAGAGACCGTGATTCAGACCAAAGAGGAGAGGATGAGGGGCTCCAAGCAGTGGAGTCAAGAGGTTTAGGGAAAAACTCAAGACAGTAAGAGGTAGAGGGATTCTAACCCATAACAGTCCCATGGAGCACAGTGCAAGTCCATTTTTCCTGTTTTGAGTTCTGGGTCAAGGAGAAGTGGTTAGGGATGGATCACTTGTTTCAAATATGGCCAGCTGGGTCACAAGTTAGTGGTTTGCCTGCAGAAGGTAGGGGGCAACATTCTGCACTGTCGGTGGCTCATTCTCAAAGCCAGAGTTAGGAGATGGCAGCCGCCTACTTGTTATCAGTGTGGGCAATCAGGTCATGTGAGAAGGTTTTGCCCACAATCGCGTGGCATATCCAGTGCGTTTGGCCAGAGACAGCCACAGAGTCATCAACCTACATAGTCAGCTTAGGCCTCGACGGCCAATCAGTGAGGCTTTTTGGCTCAATCCATGCATCAGACTAATGCTCTGAGGGATGAGCAGGTAGAGCAGAGACCAACAGGGCATGTATATGTTGTTTCCACCAGATTTAGTGCCAGCGCCTTCGATATTGAGAGGTAACTTCTTGTTATGTAATTCCATTGCCAATGTGTTGATTGATATGCGTGCATCCCATTCTTTTATCTCATCTGCATTGGCATCGACATTAGGATTAGAAGTGGCTCAGTTAGCATCTCCACTTAGGGTACAGTCACCGGTTGGTGGAAAGGTTATGTTGGACTAGAGGTGTCCAGGTTGTAAGATAGAGGTTGCTGATCATTGACTTCCTTTTGCATTTGTGATTATTGATATGTTGAGCTTCGATGTTATATTAGGTATAGATTGGTTGTTATTCTATTGGGCTGTTATAGATTTTTACCGTCAGGGGGTTACTGTATATATCTCAAGTGGTGATTGTTTTTATTTGCTGGGAGATATAGTTGATAGAGCTTTGTTGCCAGTCTGTGATCCGCATGGTCGGGGTGAGCTTAGTCTTCTTTTTGCTACATTTTTGGATGTTGAGAGTGATGTGGTTCCAGTTGAGTTGTCGAGGCTAAGTTGTGAATTCCTGGACGTCTTTCCTGAGGATCTCACTAATTTGCCACCTCACAGTGAGATAGAGTTCTCTATAGATTTAGTGCCTGGTACGACAACAATTTCCATTGCACCGTATAGATTTGCATCTGCCGAGTTCAGCGAGTTGAAGGTTTAACTCCAAGAACTGTTAGATAAGGGTTTTATCCACCCTAGTACATCGCCTTGGGGAGCACCGACTCTCTTTGCTAAGAAGAAGGATGGTACTTTGCGACTTTGTATTGATTATCGCAAATTGAAATGGATAACTGTTAAGAACAAGTACTCAATGCCTCGTATAGATGATCTGTTTAACCAATTGAAGGGGTCTTATTGTTTTTCTAAGATAGACTTGAGATCGGGTTATCACTAGTTGAGAGTGAAGGAGGGGGACATCCAAAAAACAACATTCCATATGCAGTATGACCATTATGAGTTACTAGTTATGCCTTTTGGGTTAACCAATGCACCGGCCTTGTTTATGGATTTGATGAATCGGATCTTTCGTGAGTTCCTTGGCCATTTTGTGGTTGTCTTCATTGATGACATCTTGATTTACTCGCCTTCTGAGGAAGAATACGAGGAACACTTGTGAGTTGTGCTTGAGTTACTTAGAGCCCACAAACTGTATGCTAAGTTCAAGAAGTGTGAGTTTTGGTTAAAGGAGGTGAAATTCCTAGGCTATGCGGTGTCCGAGGAAGGGGTGACTGTAGATTCCTCTAAGATCGAAGCAGTACAAGATTGGGAACAACTTAAGATTGCCTTTGAGATTCGTAGTTTCTTGGGGTTAGCTGGTATTACTGTCGGTTTGTGAAAGATTTCTCTAAGTTAGCTTCACCTTTGACTAGACTAACGAGGAAGGGAATCAAGTTTGTATGTTGTGAGACTTGTGAAAAGTCATTCTAGGAACTTAAGGTTAGACTTACCATTGCTCTACTATTGATTATTCTGGAGAGGGGTTTGGGCTATTCAGTGTATTGTGATGCTTCACGGGAAGGTTTAGTTTGTGTTTTGATGTAAAAGGAGAAGGTAGTAGCCTATGGCTCATGACAGTTGAAAATGCACGAGAGAAACTATCATACTCATAACCTAGAGCGAGCAGTGGTGATCTTTGTCTTGAAGATTTGGAGACATTATTTATATGGTGAGAAGTTTGAGCTATTCTCCAATCACAAAAGTTTGAAACATCTATTTTCGCAAAAAGATCTAAATTTGAGGTAGAGAAGGTAGATGAAGTTCATGGAAGATTATGACTTTGAGTTTCATTACCATCTAGGGAAAGCCAACATAGTGGCTGATGCCTCGAGTGGGAAGCCCTTTAGCAGTGTAGCTAGTATTGCCATTCGGGAATGAGAGATATTGGGTGGTATTGGCGAGTTTGACTTGCATCTTGGCAAGCCCGTTGAGTCAGCTACCTTGTTTATAGTAGTTGCACAACCTACTTTGGTGAGCAGAGTTATCGAAGGACAGAGGGGTGATCACGAGGTAGAAACCCTCCGAAAGAAGATATCTAGTGGGAAAGTAGAGAAAGGCTCGAGTGTGTATTCTGATTCAAGTGTTAGATACCTCAATTGTCTTTTCATGCTGGAGTCTTGTAGAGAGGAGGTACTCCGAGAGTTTCACCATTCATGCTTTGCGCTACATCAGGGACGCACAAAGATGTATCACGACCTTAGTCATTAGTTTTGGTAGAAGGGGATGAAGAAGGACGTTATCTTGTTTGTATCGAGGTGCCTTACTTGTCAAGAAGTGAAGACCGAGCATTAGAGGCCAGTGGGTTTGTTGCGACCCTTGCCTATAGCCGAGTGGAAGTGGGAGTTTTTATTGATCTTCCAAGGACTCAACGGGATAATGATGTCATTTGGGTGATAGTTGATCGGTTAACTAAGTGAGTGCACTTTGTACCTATGTGCATGAGTCACTCAGTAGATTTCCTTGCTGACCTGTATGTTAGGGACATTGTTCGACTTCATGTGGTCCTAGTAACGATTGTCACAGATAGATATCCATGTTTTACGACTCAATTGTGGCAGAGTCTACAGAATGTTTTGGTCACTAGACTGACTTTTAGTACCGCTTCTCATCTCCAAACTGACAGGCAGTCAGAGCGTACCATTCAGATTCTTGAGGATATGCTTCGGGGTTGTGTTCCTGATTTTAAGGGGTCATGGGAGAGGCATTTGCCATTAGTGGAGTTTGCCTATAACAATAGGTTCCAAGCAAGCATTGGCATGGCACCTTTTGAGGTCTTCTATGGCCGACCGTGTGGATCTCTTGTGTATTGACCCAAGGCGGGTGATGCACCTATGATAGGTCTTGAGTTAGTCTGGGAAACGACAGAGAAGGTTGCACTTATTCGTAAGAAGTTGGTCACGACTTAGAGTGGCTAGAAGAGCTATGCTGACCGTAGGAGAAGACCGTTGTCCTTTGAGGTAGGAGATCACGTCATTTTGAAAATATCACCTAGATGGGGTTTGATAAGGTTTGGGAAGAGCAAGAAGTTGTCCCTTAGATTTATTGGGCCTTTTGAGATCCTACAGTAGATTGGGGAGGTAGCTTATCGTTTGGCCTTGCCATCTGTATGCTCCAGAAGTACGAGATGGATCCATCACATGTGTTGGATTAGACCGAGTTAGAGGTTGATGAGGATGCCTCGTATGAGGACAGACCGATTAGGATCTTAGACACTTAAGACCAAGTCTGGCTTGGCAAGACAATTCCTTTGGTAAAGGTGTTGTGGAGGCATCACGGGGTTGAGGAAGCAACTTGGGAGCTTGAGTTGGAATTCCGTGAGAAATATTCAGACCTATTTGTTGGTATTTGAATATGTATTGAAACTTTTGTTATGTCGATTTAATATAAACATGGTAGATGTTTTGGAAATGTGAATTGTATATTCAGTAATGAGCATGTGTCTATCATGGTGATGGGAATGAATAGCCGGTGGATGGGCCGTGGTGTTGAATTTGATTTACTATCATTGTTGTAATTGCTTTAAACATGGTTTTGTTGTTTCATTCAAATTTCAGGGACGGAATTCCTTAAAGGGGGGAGGTTATAGCGATTCTGGTTTAGACCCGATCCGTTGATGTTTTGGATCCTGGTTTCATTGTCTTATATAGTTGTTCTTGTCTGGTTTCAATTTTTCCTCTTTGAGTTTGGCTGTTGGAGTGTATTTGTTATGTTTAGAACAGGTTTGTCATGGCCCAAACCCACCCCTATGGATTAGAGTCATAACTAGCCAGTAATAACGAGATTACCTACGGCTTCAGTCAGAAATCAAATCATATTTAATAATAGGGGGCCAAAATGCGGAAGGAGAACTTGTAGAGGATTGTCCAACGAGCCGTGCATACATGGCATAACAAAACTTTTCTCATTTATGTAAGAACTCACACTATACAAACATCCATAGTATGTATTACATAAGTCCAAGATCAGTCAAAAGTCAGTATTAACAAAAACGAAGGTTGTACAAAAACTTGGTCACATATGATCACAAAAGAAACAAAAAAGAAATCAAAAGTCTCTTGCGTAAGGCAACCTTTGTTAACTCCTCATGACTTGGTTTCTCACACATCACTGGGGCAAGGGCTGGACATCCCGCTGCTCACCTAAATATATATAAATAAAGAGTGAGCTAATGCGCAGTGAATAATACAAAAGTAGAGGAGTTCATGAATGAGATTTATCAAGTCATAATCCATAAACTATGCTTGTTAATCAATATCAAAGCAAAACCCTTAGGTCTAATATATCATATCCAAATTCAAAACGACCTCGGGTCTAATTAGTCTACAAAATGACCTTGGGTCCATTATGTGCAAAATGATCTTTTATCCAGTTCATATGCAAAACGACGTTGGGTCCATTGTATGCAAAACAAACTTGGGTCCAACATTTCATATTCACATTTATGCACTCTTTTAGATCCATGATCATGTTCACCTTCGCATTGAAAACGACCTTGGGTCCAATCAATTCCTTATTCAAAACGGCCTTTAGCCCATTTAACAGTCATACAAAATGGCCTTAGGCCCAATATATATCCTTATCAAGTAAACTAAATGGCCTTGGGCCCATTTCATATTCAAACATCAATTATTTCACATATCTCATTACGAATCAAGCAGATAGAATACTCATTCATAATACCAATTTGGAAGTTTAGAAACTTACCACGTAGCACATAGGTAACATTTAGAAAATAATGCATACACAAAATATCTTTTCTAAGATATTGCTCACAGTGTTCTGGTGTTTGATTCGTCCTTGCACTTGACCCTACATTATTCATAACGCATTGGTTCATAATACAATTCAATCCGTTCTTTAGTTTACTTAACTTTGTTAGGATTCTTTTGTGTCCTTTAATTCATTTAGGACGCTCAGTGCATGCCTAAGAATAGTCAGAAGAGGAAGAGAACAAAAATTGGGACATAAAATAGTTTTTCAAAAGTTTCTAAAACAGGGCACTTCACTCGAGCGCAGCTTTGGTGACTCGAGCGGTCTGTAAAAGTATTGGTTGCATGATTTTTATTCTCGAGTGAGACTTCGGTCGCTAGAGTGATGAGCTGTGCAAAACAGGGTGTGCTCGCCCACAAAGGTTGCCCCTTGAGCTATCGTGCAATTCTCTGCAAAACTTCTGGGAGCTTGATTTTTATGCTAGAGTGGACAGGTCGAATTTTGAAATTTCCAGAATTTTGTTTGAAGTTCAAAACTTGTTTCCAAAGGCTTAAAGCTTGCAAGTTCGGTAAAAAAAACATGGGAAAACATTGTATAACATGTAAACATAAATAATTTGAAACCAATTGTCCAAAATCATGGTCCATTTCCCAAATCATTTCAAATTCTTCTTGCAAAGTTCAAAACTCATGCAATCAAGCTTCATAACTTCTTGAATCATGCATACATGTGAAATATAGACTGCAGTTCCATTTCAAATGATATACTTAAAATCGTGAAGCTCAACAAAATTATGCATGCATGTGTGATTTGGCACCCAATTCATCATGTTAAGCTTGTATCCGACATTAATTCACCAATTCTTCTTGAATACACATGATTACGGACTTAAACTCATGAATTAAAGCTCAAATACTCAATTGGAGTCGTCAGTCCTTCCAACTCTAGCAAATTCTTGAGTATAGCTTCCCAAAACATCAACTTCTAAGTCAATTCTTAAAGAATTTGGCCTCTCTCTCTCTCTCTCTCTCTCTCTCTAAATCAAGTGTTCTCTCTCTCTAAAACTTTCTTGATAGATTTTTTATCTCAAAGATATGAGCCAAGATCCTAATTAGCACATATATCGCTCTCACTAATCATATTGCCTAATCAAAGCTTAGGCCTAATCAAATGAAATTAATTAAATCAAATTAATCTAATTATTTTGATCCAAATAAATTTTTAATTAAACTTCACCATATGCTTTAAAAATTATGCTAATCACAATGGTACAATCAATTTTGGCTTCTGACGATTCTATGACCCTCAATTTCAATTTACTATAGCATACAAAACAGTTTTCCTACGATGGATAGATATGAATTCAAAACAACACATAATCACATAATTAGCATATAAATTCATATCAAGCACATAATCATAGTATAATTAACAATTAATAGTATATAATAGAACGGGGTTATCACAAGTTTGGTAGCCTGTTGGTCCAAATTATTATTGCCTAGATTTTGGCTTCTTCGCTTGAGCGTCACTTCTCATAGTCGAGCGGTAATCGTAAACTCTTAGTACTTTTGCAGGCTTGTAGAGATATTGGGAGTTGGCATTTTTCGCTCAAGCGACACTTTTTGCGCTCGAACGGTGTTGGCTCAAGCTACCTTTGTTAAGGTCGAGCAGTGGTCTTCTATCTACACAACTTTTGGGAGTTTGTATTGTTTGCTTGAGCGGTAATTCCTACGGTCAAGCGGTCTAATGTTTTTGTGTCTGGAAGTTCAAGCGACATTTCTTGCACTAGAGCAGTCTACGCGTATATCAGTCTATAAAAGTTATTTCTGCATCACTTTTCCATCTCTCTCTCTCTCAACATTTCAAAACCCTGAGTTGAGACTCCCTCTCTAAAACTCACATTCTCTCCACCAATACACCTAGATTCATTGGTTTCTCTACCCTTGTGCCTTTGAGAAAAAGGTAGAGCACGTCTTCTAATCAGAAAAAGTTTGGATTTTGGCTTTGTTGTGGTTTTTCCATTCTTTCCCTCGTCCTCTAAGCTTGAGGTTGAGATTTCTCTGCACTTTTTTATGATATTTAACTTAGCTATTTGTGTTTTGAAACAATATTGTGATTTGGGAATTTTTGGACAAATCTAGGGTTTTGGGTTAAAAATCAAAAAGAGGGGTTTTCAAATGGATTTTTGAAAATGGTTGTGGGATTGGAAATGAGGTTGAATTGTGATAAATGGTTATTCTATATACTTGGAATTGATTTCAGAAGGAAAGCGGGTTTTGCGCTAAATATCTCAAATGTTGATTTTGTATAAATAAATGAAATTGATGTCCGTTTCAAGCTTTAAAACCTAAACCTTGCACCCCCTTTGAACCAAACCCTATTTTTTTCTAACCTAATCACTCAAAGAAGAGCTGGCCAGCAAGTGGCCGACCGGCCATTTTTAGGCCGGCTGTCCTTCTTCATGGCCGCCCGATCATGTTTAGTGCAACAGATATTTTCGCAGCTGCCAACTGTCCCTATGTGCATGCCTTGTACCAGTTGTCTCATTACAGATATTTCCAATGTGAGAATGTGTTTTTCTATAAAGACATGACCTCCCCTCATAGTTTGGTGTTAGAAAATTTTAGCTACAAGCTATAACTTGTCCAACACACTTCCCTCTTCTCTTGCAATACATACATCTTACATGATGGAACTTGCGACCTTTTGTTGAGATTTGTGAAGATAATTTTGGCCTCTTGAGAGTGTTCAACTTATGGTTTGTGAACTAGAAACTCTTCCTCTCTTTAAAGGGGTAATCCTTGAGCCTTTGTACCATCTTTTCTCTTTCTTTTCATTGCTTTTTCATACTGTTTTTAGAGTGTTTTGGAGCCTAAAATATATGATTTTAAGTCACAAAAAGAGGAGGGGTTAGCCACCCTTCCTTAGGCTTGTTGGTTGGTTGAAACACCTTGGCTTTATCCTATTTTTGCTCATTTTTTCCACCTCAAAAACTTGATTTTCAGCATTGTTTTTGTGTTGTTTCAGAGCTTTTTAATGTGTTAAATTATGCTTTGAATATTATAGATGTGTTGTTGTAACTCCTCATGGATTGGTGTATAGGCTATAGCTTCCAAACTAGTTGAGTTGATAGTCTTTTCTTTCACTTTTTTATAGCTTTCATACATACTCATGTCATTGTAATCACCCACTTTCCATTAGCACTCTACAATCTCCCTCATTTCTTTGTTTGTTTGATTAAAGGGTGTAGACACCCCATTTTGACCGCCCCTAAGAGTTGGGCACTTTATTCCAAACACACGATGATGAAAGTTACACTGTGTAATCTTTTGAATTCTCAGCGAAGAAATTTGGATTCAAGCTCTAATCCCAAACCTTACACCCCATTTTCGCCCAACTATTTTACACCTTGAAGCCCTCTTTTTAGAATATTTTGTCCAAATGTTTCTACAATGTTTCGAGGTTCGCATTTCGATTAAAATATTGCACTTTTCAGTAAAACAAGTAAGGACGGAGTGGAAATAAATGGAATGGAGGTGAAATCTTTGAAAAATATTAAAAAAACATTTTATTTATAGGTTTGGATTTGAAGGAAATAGGAGGGGATGAAAGAAAATTAGTTTAGGAAAAGGTTGAGCATCAAATCATTAAGAAAGAAATGGACAACCTTCCCTAAATTAGGAATATCTCTTTGTACACTTAGAATTTAGATATGATGCCACCACCATTGGAAAGTAGAGTTCTAGCGCTTCAATGTAGACTCAAGAATCACCTAAAATCGAGTCCAAATGAGGGAGATATGCCTATTTGAAGTCGGACTTGAAAGTAGTTTTTTTGGACCCGACTGGGTTTGTTTTGATCCGGCTGGGTTTCAGTGAAAAATAGTTCATAGTGCCTTTTAAGACCCGGCCTTTCATTTTTGGGCCCGGCCGTGGGTTTTGTGGTCCTACTTGGCTTCATTAGCAACAAACAAAACAGTTGGTGAGAATTCGCTAGCTGGTCTTTTTTGAAGATATTTTTGACCAATTTGGCTCAAACTCGATAAATAGGACCTTTCACTTCAGATTTTAGGGTTAGAAAAACCTTTCAAGAGTATTAGACATTGATGAGAGCTTTTGAATATTCAAGCTTCTTTTGATTCTTCAACTCAATTCCCACCATTCATACACTATTAAAGATTGGATTTGAGGCCTTCTTGTAGAGAATCCAAGACATATTTTCAAAACCTAGAGGTTAGAGAATTGTTCTAGGAGATATTTGTAGGAGCTTAGACATAACTATCTTACAAAAACTTTCTTCATCTTCATCCTTTGGCTAAACATACACAATGCATACACCATTAGAGCTTGTTTTTAGAACTTTTTGTTGAGATTTTAAACTAAATTTCAAAAACTTGAGGGTGTTAGAATCAAGTTTGTTTAACTAGAACCATCCTCCCCTTCACGAGGTATAACTTTTGCATCTTCTTCCTTATTTCTCTTTTACTCTTTTCCTCTATTTTCCTTACTTTATACACTATTTTTTTTTGACTATTTTCAAGGGCTGAAATAGGTGATTCGAAGTTGCAAAAAGTGGAGGCGTTAGCCACCTCTCCTTAGGTTTTGTTCCGTAGCTTTTTCTCTACTCTTTTTACTTACCTTCTCTTGCTTTTCCCATTGTTTTTCTTGGCATTTAGGGGCTGTTTATTAGCTTTTAATTTATGCTTTGAATATGATTGTGTTGTTGTAAGCTCTCATGGATTTGGTGTGTTTAGGACATAGCCGTCAATCCGTTTGAGTTGATAGCCTTTTCTTTCATTTTCATAGCTTTTATGTATATATTCATGTCATCATACTCACCCACTCTTAATCATCTCTGTAACCTCTCTCCATTCTTTGCTTATTTTTTTATTAAAGAATTGTGTTTAACAAAAGGTTGTGGTTCAAGCATAAGAAAGAGACCTTTCATGCTTAATGGTTTAATCTCTTCGGAGGTTCATTATCAAGGCATTACATCTCTCTTATGCTAAACACAACATCTTGTTTGTCATTCCTCTATATCACCGGTGTATTTACTTCTAAGGGACTAACTTTGTAGTTAGACCCTTGGAAACCACAAAGGAATGTTTCATTATAGCTTATTATCAAGTTTGGATTTAGAGTCATTATCGCCCTTTCTCAGGTTTGACTCCGAATCCCTTACCGCTCGTAAATGAGTTTGACTCCTCCTTTATAACTTACCCTAAAGAAAATGGCTTAAAAGGCTCATTTCTCGGGTTAAGTCGATGCTTGTTCATCTTTATTGCTTTTGGACTTAGTGGATGTAAATATCACTTTTGGACAAAATGGATTAAAAGATAAGAAGTGGAAAGGTAAGTTAAAAAAGGCTAATAAAATTGGCTGAAAATTGGATTAAAACCAACATAAAGAGCTAATAAAATTGGTTAGATTTGGTTGGATGTTATGCCAAATCCGACCATATTCAGAACCACGAGAGTCCCAATTGTAGGGCTGTCATATCTGAGGAGCCTAAGCCCCTCCAAGGAGCACGAAAAGCAAGCTACAAAGAGTTTTATGAAACAAAAGATTGTTGCTCAAGGCATAAGAAAGAGACCCCCATGCTAAATGGTTTAATCTCTTTGGAAGTTCATTACCAGAACATTACATCTCTCTTATGCTAAGCAGAATCTCTTGTTTGATACCTCCTTTTTATTGCCGGTGCATTACTTCTAAGGGACTAATTTTGTAGTTAGACCCTTGGAAATCACAAAGAAAAGTTTCATTATAGTCCATTATCGAGTTTGGATTAGCAGTCATTATCGCTCATTTTTGGTTAGACTACTCATTATCGCTCTTTTTGGGTTTGACTAGTCATTATTGCTACTTTTGGGTTTGCCTCCAAATTCATTATCACTTGTAAATGGGTTTGATTCTTCCTCTATAGTTTCCCCCCATAGAAAAGGGCTTGAAAATCTCATTTCTCAGGTTAAGTCAATGCTTGCTACTCTACATTGCTTTTGGACTTAGTGGACGTAACCATCACTTTTGGACAAAAAGGAATAAAAGATAAGAAAATGGAAAGGTAAATTCAAAAAAGGGCTAATAAAATTGGAGTAAAAAAGGAAATAAAATTGGGTTAGGTTCAATTGGACGTTATATTGAACCTATTGCGTCTTAAATCATCGCATACTTTTTAGTGATGTTTAATGATTTATGAAGCAATGTCTACCCCTTCCCTTGAGGGAACTCCATGATAGGGAGGAGGTGTTGTCTATCTTTTGTTTAATTTATTGAGCTCTTATCCTATCGATTCTAAGATCATCACGCAACAAATTTGTGACAATTGATGATTTATGAATCGAATCTACTCCTCCCCTGATCATCTTAATGATAGGGAAGGGCAGAGAGGATAAACATCTCTTGAAAACACTCTATTTTTGCTTTATTTTAGCTCTATGACAGCAGGGAATCCCCCAGAAGTAGTGGCCAACTAGCTATAATTCTGTACAACCGACCACTTTTCAAGGCCTACCGGCCACCTATTTCATACAGGCAGTGGCATTTTTATAGTAGAACATAGCAGAATCTAAGGCCAAAACAAAATAATTTTCTGACTACAAACACAACAGATTCTAGTAGCAAACATAGAGATTTTCGGATGATGTTCTTGATTGTGCACATGCGACTCACTGCCTCCCATTCAAGTCCATTAAATTAATACTTTAATATTAGTATGTGTAATTAATTAGTTGGCTTCATTCAAATTTGTAATAGCTAGTTAATTTAGTTAATTCATTTGGGGTTTGTAATAATTAGCTTAATTAGGACATTCATTCGGACCCTCTTGTGCAAGAGCAAACTTGTAATATTTGTATGTCTTCCAGCCCCCATTTTTTTCTCTCTTTTACTTACATGCTTATTGTGATAGTATCATATTTTGATTTCATATCATTACCATGCGTTGTATCCATGTTTGCATGCATTGGGTTCGGTTCATCTTTCTAATATCACTGTCATTTCCAACTTACTTGAATACGTGTGTTGCCGCATACTTTGAGTTGATCCATATGGCATGTTAAATAAACTGAACCTAGTAGTTGCATTTTGTATGTGTTGCGTTAGTCACTTGCATATTAGAGCATGCATTTTTCTAATTATTTTCTTCTCTTTGGCTTGCCTCGATTGAGTACAGGGTGAGCATTTTTGCTTTAGCATATTGCGTGTATGTTTGTGTTGCCATGTCAAGAATACTACCATGAGGTTCCGTGCTTATTTGAAATACCCCTTTGAATGCCTGTGGATGAAGGTGATTTCGCTTAAGTTGGGATGATCTTGATTAATGTACATATGAGCTTACTTTTTCAAGTAGCACATTTTCAAAACTCTTTTTAAACAAACATGAAATCAAAGTATTCCAAAATGTGTAATATTAGTCTATACTGGAGTGCCTCACATAGTAAGTGAGCATAATAATCAGAACATGAGCATATATTGTCCCTAAAAACCACATCATGATTAGTAGAGGCCGATCTTTGATCGGGTGAGTGGGGTGCTCAATTCATGACCTCCCCCCCTCATACCTAAGTTCCCGAACTAAGACACTTTGTTTATGATGGACAAGTAGCCTTTGGCACAAGTCACGGGTTTCCTAAATTTCCCAAAAATATTTAGGTGGTGACTCTAAAATCTGGCAATGTAGTCTATTTTTGGCATCTCTGATGGTTAAATGGACTTTCTAAAGATTTGTCGGATTTGGACTCTTATTTGTATTTTTTCTATTTTACATTGCACTCGTGAAACTAGATTTAGAACCACGGGAGTTCGAACTATAGGGCTATCGTATCCGAGGAGACTAAACCCCTTCGAGGAGCATGAGAAACTGGCTACACAATCCGTGATAGAATCTCCAATAGAATGGAAGATAAGGGTTTGAACATCCACTCAGATTTGAGTGCGAGGTATTTAGACCATTTGTTCGTGCTAGAATCTTAGTAGAGAGGAGGTACTTCAAGAGTTTCATCATTCACGTCTCGTGTACATCCAGGAGGCACAAAAATGTACCTTGATCTTGGTCATCAGTTTTGGTAGAGGGGCATGAAACGAGATATCGCTTCATTTGTATTGAAATGCCTTCCTTGTCAACAAGTGAAGGTCGAGCACCAAAAACCAACAAGTTTGTTGCAACCCTTACTTACAACCAAGTAGAGGTGGGAGTATGTAGTATGTCTCCATGGATTTCGTGGTTGGACTTCTGAGAACACAAAGGGGTAACGATGTTGTTTGGGTGGTCATTGATAAGTTGACTAAGTCTACACACATGATTCCTGTGCGCACTAGCAACTCAATTTATTATTTGGCAGAATTGTACATTAAAAACATAGTTCGATTTCATGGCGTCCTTGCAACCAGTGTTTTAGATAGAGATCCTCCTTTCACCTCCTAGCTGTGGCAAAGCCTTCAAGAGGCATTGGAAACCAAAATGACCTTTAGCACTACATATATACCATTCTCAGACCGATGGGCAATCTGAGTGTACTGTTCAGATTTCAGAGGATATGCTTATAGCTTGTTTCTTGGATTTCAAAGGGTCTTGGGAGAGACACCTACCAATGATTGAGTTTGCCTACAACAATAGTTATCAAGCGAGTATTGGGATGGCATCGTTTGAGGCCTTGTATGGCCAACCTTGTAGAGCACCAGTTTGTTAGGCCAAGGTAGGTGATACGCTGATGTTAGGCCTAGAGCTAGTCCGAGAGATGACCAAAAAAGTTGCTCTCATCCAAAAAAGATTGGTTATGGTTTAAAGCTAACAGAAGAGTTATGCCAATAAGAGGAGACAACCTTTATCCTTTGAGATTGGTGGCCATGTTTTCCTTAAAATCCCTTCGAGACGAGGTTTGATGAGGTTTGGGAAGAGTGCGAAGTTATCCCTAAGATTTATTGGACCTTTTGAGATCTTAGAGCGGATTGGAGAGGTGGCATACAATCTAGCATTACCGTCATAACTTTTCGGGGTTCATGATGTGTTTCATGTTTCTATGCTTAGGAAGTATGAACCCAAACCATCATACGTGTTTGACTAGGTTAATTTGGAGATTGATGAGGATTCCTCATGCGAAAAGCAACCGGTCCAAATCTTAGATGCTTGAGAACAAGTGTTGAGGGGCAAGACCATACCCTTGGTGAAGGTGTTGTAGAGGCACCATGGAGTTGAGGAGGCAACTTGAGAACGAGAGGTAGCAGTCCGCTCCAAATACACAAATTTGTTTAATAATGTTTAGTTGATTTGAAATTGTTGTGTATCTAAATGTTGTTGTGAAAATAGGGCATTCCATTGCTAACTACTAATTGTTGAACTCCTTGTGATTGTGAAAACGAAGATTTCATAAAATCATCAAAGTTAATGAAATTATGAAACATTTGAAATTGTATTAGATGATCATGTTATTGTCAGTCGACATTAATCCCACAATTTGGGAATATTGAGTTTGAACATGTTTCATGTTGAAAAGATTGGTTTCATTTCTGGGACAAAATTTCCTCAAGTGGGAAGGTTGTGATGTCCTAAGTCCTTTTAAAGCAATTTGAGTGTATTAATCTTTAATTTTGCCTATTTTAATTGTCCTTACCACTTTTTAGCCTTTGAGTCTTGTGTGGTTACCTATTCTTTTCCTTATGGTTGTTCATGTACACTCTAGTTTGTTCCGATATGTCATTTTTGCATCTTCAGGTGTTGGAGTGAATCCATGAATGGTCGGAATGTTTTTTTGATTATTTTGTCTCACTTTTGAGCTAAGACTGCTCCTACGGTCCTTTCATCGCTCGAGCAGTAACGTCCCTTTAGTATCTTGTTTTGCTGTCTAAACTTCTAAGAGTTCGTATTCTCTGCTTGAGCAAAGGTTTCATTGCTCGAGCGGTTTTTTGCAAAAGGAGAGAGATTCTAGGAGTTTGAATTGTTCACTCGAGCGCAAGTTTGGTCGTTCGGGCAGTCTGGTCACAGCCTGCTTCGCAAAATGTGTCTATTCACTTTAAAGTTGGGCCCTTATACCATTTTCTTTCACTTTTCACTTCACACTCTCTCTACATTTCACTTTCCCTCTTTTCTCTCATCTCTTTCTCTAGAAAATCCTTCCACTACCTCCTTCATTTCCTTGATCTTTCCAAATCCATTGGGTTTTTGACCCTAGTGCCTTCATTATTATTGGAGAGCTTATCAAGAGCAACATTGTGTACCATGGAGATCAAGTTTCGATGTCGTTGATTTTGAAGCTTTTCTCACATTTTCCTTCCAAAATCTTGAGGTAGGGAGTTCTTTGAGTTATATATATGATTTTAGCATGTCTAGTCTATTTTCTCCATGACTTTGACTGTAGGGTGTGGATTTTGTAGTGTGAGTTTTGAAAATGTTGAAGAAAATGGTTTTTCTTGTGAGAATATTCAAATAAAAAATGTTTTATGAACTTATAAAACTCTTGGAGGTACCTTGTGAGGAGAATCTATGAAAAATGAAGGAAAAACCTTTTTCGATTAAACCCTAGTTTTGAAGAAATTTGGGAAAAAATTGGATTTTGTGAAATATTCACGAAATTGTTGTTAAATTCCTTAAGAAATTGATAAAACCCTCCTTATGGTGATTATGTAGTTGGGATATCTATGGAATGGATAAATATTGTTGGAAAATGTTGCAGATCTTGAAAATGGTGTAAGTTGGGCTATGGAATAAATATTGATTGTGATCATAAAATGGCACAAATGTCACATGGATTTGTATTTTGTCATGATTTTGGAGAACTATTGAACAATAGAAGTTCACTTTGAATAAGTGTTACAAATGAGATACATATATGTAATTCCCTCTCATTTCACTTGTTTGCATCACTTATATTGCTTATTTACGGTTATGCCTTGGAAATTAATTCATTATTTTGAGAAACACAAAGGTTACTATTGAAATGTTTTAGGGTAAATACGTTTGGTAAGTCTGAATTAGGAGTATAGTTTGTATTATTTAAGTTAGCCTGAGTGTCCAGGGTAAAGACTGAAAACACGCGCAGAGGAGATACAACATGCCTTCCAGTTAGAAGCCGGTAAAGTGGGAGATTGGTAGTGCTTGTAATGCCTAATTGCAGACACCAACCGAGAGATTACCTGAGTCATATTTACCACTCCATTGTCATCATTTGAATTTCATGGAGAAAATTAACATTTCAAAAGAAACATTGCATGTGTTTCAAAAACTAAATAAACAATAATAATAATTGGAAATTTTTGATATTTGAACATGGCATGGCATTGCATTCATGTATATAAGACTACTTAAACATATATAATTTATTAAGATATCTCAACTAGGCCTTGTGCTCACCCCTAGTGGATTTGTGCAAGAAATTATGTGGTCATCCAACCTAGTTGAAGGTGTGTAATGTAACGCGCCGAAATAATTACAACAAACCATCCACAATAATAATTACTTAATACCATGTGATGAAATAGTTATCTTCCATTAATCCCAATTACTTGTACCAAAAAGGTGACATATGCAGATATACATTCACAAGTCTAACCTGGAATCTATAGCATATGTCACAAAAATTTTGTCCACGGGAAACCGTGAACCGGCAACCATGTAAACATAGGCTATACAAACACTACTATTCAGATATTTTGTCCATGGGATTGACACCCTTGTATATGTGTGGTTTTTAGGACTTTCACCATGGACTCAGGCCAACTTATTTTAACAAGTCAATATACGTTTCCCAGATTCACCCATTTTTCTCAAAACAATAAACATTTTCGATGTACAAATGTGAGATAATACTCAATGCAAATGAATGAGAAAATAGTTTCAATTCCCCCAATTCTCATGCAATTTCTACAACAATCATAACAATCCTCCACCGATAGCCCAAAATAGATATTTCTAAACAGATATTTAAATCTCATCAAGGATACACTTTCCAAATTGTCAAGATATGAGTGATAATACGTATCCAACTCCACTATTCTCATCAAAACCAATCCAATTTCATATTCCCAACACCAATTCCATAATTTATGTAAAATCAACATTTGACATTATTACGGCAGAACCCCTTTTTCTTCCAATATCAATCATAAGTACCAAAATCAACCATTTTATCACCACTCAACTTTATTTCCAATAACACATACATTTCCAACAATCCATTGTGAAAACCCCTCTTTTGATCTCTAATCCAAAACCCTAGATTTGTTTAAAAAATCTCCCAAATCACAATATTTTTTAGAAATCACAAGTAGCTAACTTAAAACTCATAGAAGGTGCGAAGAATCCCTACCTCAAGTTTAGAAGACAAGAAATAGACTGATGGAACTTCAACAACAACCAAAACCAAACTTTGTTTCGATCAAAAGGAAGCGCACGGCATTGTAAACACCCCATTTTTGACAGCCCTTTAAGACTTAGATGGTCTTGCAGGTACATCCGTTGACGAGTTTGATTGCTCGCCCAGCGCTCGAAGTCATCGGCGGAACGCCACAGGCTTGAGTTTTCCAAACCCTACATCCATTTTGTCTCATCTTTGGACCATTCCTAGGTCTTTTCAGCATGAAGTTTCAGATGGCCCTTGGAGGCTGGCGGCCAACACTTCTCCTTTGCCGACCATTGATGTGCCTTGCCGGCTATCAATGAAGCCTTGCCAGCCATCACTGATGGCAGGCGGGCTACCAATGTTTCCTGCAGATATTTTGTGATATTTTGTGCCAGTTGTTTGCACAAATTCATGCATCTTCTAACACACGTATGGCTAGGTGTTTGCGAGGGAATTTTTTCTTTTCTATATATAGGGCCCTTCTCTCTCATGAGTGGGGGTTAGAAAAATTTGAGACATAAAATTTTCTCCCCCTTTAGATTTCTCTCTCTCTCTCTTGCAAATTTGTGTATGTTTGTTTAGTTTCTCTACACTTTAGCCTACATCTCCTAAACCAAATCCTTTCACCTTTGAGCTGAGGTTACTTGGGGCCTTCTTGGAGCTCTTAAGGGTGGTTTTGGCTTGAACTTGTGGCTAAAAGTGTTCTTTGCTTCAAGAGGTAGAATACTAGTCTTGTTAGCTTGCTTTTAATACTTGTTTTTCTATCTTCTTTCAACTGTTTTGAGGTTGGTTTTGAGCTGCAAAAGCCCTATTTTTATAGCTTAAAAGTGTTGGTTTGAGGCAATTTTTGGTTAAAGGGTAGCTCACCCTTCTTCTTGCTTCTTTGCTTGTAAATGTTTTTGTGCCGTTGTTTATCACTTTCAAACCAACTTTTTTGGGCCTTTTAACTACTGAATTTTAGAGGTTTTTCAGTGGTAAAAAAATCATTTTGAAGTCAAAAATTGGAGGGGTTAGCCTCCCCTCTTTGTGTCTTGTTTGCATGCCTAGTTAACTCCATGTATTAGCTTATTGTTTTAGCTTTTTTGTGGCAAAAGTCCAACATGTTTTAGACCATATTTACAGCTGTTTTGCCTCAGGCTTTGGTTATTTGTTCCATTCGAGCCTTGTATGGCATGGTTGTAGTGTTAAATCATTCACTAGCTTAGTGTTTTAAGGCTTTAGCCCTCATTGGCTTGAGTTGGTTACATGTTTTAATACTTTTACCACTTATTTTCAGCACTTAATCAATCTCTGCAATCCCCCTCAATTCTTCGCTTTTGATTTTCTTTGAAAGTGGTTTCAAGCCACTTGTTTACCTAAGTGTGAAATGGAGGTGATACACCTAATGATTTAATCCCTTAGCTGGTTCATTACCAACAATGTATAGGTGGTTCATTACCAACAATGTAATGCCTCTTTCATGCCCAAGGAAACTTGTGGTTTGAGCCCTCTTTCCATTAGAGGATACTCACCAATGGACTTAATGGATTAAAGAATGATTTGGTAATTAAAATGTGTAAACAAAATTGACATGTAAAAGTGAAAAGATAAGCATGTTTTTGTGTTGCATTTTATGTGTTCAAATCGGACGTTAATTTGAACATAAGGAAAATGGGACATTTCATACTCAAAAGTGATGAAATGTGTCATTTTCCTAGGTCTCCATTGCCCTTGATCATGCATGATAGGGTGGTGGTCTTGTTGGTCATATTTGTGCATTTATTGAAATTGTACAACTTGGATCTTTGGCCATCATGCAATGAAATTGCTTGAATGGTGGCTTTAGATCCAAGCGTGTCACTCATTCGAGATTTTGAGATGATAAAGAGGGATACAGTAGGAAAAATCCCCTTTTTGCTTTGTTTGTGTTCTGTTGCAGCATGGTGATCCAATGCATCAGTGGCCGGCAATGCACCACTAGTGGCCAACAGTGCGTCGTTTATGGTCGACAATACAAATTTTTGGCCGGCAGATGGACTGCAGCAGCCATCCATGGCCGGCAAGCCACTAATGCAAGCCTTAGAGAATATTTGGTAAGGGGTAGCAGAATGGTTTTGGAAATGTTCAACCCTACAAACAGAGGCCTTCGAGAGCAAAACGGTGGTCTTCCCGAGCGAGAACCGAGCATGTGCATCTTCCACTTCCAGAGGTGGAGCAGTGGTAGCATAGTTTAATGTCTTAATTGCTTAGTTCGCGTACGTTTGTATTGTAAATTAATTAATTAGTTTTCTAGTTAATTAAAGTGTGGTAATAATTAGTCTAATTAGCTTAATTAAATTAGTTTAATTGGCATAACTAGTTAGCTCTTATTCATTCGGACCCTCCTTCGCGAGGGCATAATATTGTAATAAGTGTGCGTTCATGTGTGTATGTTTTTCCAACCCCACGTCTTTCTCCCTTTTATATAATCACTTTTGATGGTTAGATTAGAGACATATTTCAATTAGCATATCGCATGCTTGCATCCATTCATCTTGACTTGCATGCGCTAAGGCTCAATGCATCATTCAAACTACAACGCAATTTCAATATCTTATTTGAATACATGTTTAATCGCATGTTAATTAAATCGATCCATATGCCATAATAATAGCCGAGCCTATTAATAATTGCATATTACATGTGTTGTATTAGGGATCTTGTATAGTTATGATCATGCATCTTTCTAACTAGTTTCTATTTTGGGTCGGAGTACTAGGTGAGTTTTTACGCTTTAGTATACTTGTATGAATGTGAATGTCGCCATGTCTAGCATGCTTACCGTGAGGGTATGTGCTTAAATGCTTCAATGCCTGTGGATGAAGGCTTGTTCTTTGAATTGGAACAATTCAACAAATGTGCGGTTTAAGCCCACCTTGTTGAGTGGAAAATCATGTTTTAAACCCACTATGTTTGGTGGCAAAACCGTAGACTTTAAGCCCACTTGAGGTGGCAAATTCAAACTATTTTCACAAACAAACATGGGTTGAATTGTTCCAAATTGAGCAAACTAGTCTATACTTCATTGTGCACACCACGTAGTAATGTCAGATTAATAACTGAAATAAGAACACATAATGTTTATAAAAAAATTATATCATGATTAGTAGAGGCCGATCTTCGATCAGGCGAGCAGGGGTGCTCAATTCATGACCTTTCCCCCTCATACCCAAGTTCTTGAGCCAAGGCAACTTTGGTGATAACAGACACATGGCCTTTGGCACGAGTCACAGTTTCCTAAATTTTCCCAAAATAAAAAAATATTTAGGTGGCGACTCTGCATCTGCAAAAGCAATCCAATTTTGGCATTATTTGATTTAAAATCAATTTTCCAAAAAGATTTGCCGGATTTGGACTCTTTGGTGTTTATCAATTTCACATTGCATTTATGAGACTAGATTCAAAACTGATGGAGTCTGAACTGTGAGGTCTACTTTTCAAACCTTTCTGGAAGGCGGGGCATGGAAAAAAGGCGAGTCCATAGTTTCTGGCGACTCTACTGGGGACTTAGAGAACTTGACTCGAACTTATGATATGTTGTTTTATGTACACTTACATGTTTCTTTGCATTTGCATTGGTGTACCTAAGTCGCAGTGTTTGCCATCTGCTATTCCTGAGTGGTTTGCCGGAGGCTTTCTTGGAAAAGCTTGCCAAAAGGCTAACCGGTTGCGGGCTCTACCACGATGGAAACACAACCCTTGCATCTGGACTACCACTATACCGTTTGATCCTCTTTTCACTTCTCAGTGTTAGGTTTGAGAGGTATATTAGGTAGTCTTGCCGAGGTACCCTTTTTGACCAATGGACCTAGTTGGATATCGGAAACCATAGAGATTGTTCCAAACTAGGATAGGTTGCTTACCCGAATGTAGGATTTTATGAAACCGTTTGTTTTGCATAGTGAACCCCTAGCTCTTGATGAAATTAGGACAGGGTAACCCTACCCCATCACAGGGATGTTTTGGCTCTCAATTGCTTGATATGTGCTTTTGGAGTAAAACTCTACAGGAATGTGTGTATCAGTTGCAAGTCTGGGTATCAGTTTTGTGGCAGAAATCAGTGTTGAGTACAATTCTCCAGCTTATGTTTGCAACTGCATGTTGTTTCTGTCTGAGCCGAAGTGCTATGCAGTTTCTAATTTTTGTTTCTTGTTGCTTTATTTTCTTTTTTCAAGAGGTAGATTTTCACCATTGCTTCTGACGATTCAGTTATGTCTCAAGCACTCTAGACTCGTGTGAGGAGACTCTATAGATTCGGGGATCTTGTCAGGGGATAGCCAGTGTTTGCTTCGCTGCCACCGGTTACGAAACGGAGGAGGGTTAGGCATAACTCACCAGTTCAGCAGTCACCAATTCAGCAGTCACCACTTACTTCACCAGTGCTCAGTCAGGCTCGGTCTTCTACTTCTACTCCAGAAAGAGAGTATTCACCAGTTCTGATAACTCAACATCCCTCATGCAGTATGGAGGATATGCTTCCTCAGCTCTAGCAGACCATTGAGACCATGCAGCTAGATGCTGCTCGTCAAGCCAATGTCACAGCCCACCAAGCAGAATTGAAAGATAGGCTTCAGCAACAGCAACCCCAACCGGTAGTAGCCTCTGCATCCCATGCACCCCCAGCAGGAATTCTGGCACTCGTGGTCATAATTAATGTCCAGGAAAATGCAGGCATTCAAGTAAATCCGATCCCACCTCAGACCTCCAAGACACCAGTTTACCAAACAGAGGCGCCGTTTGAATTCGAGGTTGACCCTACTGCATTGAAGGTCAGCAAGTTAGAAAAACTCATCAAACGGGCACAAGGTGTGAAATCAATCCCTGATATTGAGGATAACTATATTGACTCGGCAGTGACTTTGCCAGACAGATTCAAGATGCCACACATAGATCAGTTTGATGGTTCCAGGAATCCTATGGTCCATCTACAGTTATTTTCGGATATCCTATGACCAATGGGTCTTTCCAGACTGCAGAAACTATCGCTTTTTGGCCGAACCCTGTCAGGTATAGTGGCCATCTGGTATGCCAAGCTTGAAGACTCTGTGAAGAGGAATTGGGATGAAATGGCTAAGGCCTTTGTAGTGCAGTACTCCTACAACACTCAGATCGAGGTCACTACCCGTGATCTTGAAGTGACCCGCCAAGAACCAAAGGGGGGTTTCTCGGACTTTGTGACTCGGTTGAGGGCTAAGGCTTCTATGATGACTACCTGGCCATCCGAAAAAGATCATATTAGAATGATCGTCCGCAACCTATAGGGGAGATTGCTGCAGAAGATGATTGTCTTGCCCTTGTTCACATTTGCTGATCTCCATGAGATAGGAGTTCACATTAAGGATGCAATGAGACAAGGGTTGATAAATGATGAGAAGAAGCAGCCCATGAGGGCTTTCACACGTAGCTCCAATCTGACTACTAGCGATAGCGCAACTACACGACCTTCAAATATAGGTATGGTCACCACCACACCTAAAACCGCTAACCCTTTTGCCGGTATGTCCAACACAACTTCACAAGCCTCAAGCTGTCAGACCCAAGGCCAAATGGTCTTTACCCTGCTTTACATGTCCTTATCCAAAGCCCCAAGGGTTCTGATGAGAAAAAGGGCATCTTAACCTATTAGAACAACGCGCACTGCCCGATCCTCTCCTATCTAAACATAACCCAGCCAAATACTGTGCTTTTCATCAACAGCATGGTCATGACACTGATCAGTGCTACAGACTGTGTCATGAGATTCAAGATCTCATTGACAATAAGGTGATAACACCACCTGGAAAACCCAATGTCACTAAAAATCCTCTCCCACCACATAACCAAGCCCCTCCACCCCGGCATATAAACCTCGTCCATATAGTGGTCGTCCCTTACGACCCCAGTATATATATCACCCCTTTCCACCTACCTAAGCCGACGTTGTTCATCCCTGAGAGCATAAACTTGTGAACGGGGAGCACTTCTTCACTCTAACCCGAACCAGTGGTGGTGATAGTGGAAGATGAAGGGAGCTCACCCTCGGTGGAAAATGTTAGTCCGTGACCCGAGAGCTTTGAGGACTTATCTGAAGGGACGTACAACCCAAGCTGCTATATTGTACCAATCAACTAAGATAAGCCAGAAGTGGTGTTGCTAACTGGGATGGAGGTTAGTGTAGTCTGAGAAGATGGACCAAGCCAGGGATTAGATGATCTAACCGACTTGGAGAAGGATATAGACAATTTGCAGTTCTTTAATAAGCATGATCAAGGGGACGTGCATATTGATTGGTTTGATCTAAACGGGTCAACAAACAATTCTAGTTGGCTAAGTGATGAACCCGATGCAGATGAGGGAGCTGAACTGAAACTGTAACAACGAAAAGGGGGAACCGCTGCGATGGCCAAAATGGCCGATGGAAAGGGTAAACTGCCGGAAAACACCGGTGCAAAACAAGTGGCTCAGGAGCTGGGCATGGTTACCACTGTACTTACAGAGCAAGAAGCTGTATTGAGCTGCCTTGACCAAGAAGTGGATCAAAATGAACACAAGATTAGAAAGGCCCAAGACCCTGCAAGGGAAATCTGTGATGAAAAGATGACCCAAATGAAGCTGGACAACTGCTTGTCGGCTGCCAAAGGAATCTAGTTAGAAGATGATGATCTGCATCTTGCCCACACTAACGAGGATTCGGGTGAAGGCCTTCCTAACAACACTTGGCATGTAGAAAGAGTCGACCACATGACAAGAAGTGGACCACATTTCAAACCCCTGCATCTGGACCAACCCGAGGCATCTGGGAAGGACAAAGAGGTAGAGAAACAAAAGCAAAAACTATTAGAGGAAGAGGCTGTTCTGAAACAGTTAAAGAAGATTCAAGCTGGCATATCTATCTGGGGGCTGCTTATGGCTTTGCGGGTGCACAGACAAGTTGTACTATCGATGATGGACAAAGCCAAGTTGTCTATTGAGACTACCTTGGAACAACTAGTGGGATTAGTCTTCCAAGGAGGCGCTGTGCCAACTTTGACCTTTTCCGACAAGGAATTGCCATCAGACGGCCCTGTACACAACAAGTCTCTCTACATATCGGTGGAGTCCCGAGAAAAGTGGATACTAGTGGTGTTGGTCGACATCGGCTCTGCGATCAATGTCTATCTGGTGTGCATAGCATATGTTATTGTCTTGAAGCCAGCTAATTTTGTGCCTACAGCCCAGGCGACCTGGGCATACGACAACACAAGCAAAGAGGTGATGGGAACAGTTCAGATTAGAACACAGGTCAGGCCAGCTCCACAGGATATTAAGTTCCACGTCTTGAATGTTCTGACCACTTTCAACCTACTACTTGGGCGACCCCAGCTGCATCAAGTGAAAGTTGTCTCTTTCACTCTCCACCAAATGCTAAAGTACCCCCATGGGAAAAGGGTGGCCATAGTGTTTGGGAATTCATCTATACATCCTCCGCCAAAGATCACTACACCTATGCTGGAAATTGTGCATAGCGAAGAGGATGTTTTCATTTCGGGGCTTACCTTGGCTGAGGCCTGGGTAGTGCAGAATATCTTGGCTGTCGATGAGAGCCTATATGTCAGCGCCCAATCTGTATATCTCATGAACAAGCTACAACACATGCTCGGAACGGGATTAGGAAGGAGTAACCGGAAGGGCGTTACTGCATTGGCCGACATGCCACATAACCCACATGCATTTGGTCTTGGCTATACGCCCACCAAAGAGGACTGGGTGAGGAAAGGGAAATAGATGGTCGGAAGAGCCAAAGCTAAACAAACCGGGAAACACTATGAGCTTGTACACCAACCAATTCGGGGAACTGTGAATGATCATTTTGTTCAAGAGGGTGAGGACTTCCCATTCTGCAGTTTCCCTGAGCCTTGGTTCAACTCTGAGAAGCAACGGGTTCCCATTTTGAGATTTTCTTTGACTTGCAGCTGCAAGAGAGTGACACAGAGGAACAAACTGAACTAACTGCTGAGGCTACAAAGAGCACAGAAAGTGATTCCAATAGTAGTGAACTTGAAGTAGGAGCAACATTGGCATGTCTCCTTTCAGATCCTCAGATCAACTCAGAGAGCTTGGGGATGACTTAACCATTTCCATGATCGGAGACCAACCGGGTGCGAACCCTTCTAGTGGTATTCTGGATGCATCTGACGCACCGTCCCTCATTTGGCAACTGGAGGAGAACTTCATGTCCAGTAGTTCTGAGTCAAGTAGTGAACCAAAATCTGATTCCATAGAGTCTGTGGAGTCAGAATCAGATTCCGATTCTTCTGAGTCTGGGTCCGGAATTCCTAGGTTGATAACCCAGATGCCAAGGTTTTGTCCAGGTCTTCTTTTTCCTTTTCTTTTGATTCGGTTGTATCCGAGGAACTAGATGAGCTAGATCTTTTGAATGTAAATACCACTGCAGATTTTGAGTACTTCTCTGTGCCTCTTGTATATTGCATTGATCATGATTTTCAAAATTTTGATGAAAACGATGAGGAAGGAATTCGTCTGGTTTTGAAACATTTGATTAATCGAGGGGATGAGAGGTTTGTAAAACCCCTCGTTGATGAAATCATTTCAATTAACGTGGGTACTGAGAAGGATCCGCGTCTGGTCCAGATCGGGTCCTTCGGAGGAGTGCGAGCACTTACTCGCTTTATTAAAAGATTTGAAAGATGTTTTCACGTAATCCTACGAAGAAATGCCTGGAATCGATCCTAAGATTGTACAACATCAGATCCCTCTTGACGTTGAGGCCCGACCCATCAAATAGAAGCTGCGGAGAGTACGACCGAATTGGGTTTTGAAGATTAAAGAGGAGGTCACCAAGCAGATAGGTGTAGGGTTCTTGCTAATATCTAAGTATCCAACTTGGTTGGCCAACATTGTTCCGGTGTCAAAGAAAGACAGCAAAATTTGGGTGTTTGGATTTCAGAGATCTAAACAGATCTAGTCCGAATGACGACTTTTCCTTGCCACACATCGATGAATTACTGGACTTCACTGCAGGCCATGCGTTGCTCTCCTTCATGGATGAATTTTTTTTGTATAACCAGATTCTAATGGCACCCGCGAACAGAGAGAAAACTACTTTCACCACGTCGTGGGGAACCTACTGCTACAGAATGATGCCATTTGGGCTGAAGAATACTGGAGCTACTTATCAACGGGCTGCAACCACAATTCTGCATGACATGATCCATAAAGAAGTTGAGGTGTACATGGACGACATGATTGTCAAGTCCAAGGAAAGAGAGGGCCACTACACCGCCTTGAAGAAATTCTTTCAACGGATCAAAGAGTACAAATTGAAGTTGAATCCACAGAAGTGTACTTTTGACGTAATAGCATGGAAAATGCTGGGGTTCTTGATCACACAGAGGAGCATCGAGGTAGATCCTTCTAAAATCAAGGCCATCCTAGAAATTCCATCACCAAGGACTGAAAAGGAGGTGCAAGGCTTTCTGGGTAAAGTGCAATTCATAAGACGGTTTATTTCAAAATTAACCTTGACTTGTGAACCACTATTTGGTCTCCTAAAGAAAAGAAAGAAATTCCAATGGGATGACCGATGTCAGTTCGCTTTTGAACAGATCAAGCAGTACCTACAAAACTTGCCCGTGTTCTCGCCGCCAAAGCTAGGGAAGCCCTGGATTCTGTATCTGTCAGTAACGGACACAACAATGGGATGCATGCTTGCTCACGAATCTAAGGATAGGGTGGAGAAAGCCATCTACTATTTGAGCAAGAAAATGCTGGACTATGAGACCCATTACACCCCGCTAGAGAAGACTTGCTTAGCCTTGGTATGGGCTACCAGGAAGTTGAGGCATTACTTGTTAGCTCACTCCGTAATTCTGGTTTCGAGATTAGAGCCCATCAAATATTTCTTTGAGAAACCAGTGCTTACGGGTAGGCTAGCCTGTTGGTTGCTTCTCCTCTCCGAATTTTATCTGAAGTATGTCACTCACAAGTCTGTCAAGGGGAGAGTTGTAGCTGAGTTCCTGGTAGATCACCTAGTGGAAGGGTATGGAGTGATGGAATACCTATTCCCAGATGAAGCTATTCTGCAAATCAAGGAAGAGATTTATACGATGTACTTTGACAGAGCGTCTAATCAATACGGTTATAGGATAGGGGTGTTACTGATAGCACCCGCCAATTCCCATTAACCCTTAGCCTTGAAACTCTGGTTCAAGGTATCTAACAATGAAGCATAATACAAAGCGTGTATCATTGGTTTGGAAGCCGCCCTAGAACTAGGGGCAAAAAGGTTGGATGTCATCGAGGACTCGAACCTAGTTGTGTCTCAAGCAAAAGGAGACTGGAAGGTCAAAGAAGAAAAGATGAAGATCTATCACCAGACCCTGGATGTTCTGATTCCTAGGTTTGAGAAACTGACCTTCATGCATCTACAAAGAGAGAACAACAAGTTCGCTGACGCTTTATCAACTCTATCTTTTATGATAGACATCCCGTTTGGAGTCTGGATGCATCCAATCATCATTGAACAGAGATATACGTCAGCTCACAAGTCTATTGCCGTAATAGATGAAGTTCAAGGTCAAAACCCCTGGTATTATGATATCTGGAACTTCTTGAAAAAGGAGGTTTATCCAATAGGGGCAAATGCCAAAGATAAAAGGGCAATACGATGGATGGCCGTTCAATTTATCATCTGAGAGGGTAAGTTGTATAAGAGGGGTCATCTGGGGATGCACAAGTTATGCGTCGATGCAGAAGAATTGAAGCATCTAATGGAGGCCATCCATAGGGGAGAGTGTGGAGCACACATGCGTGGAGTACTATTAGCCTGGAAAACTCTCAAGTATGGTTACTAATGGTCTACTATGGAGGAGGATTGTATTGGTTTCGTTCGGCGATTCCACAAATGCCAAATCCATGCCAATCGCATGAATATCCCACCATTGAAGCTGTACAACATGACTTCACCGTGGCCTTTCTCAATCTGGGGAATTGACGTCATTGGGGCAGTTACACCGAAAGGGTCAAATAGGCACGAATACATTCTGGTGGCAATTGATTATTTCATGAAATGGGTGGAAGCTCAATCTTATGCAATGTTAAAAGCAGTGCATGTGGCTAAGTTCATCCGAAACAACATCATTTGCCGTTATGGGGTCCGAATGAGATCATTTCAGATAATGGCTCCCATTTCAAGAAAGAAGTGATTGACTTGTTGGAGAAATACAACGTGGCTTTTCATAAGTCATCTACATATCAGCCGCAAACCAACGGAGCTCTTGAGGCTACCTACAAGAACTTCGAGCACATTTTGCAGAAAATGGTTGAGACCTATAGGGACTGGCCAGACAAATTTCTATTTGCTCTTTGGGGCTACAAAACTTCAATTCAAACATCTACTGGGGCAACTCCGTACTCTCTTGTTTATGGGATGGAAGCTATTCTGCCGATTGAAATAGGGGTTCCATCACTGGGTTATGGCTGAGTGCCAGATAGCAGAAGCGGACTGGTAGCAGAGCAGGTTCGAAGAACTGATGCTGTTTGATGAGAGAAGGCTGAAAGCACTGTACCATGTTCAAGGTTATCAATGCAGGATTGCTAGGACTTTTAACAAGAAAGTTAACTCTCGGAATCTTAAGGAAGGGGATTTGGTATTGAAAGACAACTGAGCTCCCATCCATGACCCTATGGGCAAGTTCAAACACAATTGGACTGGTCCTTACATCATCAAAACTATTTGGTCGAGTGGAGTTGTGATTCTTATGGACCTAGATGGCCTAGAATTTTCCCAACAGATCAAGATGGACAAGTTGAAGAAATATTACCCCGTGAGAGGCTCGCTAGGCCAAAAACCCAGAAGGGCGACCTAGGCAAAAGTTAGAGTACAAAAAAATTGAAAGAAAGAAAAACTGAGCTCGCAAGTTTGAAAACCCAGAAAAGGGCGGCCTTGGCAAAAGTTAGAGCATAAAAGGAGAGTGTGAATACTCGAGTGAACCCTAACCGAACTACATAAGGCCTAATTCCCATCTTCGGGATACGTAGGCAACTTTATTTTGAAGCTCGGCCGTAAACACCTCCAAATCAATTGTGTCCATGTGTTTGATCAAGGCATCTATTTGTTATCTGAAAGTTTGGTTATGATCCTTACTCTGAGAGAAGAGCTGACTACAGTGCTAAGTAGTGCTATTCAGTGTAGGGGCAATTTTCCATTTATGGATTCGGGGTTGTACATCTCGAAGATAGATTTTGTGCATGTCAAGTTATGATCCTTGTCGAAAATATTTTTGGAAAAGTTTTAATAAAAGTTGATTTTGTTCAAATTAATCTTTTTACAACTTAGACCATTTTTGGACGAAAAGAAAAATTTTCAGTTTCCACAACTTCAATTGCATTGATTTCAATACAAAGTTCTCCGACTCTTGATACAAATTAAAGTTGCTTTTATTACATTCGAAAAGAAAACTTGAAAAGTAAGATCAAAGCAATAAACTTGGGGCATAGATAAGTCAGGTGTTCCTGCTCCCCCTCCTTGTGCTTGTGGAAGCTTTTGATGCTAAAGTGCGCCCGGCTTGTGCCTCACCTTCGAGCCAAGTTAGGCACTCGATAGAAAGTGCGCAGCTGAAACTAGGGGCAGGAACCAGAAGCTCTTGCATCCTCCATGCAGTGGGATATCTAGCTAATTATGAACATCAGATTGGGAATGAAGCTGGGTACTCTACCCCCTCTTCTGGGCATGTCTGGTCATGCCTGAACTGACGCTTGAACTAGAACGGAAAGTAGAAAACACAGTGTGTCAAGCCAATCAGTTGAATGCCAGGTTGCCGAGTGATGCTATATCTCATCTTGGGCAGATCAAACTAGGTGCAACGCAAAGCAATGTCAACAGCAGACATGTTGCACATCAAATAGCACCACCACCCCTCGTTCAGGAAATCCATTAGCTATTGGCAAAAAAAGTAGCCCTGTGCTAAGTATGTAGGGCAACAATCCACTACCTTCAACTTGTCCATGAGCCATATCTGGGGAGGGATGAAAGAAACGAGAGATTAAAGAATAGAGAGGTGTGTGTTGAGGAAAAAAGTGAGAAAAGGGCTTTGAGAGAAAAATAAAGCATGAGTGCTAAGTGATGTGAGAAACACATATGAGAAAGGTGTGTAACATTACCTGAAGAAGTAGTGGACTTTCTGCGAATTTGGTTGTCTCTCGTCGATGAAAGGAGTCTAAACCCATCAAAGTCTCAGCCAGTACCAAGCCCATGTAGCTCTTGCCCACATTCAAACCTTGGGCTACTTCGATCAATCGAATGCTAGACCCTCCAAAACTAGGGGCAAGGAGAAAATGTACTAACATACACAAACAAAGGACATGTTGTCGAAAACCCCGCCAGAAAAGATCGCCTCGATCACCGGCGTCAGAAAATCGATGAATCAAACTGGGGATGTCCGACTCTCCACTGTGAACCAAGGATCGAGCCTCATGCAAAGTGAGCTGACTCATCCTTCCCAAAGCTTGGATGTGACCAAAATAGGATTGAGAGAATTTCCTCATTGCGTCGGAATTCCATTAGCGCTTGAAATTCTTTGATTGTTGGGCATATCGCTTGTCTCCCGAAGCTAAAGTCGTGCATGATCGGGTTCCAACATCTAGCCGTAGTATGAAGGAATGGAAAACAAAGCAGAGAATGACTTAGCATGAATAGTGCATTTATGCCGAAACTCCAAAAATTTAGTTTTTTTGAGCCATCTAAAGTTGCAATCTAATTCGAGAGTTTTTTTAGCAAATTATGGCTCCATTTGTGAAGAATTTGCAGCTGAAATGAAGAATCACAAAGCTCAGCTTTTTGTGGAAGATAAGGCAATAAATGGGAGCCAAGTGTCAACAATTCGGAGGTCCTACACATTGATGGCCGGCAAGGCATCATTGATGGCCGACAAGGCACCATTGATGGCCGGCATGCCATCCCTCATGGTTGGCATGTGGCCGGCATTCACCTCTTATGGCGAACAACTTTCCTCTCATGCCTACTATTCTCCTTTGTGAAGAATAATGGTGGATGCATGTGTTTTGCTTTGCTGTTTGTGTGTCTTGAGGTCTTGTGTTAAGTCCTTTTGTTTCCTTTTAACAATTTTATCGAGTTGTTTTGTTTTATTTATCGAATTGTATGTTGTGTTTAGAATGTCAGTTGTTGGTTGGTTCATTACCTGATTCAAGCTATTGTGACAATACAAGTATTTGGTTTTCAATATCAAATTCAATCTCGTTTTTCATGCAATGCGGTGCTCATGATGCAAAATACAACACTCTTTCAAAAAAACAAAACAAAAACAAAAACAAAACAAAAAACTTGGTTTTCATTCCGATCATGGTTATTTTTACAAAAGGTGCAGTACAAGTTTTTTAAGAAAATAAAACATGTCCGAAGCTATACAATGTCCTAACACTACTAACCAAAAGAAACTGAGCAAAAATACAAAAATCAACGCCATCCATCTCAGGATCTAGAGGCCCTCTTTGTTCTCTTCCTCAGAAGAGGGGACTCTAGGGCACTGTCTCCATCGGCGTCACTATTTGAATCTGGATCGGAGTCTAAACCGGAGCTGTCTCCGCTCTCCACCTCGGAGCCGTCCTCAGCATCAGCATCCCCACTCTTAGAATCCGAGCCAGCGTCATCGTCTCCACTCTCGAATGACTCAGCATGCTGACTTGCCGTCTCCTCAGCCTTGCTAGTCTCAGCGTCGTCATTGTCTAAAATAGGCTCTGAAGGGCCACTCTCAACTCGGGTGTCCCTAGCTCGGCCTCAATCTTGTGCTGGAGCCAACCTCTCTCTTCCTGCCATTGGAGGAGGCACTGCTGGTCCTGGTGCTACTTCTGCTGGCGCACCCGGTACGGGTGGGACCTGGAAAGGCAGTTGTTGTATGCCAATCACAGTATGTGTATCAGATGCAAGTATGGGGCAAAATGAGTATATGCTGATTCAGGTACAGAGTATGAATATAGTATGAAAGTGCAGTATTTCAGATGCATTGTATCAGTGCAGTGTGCGAAAGTTCTCGTGTCAAGTTTCAGTGCGTCAGTGGAAATTTGATAACTAAAATGCAAGAAAACTGAAGAAATTACCTGAATACCATGGAAGCCGAGCAGTGCCTCCCTTCTCAATAGCATACCGTCAAATGAGGTTGTAGCTCAAGCAGATCCTCAGTATATCCTGGGGGTGCTTGTAAATGCATTGGGAATGATTAATGTCCAAAACAAACAAACATGAGAAAGAGATGAGAAGACTAAAAATGTGGTACATACAGGGGGTGCATCCTGGGCTCTGGTGTATCTATGCCCAGCTGTTGCGAGCTCGATCAGGATCTGATTGGCCTCTCCAGTATACCACTAACATGTGAGTGCAGTAGGTAGCTCTGGCCACCCAATTTCCTACCTCGCCTAGGAAGCCCCTCTGCCACAGGCTCTGCTCGCCCGGGTTGCTCTGCGTCTCGCTCTCGCGGCAGGAGCTCTCACTCCCTCACCCCCACGAACACCGGTCAGAGGCGGCATCAAGTATGTCTGGATAAAGGCTGCGTAATCACCCGCTACACAGAAAATACTCTACCTCTAAGACTACCATGAATTGGATCACCTTGTCGGTAGATAGCTTATCTATCGTTCTCATGACACTGGCAGTGCCATCGGTATAAACGGAACAAGAAAGCCCATGGTCTGGCGCATGAGGCACTCACCTAGGAACCAGGGTCGGCAAATCGGGCCCCCAAGTAGAATATGATAGCAGGAAATGCCCCAAGCCGCACGGTATTGGGCTTGAAGCCCTTTCGGTATCGTAGCCCAAGGCTGCCATCTGATCTGAAGTGGAAAGTGAACAGGTTATTAGTCACTGTCAGTTGCAAATGTATGAATCAAAATAGCCATAAAGAAAAAATGATTGTGTTTCGAATTACCTCGTATGCCGCTACCATGTCAAAATACTGGCGAAAAAACATCAAGGGCTCACAAGTCCTACGACGAAGCTGGCAGTCGTATACCAGAGAAAAGGGGACCGTCAACGAAACCTCATCTATAGGCTCTGGGAAAGAGTTAGGAAGTATGCGTACAACCATAGCTACATGGAGATTGCTGAGGTATGTAATCAACATAGTATGAATAGATGTAGAAAGTGCAAAGAAGAAAGCTTAGAGTATGAATAGATACAGAAAGTGTAAAGCAGAAAGCACATGTGTTGAACTAATGTAAAGCAAGAAATGCTGAGCAGAAAATGTAAAGTGTAAAGAGGGGACTAAGATGTGTACCTCTCAGGCTCGCCAGTAGCCTCCGACCAAGTTCTCTCTCAGACGGGAGGAAGAGCTCATGTATCCCTATAATGTGGTGAGGCCGGCTCCACGCCAATCATAAAACTAAACTCGAGGTAGAGTCACCAAGGCACTCAGCAAATACAGGCCCACGATGTTCCACCTGTTTGAAAGCAAGGTGGTACCGAAGATGAACATGAGAAAGCCCCTGGCATACTGCTATATCTCCTTTATTATCTCAGGCTCAGTCCCCCTAAATTGCTCCTTGAACCAGGTGTATCGCACCATACATGTCTGGTATATCGGTGGATGTGCCCGAAGCAGCTCAAGCTAGGTTGCCTCCCACTCCCCCATATCAGGATCAAGAGGAATCAGATCACCCCTTACACCTAAGCCGATGATCATGGCAAAGTCGTAAGGAGTCATCGTCATCTCCCCTAAGTGGGAAAGGTGGAGAGAGTTAGTGGTGTCCCACCATCTTTCCACTATCGCTCCAAGAAGTGGACGGCTCGCGGTAACCCGAGTCAAGCTGGAGCAGAAGAGGCCGAAGCCTGCCTCGTCAACAATGTCACAAACTCCAGTTGGGAGCTCGCTATACCAATCTCGAGCAGTCGTCGAACCATAGCCCCTAAAGGCGGGAGACTCACCCTGTGGCAGTGCGTGAGATGTAATCAGATCAAAGCAGTGCATGAGATGCAATCAATTCAAGGATGTGTATAAGACATAGTCAGATGAAAGAAATGCAAACAATTAATGGTAGAAACTCATAGAAACAGAGTTCATACCTCAATGGCAATGGCCGATAAATGAGATTCTGGCTCCCTCAAGAGGAGGTCCTATGGCGCGTCGTCAACGAAATTGGTAAAACATTTGATGCCTCTGGTAGTGGGCAATATGTGTGTTTGAGGATGATACCTCGCTAGATCAAAAGGTCGTATACTCAACGGTAACGACTCTGGCTTGTCCTCGATGTCCGCCTCGAAGTCTACTGGGGGAAGCTCGAGAGGAGCCCCATCATGAGAAAAATCATCTGCCATCTGAAAATAGGTGCGAGATGGGTAAAAAGTGAAGAAAAGTGAAGAAAAACGATAAACATGGAAAAAGTCAACCCTAAGAGAGAGAAAATGAAGAAAAAAGTCAAAGCCGGGAAAAGTGCACTGAACTCGCTAGAAACTCGAGGGGAATAAGCCTAGAATGGTGGAAATGAGGAAAGAAGCGTCGAAATCAAATTCCAATCGGTTCAAAGCGAAGAGAACTAGGAGGATTTAGCGAATAAAGTTTGTGTGGGGCGTGGGAAAATGCGTAAAAGACTTAGATCTAGAGAGGGAAAGCACCTAGGGAGAGAGAGAGGATTTTCGGTCAAGGAGAAGTGAAGAAATGAGGTGTGGTGCCCCATACTTAAAGGCCCAGGCCAAAAACCCCTTTTTACCCTCGGTCTGCTATCGATGGCCGGCAAGGCACACTGGTGGCCGACAAGACACACCAGTGGCCCGCAGGTCGCCGGCGGCCCCCTCTTGTGATCGGCGGCTTTCCAAGGGTTTTGCCTGTGTCCTTGGTTCTGTTTTATGTCCTTGGATCCTAAGAAGTAAAGGGATTGTTCATTGTTTGGTTCAGAATGCCTCTATGGAAACTCAGAACTGCATTTCCAGTGCACAATGTTTGTCACTCATTAACATAAGCAAGGTGTATCCTTTTTAACATATTGTAACTTTTCCGAGAGGTAAATCGGAAGTTGTTCTTGAATTGGTTTTGACGAATATGGTTTTGTTATTGCATAGAATATGTGTTTCTTTGTTGTTGCATGGAACGTGCATTCCACTTATACTGTCGAATAAAACATGCCCTTACTTTAGTTGCTTAGAATGTGTTTCTGCTCTTGCATTATGCATAGAACATGCTTATTGCTTTTGCCTTTGAATCTTGCATGGAATATGCTCCTGTTGCCAATCATGCAAAGAATATGCTCTCAAATTGTTTGGTTCGCATAGAACATGCCATTATATCTTAGTTGTAATCATGCATAGAATATGCGTTTCCTATTCGTTACACATGCATAGAATATGCGCTCCTCCATTATTGCATAGAATATGCACTTCTCTATTGTTGCATAGAATATGCTTTCATTCATGCTTTCTTGCATAGAAAATGCACTGTCGTTTCATAGCACGCTTTTGTACACATGCACGATATTCTATGTACAGTCCATTAAGAGGAGTTCCAGGTAAAATCATCTGTGTCCTTCGCATTATATCCTTTTACTCTCCTGTCATTCACTTGCATCGCATTAGGATAAATCTTTCGGTTAAAAACATTCGTGTGCGTCCTGATGTTCATACAATCCTTCGATCACCATTCTTCGGTTAAAAACATTTGCGTGCGTCCTGATGTTCACACCATTCTTTGGTCACCGTCCTTCGGTTAAAAACATTTCTGTGCGTCCTGATGTTCATACCATCCTTCGGTCGCCATCTGTAGACGTGCCCGAACGTCATGGCTCCACACGAGAAGGTGCGAAATTGTTTTGTTCATTAAGCTACTACAGTTCGGACTCAATGTCACGGTTCTGAGTCTAATCTCACAAAGTGCAATGCAAGATCGATAAATCACCAAAGAGTCCAAATCCGGGAAATCGTTTTGGAAAACTAATTTTAATAAAGAAGTGCCAAACATGGACTGCTTTGCCAGATACAGAGTCGCCACCTAAATGTTTTATTTTGGGAAAATTTAAGAAACCTTGGCTCGTGCCTAAGGCCATGTGTCCATCATCACCAAAGTTGCCTCGGCTCAGGAACTTGGCTACGAGAGGGGAAGGTCGTGCAATGAGCACCCCCGCTCGCCCGATCAAAGGATCGGTCTTTACTACCATGACATGTTATTTTTGAAAACACATGTGCCCTTATTCTGGTTTATTAGCTAACCTTACTACGTGATGCCCTCAGCATACAAGTATAGACTAGATCGCCTAAATTGGAACATAACATCTCATGTTTGTTTGTTTGAAAATGGTTTGAAGGTGCTACTCACAAGTAGGCTAAGACGTGGATTTGCAACCCTCGAGTGGGCTTAGAAAACATGATTTCGCCACCTCAAGTGGGCTTAAAACTCGCATTTCGATGAATTGTTTCAATTCAAACAATCCAACCATCATCCACAGACATTCATGCAATTAAACACTTAAGCAGTTAGCCTCATGGCAAGCATGCTATCATGGCAACACTCACACTCATGCAAGATGCTAAAGCACAAACACTTACAGTGTACTCCGAGCCAAAACAGAGAACTAGTTAGAAATCATGCATGATCCCAGTTCATGTTAAGATGGCTAATGCAACACATGCAAAATGCAACTAGAAATAGGCTCGGCTATTCTAAGATGGCATATGAGATGCAACTTGATAACATGCCGTTAAACACGTATTCAAGTAAATGTATTGAAATACAATGCGGTTTGTATGATGCGCCGAGCCCGGTGCATGCAAGACAAATGAATGAATGCAAACATGCGAAGCATAGAGATGCTAATTGAAATATGTCCTAAAAACTAACCATCAAAAGCTAATAAGTAGAAGGGAGAAAGACGTGGGGTTGGAAGACATTCACACACTCACACACACTTATTACAAAATTTGCCCTTTCGATGGAGAGTCCGAATGAGTACACTAAGCTAGCTACGCCAAGCTAAGCAACTAATCTAATTATCTAATTAGACTAATTATTACATAATCAAATTGAATAACTAGCTAACACTAAGCTAATTATTACAACACGTTAACCAATTAACAAATTAGCTAGTTTAATTACAAATTCAAAAGCTAACTAATCAAGCAAAGCTAATTACAAATTACAAATTACAAAGCCTCGGCTCAGTTCTAAAAGTTCGAAGATGCATGCTCAATCGTTTCGCTCAGAAATCCGTTACCATGCCTCATGTTGCCTCTGTTTGTACTATTTTAGACTTCTAAAAACTGTGCAACTACACCCCTTATCATGTTTAAGGCTCAAAGGTATGCAGTGCTCGGCTCTCGAGCCATCAATCACGCATTTCAATGCATGATGGCCAAAGGGGCTGAGTTGCACAAATCAATGGCAAATGAATGCACAAAAACACATAAATGCCTTAACCTCTATCATGCATGATCAAGAGGGTTGGCGACCGAGAATTGAGGCACGTTTCATCACTTCAAGTATGAAACGTCCCTCGTTCCTCTTGTTTGGCTTAACACCCAAACCAAACACAATGCAATGCATGCACAACTTAACAAAGCTAAAGGCATGCAAACGATGCTAATGCAATATGAGCATGCAAGTGCTATGCGATGTAACATGATTGACTTAGTAATACTAATGGCATGTGAACAATGTAATGCAACATGATTGATTTATCAAAGCCAAAGGCATGCCAACTTAATGCAATGCAACCTAAGCATGCAAACAAAGCCAATGCAACATGACCATGCCAACAACTATGTAAACAAGAAGTATGCAAACAACATGTAATGCAAACAAGCATGCAAGATGGACTTAAACCGGATATGGACAGACCTCAGCCATGCGCAAAACAGTGGCCAAAATGTTGAAGTGAAGACATGAAATGCAAGACAACCATGCATGCCAATTGGCTCAAAAATTAAGGCATAAGAGGACAACCCTCAAAGCATAGAAAGAGTGACAAGCATGGACATGTGAAAACACTATTAGCTCTGAAATCATGCATGGAATGATGCCAAATCAACCACACAATACAAGTATGGCATGCAAGAGGGCTCACAGCTTGAAGCTAGCATAGGCACTTGCATTGTAGCTATGCAATACATGAAATGTATGGCCAAGGCTACCTAAAATAGTCCTAGAGCATACCAAAATGATGCTAAAACATGCATGGACCAAAGCTAAAACATGCTAGCATAAAGGGTTAAAACAACAAGCATGCGAGGCCAAAATGGAGGATTACACTACACCTACCAAGACCAAGCATGAGGTGACTATACCAACACAAATTAGAGTTATGGCATGTGAAAATAACACCAAAAATGTACTGAAATGATAGCCCCAAAGGCCTAAGCATGGTGGTATGCACAATGACCCATACTTGAGACATAAAGAACCAAACCACCAAAGCATCAAAAGAGTGAAAGATGTGAGTGTATGCCCATGCTACATGGACTGAAATCACGTATGAAATGATGCCAAATCAAGGAAATGGTCCAAGCAATACATGCTAGAAACTTGGAAACTCAAAGCTAAAAAGCTAGAATGCACTATGGATGTACAAAACATGGCATGTATGACCAAAACAACATAAATTAGAGCTTAGGCATGGTAAAAAAATGCTAAATGCTTCTTGGAGTTGAGCCAAAACATGCAAGAATCATGGTCCAAACACATGATGCATGTTATGCTTGCATGCAAGATTGCACTACAAGTATGTGAAGCATGCAAGATGCTATCAAACCAACCTAAAACATAGGTTTAGCATGGAAAGAAAACACCAAAAACAAGCTGAGATATGGCCAACATATGCTAGATAAACATGCCACCTTGATGAGCCATCTATACAAGCATGCAAGACATAAAGAGAGGGGATGACCCTCTCCTATTTGGGACCTTAAAACACCATTTCCACCACTAAAATTCCTCTGAGTTTCAGTGGTGAGAAGGCCAAAACAAGGTGATCCCAATTGCTTAAAAAGATGGCACAAGAACAAGGCCAAACAAGGCCTAAAAGGGGGTAGACTACCCCCAACACAAAAGTGACCTTAAACAAACATGTTAAGCATGCAAAATCTGAACTTTTTTTAGTAGAAGGTTAAGCTTAAATCAGCATGAAAATAGGTCCAAAAGCTTAAACCAAAACAAGGGTTTAAAGGCTAGTTGACTCACCCTTGAAGAGCACCTTCAAAACCACAACTCCAGCAGTTTTCTGAGCTTAAACCAACCCAAAAACACTAACACCAGCTCCTAAGTACCTCAACAACAAAATGATGGTGTTCTAGTAGGTGCTTTAGTGCAAAAGTGAAGAAATTACACTTTTGAGCACAAATGAGTGCAAATAGAGAGAGAGAGAGAGAGAGAGAGAGAGAGAGAGAGAGAGAGAGGAAATATAGAGAGAGATATATATAACTTGTATCTCAACTTTTCAGAACCTCTGGAAAGGGAGAGGGGTCTCCTTTCTTATAGAAATTCAATTCCTAAGCTTGTTGAGCAAGCTAAGGACTTGAATCAATTTGTCCATACACGTGTATGAAGGATGAAAACTGTGCTCACCAGCTGTCACAGCTAGCAAGAAAATATCTGCAAAAGCAAGTAGAAAGGTCTTGCCCAGCAAATATGGCCGATCGACCAAAAGAAGTGCCGATCGACCAAAAAGAGTGCCGATCGGCCAACACTTATGACCGATGGCAAGAAAACAAGGCCGATGGCATAAAGCCTTGGCCGATGGGTTGTAGAGATGGCCAACAAGCCACCCTTTTCCCTTAGAAGCAAAACCACAAGTCCTTGGTCAACAACCAAGGACAAAACTGACAAGTTGTCTCAGCGGAACGCCATAGGTTTGAGTTTTCTAAACCCTGCATCCATTTTGTCTCAGCTTTGGACCATGCCTAGGTCTTTTCAGCATGAAGTTTCAGATGGCCTGCTGGCCATCCTTGGAGGCTAGCGGCCACCATTTTTCCCTTGCCAGTCATTGATGTGCCCTAATGGCCATCAATGAAACCTTGCCGGCCATCACTGATGATCGGCTGGCCACCAGTGTTTCCCGTAGATATTTTGTGATATTTTGTGCCAACTGTTTGCACAGATTCATGCATCCTCCAACACAAGTATCGCTAGATGTTTGTGAGGAAATTTTGTGTTTTCTGTATAGAGGATCCTTCTCTCACATGTGTGGGGGTTAGAAAAATTTGACACATAGATTTTTCTCTCTTGAATATTTGTGTGTGTTTGCTTAGTTACTCTACACTTTAGCCTACATCTCCTAAACCAAATGGTCTCACCTTTGAGCTGAGGTTACTTGGGGCCTTCTTGGAGCTCTTGAAGGTGGTTTCAGGTTGAACGTGTGCCTAAAAGTGTTCTTTGCTGCAAGAGGTAGAATACTAGTCTTGTTAGCTTGCTTTTAATACTTGTTTTTCTATCTTCTTTCAACTGTTTTGAGGCTAGTTTTGAGCTGTAAAAGCTCTATTTTTATGGCTTGAAAGTGTTACTTTGAGGCCATTTTTGGTTAAAGGATAGCTCACCCTTCTTGCTTCTTTGCTTGTAAAGGTTTTTGTGCCTTTGTTCATCACTTTCAAACCAACTTTTTTGGACCTTTTAACCACTGAATTTCAAAGGTTTTGCAGTAGTAAAAAACTCATTTTGAAGTCCAAAATTGAAGGGGTTGGCCTCCCCTCTTTGTGTCTTGTTTGCATGCCTAGTTAACTCCATGTATTAGCTTATTGTTTTACCTTTTTGTGGCTTAAGTCTAGCATGTTTTAGACCATATTTAGGGCTGTTTTGCCTCTATTTTTGGTTATTTGTTTCATTCGAGCCATGTATGGCATGGTTGTAGTGTTAATTCCTTCACTAGTTTAGTGCTTTAAGGCTTTAACCCTCATTGGCTTGAGTTGGTTGCATGTTTTAGTGCTTTTACCACTTATTTCCAGGACTTAATCAATCTCTGTAATCCCCCTTAATTCTTCACTTTTGATTTTCTTTGAAAGTGGTTTCAAGCCACTTGTTTGCCTAAGTGTGAAATGGAGGTGATACCCCTAATGGTTTAATCCCTTAGGGGGGTTCATTACCAACAGTGTAATGCCTCTTTTATGCCCAAGGCAACTTGTGGTTTGAGCCCTCTTTCCATTAGAGGATACTCACCAATGGACTTAATGGATTAAAGAATGATTTGGTAATTAAAATATGTAAACAAAATTGACAAGTAAAAGTGACAAGATAAACATGACTTTGTGTTGCATTGCATGTGTTCAAATTGGACGTTAATTTGAACAAAAGGAAAATGGGACATTTCATACTCAAAAGTGATGAAATGTGCCATTTTCCTAGGTCTCGATTGCCCTTGATCATGCATGATATGGTGGTTGTCTTGTTGGTCAAATTTGTGCATTTATCGAAATTGTACAACTTGCATCTCTGGCAATCAAGCAATGAAATTGCTTGATTGGTGGTTTTGGATCCAAGCGTGTCACTCATTTGAGATTTTGAGACAATAAGGAGGGATACAGTAGGAAAAACCCCCTTTTTGCTCTATTTGTGCTCTGTTGCAGCATGGTGATCCAATCTATCAGTGGCCAGCAATGCACCGCCAGTGGCTGGCAGTGCATCATTTCTGGCCAGCAGTACACATTTTTGGCCGGCAAATGGCCTACAACAGCCATCCATGGCTGGCAGGCCACTGATGCAAGCCCTAGAGAATATTTGGTAAGGAGGAGTAGAAAGGTTTTGGAAATGTTCAATTGTGATAACCCTGTTCCGTATTATGTTAATTGGTCCTCATTACGAATGTGATTATGTGATTGATATGATTTTGTGTGCCATTATGTGAAAATATATGGTTTTGAATTTCCATCTATTCACCGTAGGAATATCTGTTGAATTATCTGCTTTGGGAATTAAATTAAAGGCCTTATCGGCCAGAGAACCCGAAATTGATTACGCCATTGTGATTAGCAAAATTTTTAGAGCCTATGGTGAAATTTAATTGGAAATTGATTCGGATCGAATTAGTTAGATTAAATTAATGGATTGGTGCTAATTATTCAATATTAAATTAATGTATTTGAGAGGGGGCTTATAAAAGGCCACTATACACTCTTATTTGTTTCTTTTTGAGCTCAAAATTGGAATTATACATTTGTGAGAGTGAGGGGCCGGCTCTAGAGGGAGAGCAAGAGGAGAAGTGTGCAATTTTGGCTCAAGGCTTGGAAATCCTAAAGATTAAACTCAAGGATTAACCATAGATTGTGAAGATTAAAGCTCCTTGGTGAGTAATCCATGAGTTCTAGTTGTAAATTTGTAAATTCAAGGTTGAATGATGATGAAGGTCATGAATTGAGTTGGTTTTGTTGAATTTGAAGTCAATAGGTATGTATACATAAAGAAAAATGTTTGAGGATGTTTGATGTGTATAAGTGTGTAATGTTTAATTGAATGAATGAATGTTTGAAGTCTTGAATGTTTGAATTGAGTGTGATGAGTTTGGTTTGGGATAATTTGAGTCATGTAAGTAAAGCAATTCTGTTGTTTCATGCTGTTGTTTTGGTGCTTGTACCTGCTTAGTACACATGTCATGTGAAGTGTTGGAGCCATAATATGCAAGAAATAATTTTTGTTTGTTTGTTGAGCTCAAAAACTGAACTATTCTGAAACTTCGAATGATGGGGGGGAGGGGGATCGAAGCGGAGAAAAATATCGAAAGCAAGATTTTCTTTTCCTCAAGACACGTGTATGTATTAGATAGAAATATGAATTGGGCCTAAGGTCATTCGATGTATATTGTTCCAATGTATCTCCTTTATATAATATTATTCACTGGGCTTTCGCTCAAAATCATTCATGCGTCTATAGGTGAGCCAAGGGAGGTCCAAACCTAGCTTCAGTGAAGTTTGTGTAGAACAACCAAGGTTTTGAAGAGTCAGCCTTATGTCTCACGCACGAGACTCGTCTTCACCCTTTTACTACCTTATTTTATTTTGTCAGGTTGGCGAGGACTTTGGTTTATGTTGTTTGTATATAGTTTTGATTGGCTAACCTGGACTTGATAGATCCTATATGTACAGAGCTTTGTATTAGTACATATTTTGATGTGAGTTATTAATACATGTACGTATGGTTTGTTATGATGTGCCATGTGAGCACAACTCTATGGACAAAGTTTTAAATTTTGCTTCCATTTGGCCCCTTTACTCTGATGAGTTATGTCTGGTTTGGTTTGAGGCCATAGGTAATCCCTCGATTACTGGCCGGTTATGTCCTTAACCCATAGGGGCGGGTTCGGGTTGTGACAAAGTGGTATCAGAGCACGAGTTAATAACTCACACACTTGTCCAAAAGAGCAATAAGCATCTAGAAAAGATTTAGGATGCATTCATGTGATAAGTATGAATTTTAAAGCATCTAGAATACGCTTACATCTCTTGATTTGAATGATTATGTGCTATAAGTTTGTGATTTACTTGCATTGCAAATTATTTGAATATGCATGCTTTTTAGAATATGCATACTTGTGAATCTTTTGTATAAAGTATAATGTAAGTTTAATCAGATGGTGAGAACAAGAGGTGATGAGTTAGAGGAGTTTTCTACTGCCAGAATCGATAGAATGGAAAGGTTGATTCAGGAAATGGCAGAGACATTGAGACAACAACAAGAGTGGCAACAACAGTGGCAGCAGCCACATCCTCCACCTCCACCACCGGCACCACCCGTGCCAGATAATCAAAACGATGATCGAATAATAGCTCTCACCAAAGAATTCAAGAAAATGAAACCACCACAGTTCCATGGTGGGTTAGATCCGTTGAAGGCCGAAGCATGGGTTCTCGACATTGAAAAACTATTTGAAGTGTTCCCTTGTTCGGAGACACAGAAAGTGCTTCTAGCCACCTTTATGCTAGAAGATGAAGCAAGAAGATGGTGGATGTTAATGCGAGAAAATCACAAAGATGTTGACTGGGTGGAATTTTTGGAGATTTTCTATGATAAGTACTTCCCGCAATGTGTACGGGACAGGAAAGTGTTAGAGTACATGGAACTTAGGCAGGACAGTATGACTGTAGCCGAGTATGAAGCCAAATTCACTGAATTGGCCAGGTTTGCACCACACATGATTGATACCGATTATAAGAAAGCGAGGCATTTTGAAGGTGGGCTCCGAAGCGACATTTTAAAAAGGGTGAATGTCTTGAAGATGGAGACCTACATTGGGGTGCTAGACCGGGCCATAATATCAAAAGCTAATATAGCTAGACATACTAAACCAATAACTGACTGGAAAGGCAACAAAAGGCAAGGCTTCTTTTCAAAGAAGAAATTTTTGAAAAAGCAAAATACGGGCTCCTCAAGTACTTTGAATTCTTCCCGAGATACATCTCCCATGTGCAACATTTGTAGTAAAAGGCACCGTGGGGTTTGTTACCATGTGTCGGGAGCCTGTTTTAAATGTGGGAAACAGGGGCATATGGCCCGAGATTGTAATCAGAATAGTGGGAAGATAGCTGCTAGTTCCACTGCATCGATCCCGAAGCTGGGAAATACCATGAGACCTGCTACTACCGAGGATACCGTGAGACAAGGGAGAGTTTTTGGGCTTCTTCCGGGTGATACACGGAATGCCAACGCAGTCGTCTCAGGTACTATTTTTATATGTAATCATGATGCCTTTGTGTTAATTGACTCCGGATCAACACACTCTTTCGTGACATGTGCATTTGCATCTAGACTAAGTAGACCTCTAGAATAATTGCCATATTTGCTATGTGTATCTACTCCATCCAGGGAATCTATATTGTGTGAATCTGTATATCGTTTTTGTGACATGCATGTTGGGAATGCCATTCTATATGTGGATTTGTTACCCTTGAACTTTAGGCACTTTGATATAATTCTGGCCATAGATTGGCTAACTAAATATTGTGCCACCATAGATTGTGTGACAAAACGGGTTGTATTTAGACCACCAGAACAAGAAGAAATTGTGTTTGTGGGTAACGAGGTAGTACCTCCACCTTATTTGATATCTGCAATAAAAGCATGTAAACTGATCAGGAAAGGGTGCCAGGGTTACTTGTGTTATGTGTTGTCTGAACAATTTGTAATGTTGAATTGAATAATATCCCTATTGTTAGAGAATTTCTAGATGTGTTTCCAAATGAACTACCAGGGGAATTGGTGGACAGGGAGACAAAGTTTACAATTGAGACTATGCCAGGCACCCAATCTATTTCTAAAACTCCCTACAGAATGGCTGCTACCGAAATGAAAGAATTGAAAGAACAGTTGAAGGACTTGTTTAACAAAGGGTTTATCCGACCTAGCACTTCGCTATGGGGTGCACCTATATTGTTTGTCAAAAAGAAAGATGGAACCCTACGTTTGTGTATTGACTATCGAGAACTGAACAAGGTAACAATAAAGAATAAATATCCCCTACCCCGTATTGACAACCTGTTTGACCAGTTGCAGGGCTCGCAAGTGTTTTCCAAAATTGATTTGAGATCCGGGTACCATCAGCTAAAAGTAAAGGTAGAAGATGTTGAGAAAACCGCATTCAAAACGAGGTATGGTCATTTTGAATTTCTTGTTATGCCATTTGGGGTGACTAATGCTCCGGCGGCGTTTATGGACTTAATGAACTGAATTTTTAAAACTTACCTTGATGAATTTGTTGTGGTTTTTATTGATGACATTCTGATATACTCCAAGAATAAACTTGAACACGAATATCATTTGAGAACTGTCTTGCAAATACTTAGGGAGAAGAAATTGTTTGCTAAACTAAAGAAATGTGAGTTTTGGTTGGATGAAGTTGTTTTCTTAGGACATGTGATCAACAAGAAAGGAATTTCGGTGGACCCGCAGAAAATAGAGGCAATTGTGAACTGGCCTACACCAACAAATGTGACAGAAGTCCACAACTTCATGGGCTTAGCCGGTTATTACAGGAGGTTTGTGAAAAACTTTTCAGGAATAGCTGTGCCTCTTACCCAGTTGACACGCAAGGGGCAACCATTTGAATGGAATAATGAGAGAGAATCTGCCTTTCATGAACTGAAAACAAGACTGACCATTGCACCAGTATTGACATTGCCCACAGGTACGGAAAACTTTGTAATTTTCAATGATGCATCTTAGAAAGGTTTGGGTTGTGTATTAATGCAGAATGGAAAGGTTATTGCTTACACCTCCTGACAGTTGAGACCACATGAGAAGAACTACCCAACACATGATTTAGAATTGGCCGCAGTTGTTTTTGCTTTGAAAATCTGGTGGCATTATTTGTATGGGGCAAAGTGTGAAGTTTACATGGATCATAAAAGTCTAAAATACTTCTTCACACAGAAAGAGTTGAACATGCGACAGAGGAGATGGCTCGAGCTGATAAAAGAGTATGATCTTGAGATTTAGTATCACCCTAGGAAAGCTAATACAGTTGCTGATGCCTTGAGCAGAAAATCAACAGGAAGTATAGCTTGTTTTCTTACGGAACAGAAGGAAATCTTGCAAGATTTTGAGAAGTCTGAAATTGAAGTGGTATTGTGTGAACAGGGTGAATTGATAGCCGCTATTTCAATTGAACCGACAATCATTGATGAAATTAAATAGAAGCAGAAAGAGGATGGATTCCTCAAGAAAGTGATTGATGAATTTGAGACAAGTCCGAAAGCAAAGTTTAGTATTGAAAATGAAGTGTTGTGGTTTCGAAACCGAATGTACATCCCAGATATTCCGGAACTGAAGAAAAGGGTTTTAGATGAAGCCCATAAATCAGTATTTGCTATGCATCTGGGCAACAATAAAATATATCGGGATTTGAAACAAAGCTATTGGTGGCCTAAGATGAAGAAATAGATTGCATAATATGTGTCCAAATGTCTTCAGTGTCAGCAAATTAAAGCTGAACATCAGAAACCAGGCGGTCTACTTCAACCTCTCCTTATTCTTGAATGTAAGTGGGAGCATGTGACTATGGATTTTCTTGTTAGCCTATCTCAGACACTTTGAGGTATGGATTCTATTTGGGTCGTAGTTGATAGACTGACTAAATCTGTACATTTTCTACCAGTTATAACTATATTTAATGCTTATAGATTGGCTACAATATATGTTGATGACATTGTCCGTTTACACAGAGTTCTGGTATCTATTGTGTCGGATAGAGATCCGAAATTTGTATCTTGATTGTGGAAGAGTTTGCAGGAAGCTGTGGGGATAGAATTGAGATTTAGTACTGCATTCCATCCGCAGACAGATGGGCAATCAGAACAGACCATACAAACGTTGGAAGATATGCTAAGGATGTGTGCCTTAGATTTTCAGGGAAGTTGGGAAGACTATTTGCCACTAGTAGAGTTTGCGTACAATAACTGCTTCCACTCTAGCATCGGTATGGCACCATACGAGGCTTTGTATGGTAGAAGGTGTAGATCACCAATTTGTTGGACAGAAGTCGAGGATAGAGCTTTACTTGGGCCTGAAATTGTGCAAGACACTTCTAAGAAGATTAAAACCATTCAACAGAGGCTCAAAACAGCTCAGGATCGGCAAAAGAATTATGCAAATGTTCGGAGAAGACCTCTTGAGTATGAGGTTGGTGACCATGTGTTCATTCATGTGTCTCTGATGAAAGGCCAAGCCTGGTTTGGAAAGAAGGCAAGTTGTCGCCCCGTTACATTAAGCCGTTCCAAATTCTAGAAAGGCTTGGCCCGGTTGCTTATCGAGTTATTTTGCCACCGGGATTCGAGCAAATCCATAATGTGTTTCATGTGTCGATGTTGAGGGGTTATCTTCGAGACCCGTTCCACATGATTGATTATCACCAAGTAGCTCTTGATGAAAATATAGAGCACGTCGAATGGCCGGAACGAATTGTTGATCGGCCAGTGAAACAATTGACAAGCAAGTCCATCCCGATGGTGAAAGTCGAATGGAAAGCGCACTATGGGATGGACGCCACGTGGGAAAAAGAGGAGGAAATGCGACTGCGCTACCCACATTTGTTCCCCGATGAAGGTAAAAACAAGTTTGGAGTACCAAACTTCCTAAAGGGGGGAAGACTATGATAACCCTGTTCCGTATTATGTTAATTGGTCCTTATTACGAATGTGATTATGTGTTTGAGATGATTTTGTGTGCCATTATGTGAAAATATATGGTTTTGAATTTCTATCTATTCACCGTAGGAATATCTGTTGAATTACTGCTTTCGGAATTAAATTGAAGGCCTTATCGACTACAAAACCCGAAATTGATTACGCTATTGTGATTAGCGTTATTTTTAGAGCCTGTGGTAAAATTTAATTAGAAATTGATTTGGATCGAATTAATTAGATTAAATTAATGGATTGGTGCTCAATTATTCAATATTAAATTAATGTATTTGAGAGGGGGCTTATAAAAGGCCACTATACACTCTCATTTGTTTCTTTTTTAGCTCAAAATCTGAATTATACATTTGTGAGAGTGAGGGGCCGGCTCTAGAGGGGGAGCAACAGGAGAAATGAGCAATTTTGGCTCAAGGCTTGGAAATCTTGAAGATTAAACTCAAGGATTAACCATAGATTATGAAGATTAAAGCTCCTTGGTGAGTAATCCATGAGTTCTAGTTGTAAATTTGTAAATTCAAGGTTGAATGATGATGAAGGTCATGAATTGAGTTGGTTTTGTTGAATTTGAAGTCAATAGGTGCATGCATGTAAGAAAGTGCTATAAATTTCCATGTTTGAGAATAAATTGTGTAATCCATGTTGAATTTTGGTTGAAGTCCATGTATTTGACCATCTCTTCACCAATTAAGTTGAGAATAATGAGTATCTCCCACATGTATGTGCAAATCATGGAGGTGTGAGTCTTGAATGTTTGAATTGAGCATGTTGGTGATGAGTTTGGGATAATTGGAGTCATGCATGTAAGTAATTCATGGAATTAAGCTTCATTGTGTTGTAATTTGGTGCTTGTACCATGTTAGTACATGTCTATGTGAAGTTTGAGCCATAATATGCAAGAAATGTTGGTTTGGATGTTGAATTTGAGCTCAAGAACCATTTTGGAAAACTTAGAATTCATGATGTCTGCTCGAGCGGGGGAACCGACGCTCGAGCGGGAAATACGAGCTCGCAATATTTTTTGCAGACATGACGTCCGCTCAAGCGGGGAAGTTCATGCTCAAGCGGGGAGCTATGTAGACCGAGTTCGCACTCAAGCGTCCAAGCATACATTTGATGTGACCAACACTTTTGCAAACCTCATGGGTCCGCTCGAGCGGGGAAGGCCATGCTCAAGCGGGGACCCCTGTTTCTGAAATTTTGTAATGACGTTCTATGTCTCGTTTTCCATTCTCTTTCACTTCTAAGTACTCTTAGGCATGCATTGAGCATTGTGAATGAATTAAAAGAGTAAAAAAGAATCCTAAAGAGGAATATGTGAATTAAGGAACGGATTAAATCGTATGTGACCCATATGTGTTATGTGATGTGTAGGGTAAAGCTCCAGGGCAAATCAACCAACCGATCACTGTGACTAATATCTTAATAAAGATATACGTTGTTTGTCCAATTGCTTACTTCCATGTAAGTCATATAAGTTTGTTAATTTGAATGGTGGACAAATGTTTGACATGAAAGAATGATTTGTCCAAAGGCCAATCTGACATGATCAAAAATATGAATGGGCCAGAGGCCAGTATGAGTTTGAATGGTAAAATGAATGGGCCAGAGGCCAGTATGAGTTTGACATGAATGAATGAATGGGCCAGAGGCTAGTATGAGTTTGAATCATAGAATGAATGGGCTAGAGGCCAGTATGAGTTTGACATGAATGAATGAATGGGCTAGAGGCCAGTATGAGTTCGAATGATAGAATAAATGGGCCAGTGGCCAGTACGAGTTTGACATGAATGAATGAATGGGCCAGAGGCCAGTATGAGTTTGAATGATAGAATGAATGGGCCAGAGGCCAGTATGATCTAAATGATAGAATGAATGGGCCAAAGGCCAGTTTGACATGAAAAATATGAATGGGCCGAAGGCCAGTTTGACATGAACGAAAGACAAGTGGGCCAAAGGCCAGTTTGACATGAATAGATTGGGCCCGAGGTCGTCCGATGTGTTTGGAACCGCAGTTATTTGACCTACGTTTGAATATATGTATGTATTAGATAGAAATATGAATTGGGCCTAAGGTCGTTCGATGTATATTGTTCCAATGTATCTCCTTTATTTAATATTATTCACTGGGCTTTCGCTCACGCTCATTCATGTGTCTGTAGGTGAGCGAAGGGAGGTCTAAACCCATCCTTAGTGAAGTTTGTGTGGAACAACCAATGTTTTGAGGAGTCATCCTTACGTCTCACGCACAAGACTCGTCTTCGCCATTTTGCTACCTTATTTTATTTTGTCATGTTGGCGAGGACTTTGGTTTTTGTTGCTTGTATATAGTTTTGATTGGTTGACCTAGACTTGATAGATCCTGTATGTACAGAGCTTTGTATTAGTACATATTTTGATGTGAGTTATTAATACGTGTACGTATGGTTTGTTATGATGTGCCATGTAAGCATAGCTCTATGGACAAAGTTTTAAATTTTGCTTCCGTTTGGCCCCTTTGCTCTGATGAGTTATGTCTAGTTTAGTTTGAGGCCACAGGTAATCCCTCGATTACTGGCCAGTTATGTCCTTAACCCATAGGGGTGGGTTCGGGTCGTGACATCAGCCCTGCAACACAGAGGCCTTCGAGAGCAAAACGGTGGTCTTCCAGAGCGTGAACCGAGCATATGCATCTTTCACTTCCTGAGGCAGAGCAGGGCAGCATAGTTTAATGTCTTAATTGCTTAGTTCGTGTACGTTTGTATTGTAAATCAAGCCTTGCGTAGTTCTGGGTAAGGTACACTCGGGTATTAACCTCTCCTTTTGCGCTCTAACTTTTGCCAAGGTTGCTCTTTCTGGGTTTTCCACCTTGCGAGCTTTGTTCTTCTCTTCTTTTCATTTTCTTCATTTTTTCTTCTTTTCTTTTCTTTTCTTTTTTTTTTTTTTTTTTTTTTTGCATTTTTCTCTTTTTTTTTCTTTTTCTTCTTTTTCTTGCTCTAACTTTTGCCTGAGTCGCCCTTCCGGGTCTTCGGCCCAACGAGCCTCTCAAGGGTAAAAGTGTAGCTTTGTCCATGTCAAATGGTTTTGAGATCTTGAAGTCATCTGAATCCAGGAGAATGGCTGTTGTTCGCTAATGATGTAGAAGTCCATCCAATGGAGGGTGAATTTCCCCTAGTGTTGTGGATAGGAACTCGGTTGTCCTTCGGTAATGTCTTCTTCTTTCCTCCCTTTTGGGGTTTGGCATTCTTGCCGATCTTCATTGATTTGTGGAATGATCCATCTTCGGCTCTTCGAGCACAATCTGGCATCTTTTGCCCCTAGTTCGAGGGGTGCTTCTGATCTAGCTTTGCAAGCTTCTTTTGACGACATCTGATCTTCTTGATCTGACTTCCCTGCCCCTAGCTCGAGGGCTGCTTTTGATCCGGCCACATAGGCCTTACATGGTGGTTGACCGTTGAATATTCTGAATCTAACTTCAAGGTTCAAAAGCAAGGGGTCGAGTCTCGAGGCTGAGAGTGATCCTAGGCTGCACAATCTCAAGAGCGATTCCATACAGGTCTTCACAGGACCGCGCAAAACATTTTTTGAAATTTTTTAAGAAAACAACAAATCGCTCGCACTGAAGACAGTGTAGAACCAATCTGGATCAAGCTAGGGTCCTTCTCAGTACTCACATTAACAAACATGATTTCATTCATTAAGGGCTTAGCATGCCTCTCTTTCTCTTAATTGATCAAATTTTGCAAAACCCGAGGAATTCCTCCCTCTTCATTTTCATCACAGTGTTTGAAAAGTTTTGGAAAACTTAGGTCAATGCAATGAGTTCGAGGCACAGAAAAGTAGGCAAAAAGTACTACCATTTCATTCAAACTTTCTGGCACAACTGGCGCAAGGCAGAAGCAAACACAAGGATGTGAAAATCACTACTGTTCATTCAAATCTATTGGCATTACTGGCTCCAAGGCAAAAATAGACTCAAAAGAGAATGAAAAGACAAACATAAAACAAGCAAGTGATGTCCGAGGTAACATCCCTGAAATCACCCGACTCCAACAAAACAGGATTGACTCGATACAACAAGACAGACCCGACTGACTCAGCATAAAAAGACTGACTCTATACAAAACAACAAGACTGACCCAATACCCAAGTCAAGAAGCAAAAAAGCTAGCATTCGCAAATGCTCAAAATAGTGCGTGCCATACGCCACATCTGGAGTAAACTGAGCGCCGCCCGTAGGTGGTTCATGCCCCAATCACATACTTATACTATCCCCCAAGTTCACTAATCCAGTGCCGATAGACTTTGCAGGATGTGGTGCGATGATGACCTCGTTGTCAATCAAATCTTGCACTTCGTGGTGAAGACGAAAGCAATTGTCAGTGCCATGACCGGTTTGTTGATGGAAGGCACAGTACTGGGCAGCATCATGCGTAGCGGGAGGAGGATTCGGGAGAGGCCGAGGCTCAAGGGGTTTGAGATGGCCTTGTCCAACAAGGATTTGGAGAGCTTTGGACAAAGGCATATAGAGGGCATGGAAGACCATTTAACCTCGGGATTGGTACTTCAAGGTTTGTGAATTTTTGCTGGACGCACCAGCAAAGGGATTGGCAGGTACTGACTGAGTTTGTTGATCTCTTCCAAGCATGGGATTAGAGCTGAAAGGAACATTCCTGGTACAACGGCCCTTCTCCCGGCTTGCCCCTTGATTCAAACTGCCCCTAACTTGAGTGGCGAAAGTGTCATCCACAGTTTTTGCAACAACTATGAGGACTTGCTCTTTGTTCAGTCCCTCGGCTTTCAAAGCCTCAACAGCCAACAAAAGATGTTCATGGGAATCCATACCTGCCCCTACCTTGTTCTTTCCACTCGCCTCCACTTTGCCAAGGGTTTGGCTTTCTTCAAATGTAACCTGTCCCAAGATTGGGGAGCCTTTTGACATGAAATTCTCGGTATGTGGTGTGGTTGATGATGGAGCCAATATCCTAAAGGTTAAATCTACCACATTTCTTTGAAGATCTTTAATCATGCTCATCAACTCGGAAGTAGTGGGTTCACGGGTTTGAGATGATTGAGGTTTAGGTGCACTCATCATGCATAAGTCCATGCTTTCTGGGATAAACACCTCAGGCTTGGGTAGATGGGCCGGGGTGATGTATATGCTGGGGTCATAGGTGGATGGCAGTATATGGATGAGATTGAGGTGGGCAGGAGATGTTTGGTCATTGGGGTCTGAAGGTGGAGCTATCGTTTATTTGTCGATGAGATTTTGGACCTCATAATGAAGGCGGTAGCAACGGTCGGTGCCATGACCGCGCTGCTGATGGTACACACAGTACTTGAAGGGATTATGTCTAGCTGGGAGTGGGTCAGGCAGAGGTTGAGGATCAAGGGGTTGGAGATACCCTCTTTCCATCAAGACTTTTAGTGCGCTAGTCAGGCTCATATAGAAAGGAGTGAAAGTTCTGCCCTGAGCTCGGGCTGGGCCGGCGGTTTGTAGGCTGGGATTGGCAAAAGGGTCGACTGTGGCGATTGTATTGATTTTAGTGCGTTTGGGAATAGCGCTACTACCAGCATTGGTACTTCTTGCAAAAACCCTCTTTATCGGTTTACTTGTTCTGGGAATGATCCCACAGTTAAACGCATTCTCGATTTGAATCCCCAGTTCTTGCAAACTTTTGAAAGTGAATAGCAGAGCGACTATCAACTTTTGCAACATATCATGCTTGAGGTTTCGCACCATTATTTGCACTTATCCCTCTTAGAAGGGCGATCTGTCATCTGTGCTGCCTTTGCTCTCCACCTCGCAACAAATTCCACAAAAGGCTCTATTGGGTTCTAGCGGGTTGTTTCAAGCTCTTGCATGGTCATTTCAACTTGGGCGTTGTAGGAATACTGATTGACAAAGGCCTAAGCTAGTTCTTCCCAGTTTTGCTTCACTTTATCCTCCAACCTAGCGTACCAAGTGGCTGCTACAACCGACAGGGTTCTTCTATACACAGAGAGTTTATGTGGCTTAGTCAGACCCATCGGCTTCAGGACATCCAAGAAAAGCTGGATATGTACCATAGGATCTCCAGACCCGTCAAAACGGTCAATATGTGGCATTTTGAATCTGTCTAGGAGCCGTACGGCAACCTAGGTGTATCCATCCTCAATGTCGGGAATAGATTTAAGGCCCTGTGCCTTTTTGAATTGCTTCTCAAGGTACGCAATTTTCACTGCAGTCGGGTTGAACTCATTAACATGAAAAGGTTGAAGCCTCTTAGTAGGATGCACCAGGGGTGTGGAAACTCGAGCTTGAGCCAACCCTTCTTGGGGATCCGAACCATGCAAATCTTTAGCTGGCGGAAGTGGATGAAAGTTCGGCTGGGGTCCCAAAGCTGGATGTGTGGTAGATGCCCTAGTTGGGTGCTGCGTTTTAATACTGGTCTCAGCCTGCATGGCAGTTCCCTAATTTAACGCTGCTATCATGGCCACAAATTCTTCTAAACCCTGTGCCATCACGGTCTGCTAAGTCTGAACAAAGGTGATGTGACTGGCGACTGACGGATCAGATGAACTGGTGAGCCCTAACTGGCCTTTCTTTGTCTTGCCTTAGTGAAAGAATACTGGTCGCCCTTTAATTGAATCTCTGACCTAACAAAGTCTATCAGCACAAGTCCAATGAACCCGGGGGATATCGGAGCCTTCTGAAGCTATAGTTCCAGGACTACCCCTAGCAAAAATAGAAAACAAACAGCATCTCAGCCTGATTTCATCAAAACAGATATGAGTAGCCGAATAATTGTGCTCTCTACTGAATTTTGACCAAGATTCTGCCTGTAAACTGATACCCTCAGGTCAAACTGATTCCCCACATACTGATGCCCTCAGGCCTGATACCCAGACTTGCAAACTGATACACACAGCCCTGCAGAGACACACTCTGACAGCACATAGCAGGCAAATGAGAGCCAAAACACCCCTATGTTGGGGTAGGGTTTCCCTGTCCTATTTTGTCAGGAGCTAGGGTTTCACTACGCACTCAATGGTTTCAAACAACCTATAATCGGGTAAGCAACCTGTCCTAGCTTGGAATGGTCACTACGGATTTCAATATGCACTAGGTCGAATGGTCAAAAAGGGTGCCCCGATAAAAATCGGGGTTTGTGTTCCCATTGTAGTAAAGCCCGTAACCAGTCAACCTTATGACATGCTTCGCAAAGCGAGCCTCTGGCAAATCATTCAGGAATAGTAGATGGCAAACACGGTGTCCTAGGCACACCAATGCAGATGTAATTCAAAGAAACACATAAGTGTAGTCAAAACAAGATATCATGAGTTCGAGTCAAGTTCTCTAAATCCCTAGCGGAGTCGCCAAAAATTGTAGACGTCCCCGAACGTCCCGAGAGAAATCCCGTTTTGTTCATTGGGCTCACTACAGTTCGGACTCAAATGTCACGGTTCTGAATCTAATCTCGCAAAGTGCAATGCAAGACCGATAAATCACCAAAGAGTCCAAATCCGACAAATCGTTTTGAAAAATTGATTTTTAGAAAGAAGTGCCAAACAAGGGCTACTTTGCCAGATACGGAGTCGCCACCTAAATATTTTATTTTGGGGGAATTTAGGAAACCCTGACTCATGCCTAAGGCCACGTGTCCATCATCACCAAAGTTGCCTCGGCTCGGGAACTTGCGTACGATTGGGGAAGGTCATTTCATGAGCATCCCCGTTCGCCCGATCGAAGATCGGCCACTACTAAGCATGATATCGAGTTTTTGAAAACACAAGTGCTCTTATTCTGGTTTATTAGCCTAGAATTACTATGTGATGCGCACAACATACAAGTCTAGACTGGATTGCCTAAGTTGGAACAAAACATCTCTTGTCTGTTTTGAAAGTAGTTTGCTACTCGCAAGTAGGCTAAAATGCGGATTTTGCCACCCTCAAGTGGGCTTAGAAAACATGATTTTGCCACTCTCAAGTGGGCTAAAAACTCGTATTCAATGACTTGTTCCAATTCAGATAATCCAACCTTCACCCACAGGCATTCTGGCAGTTATGTGACATAAGCAATTAGCCTCATCGTAAACATGCTATCATAGCAGTCACTCACACACATGCAAGGATGCTAAAACATGAACACTTACTGAGTACTCTGAGCCAAAACAGAAACTAGTTAGTAATCAATGCGTGATCCTAGTTCATGTTAAGATGGCTAATGTAGCACATGCAAAAATGCAACTACAATAGGCTCGACTATTCTATGATGGCATATGAAATGCAACAATTGATACATGTATTCAACTTGGAATTGAAATACAATGCAGTTAGTATGATGTGCTGAGCCCGATGCATGCAAGACAAATGAATGGATGCAAACATGTGTGCATAAGGATGCTAATTGAAACGTGGCCTAAAACTAACCATCATAAGCTGGTAAATAAAAGGGAGAAAGACGTGGGGTTGGAATACATGCATCACACACACGTACACTTATTACAACAATTGTGCCCTCTCTCGGAGGGTCCGAATAAATAATACAGAACCAACAAGCTACAGCTAATTATTACACAACTCTAATTAATCAACAAATTAACTAAGTAAGCATGTAAACTAAATGAAGTAGGTTGCCTCAGTTCTATTTTGATTGAAAAAGGATGCATGCATGCTTGAACCGCCTTGTCGAGAAATTCCTCTCGACACCCCGACTCGCCTTTGTTTGCAATTGATGTCAGAAACTTGCACAAGGCTCCAAAAGGCTGAAACTCCACCCTGGGAAGCTATGGGAAGGCTACCGACCAGCCCTTGGCGTTGGAGACCACCTGCCGACCACCTTTGTGGTGGAGACCAAAAGAGGTGGTCGGCCTGCCAGAAAAGCTGGTCGGCCGACCAGTTTCTGCCTTTTGTTCCTTGTTTTCTGCAACACAAAGCAAGAGAGAGGCATAGCAAGGTATTTTCAACAAATGTGTGCACGACCACTCTCCCATCATTGCACAAGCTCAAGGAAGTGTAGTCCTCGACCCTCGGGCCACCAATCACGCATCTCAATGCATGATAGCCGAGAAGTCGAATTGCACAACTTGATATGGAATGAATGCACATATGAACACATAAACGCCTAAACTCCATCATGTATTAGTCAAGAGGGTCGGTGACCGGGAATTGAGGTACGTTTCATCACTTTGAGTACAAAATCTTCCTCGTTTCCGGTGTTTGGACTAACTCCTATTCCAAACACAATGCAACAAGTATGGCGTGCACAATGCGACTCTAGCATGCAAGCTAAATGCACTACAACTTGGTCATGTAAACATGCAAGGGGTGAAACATGCAAACATGCACCTAGCATACACAATGTCAATATGGAATGCAACATGAACAACCTAGCAAGGCTAATGGCATACACAATGCACAATACTAATGTACACATACTCAATGCGAGACAATCATAAGCATGCAACAATATGACAAAATGAGACTAGCATACACAATGCGAATGTCAAATAGCATACTCAATGTGATGAACTACATGGCATGCACAATGCTAAATGGACTTAAACCAAGATGGATAGGCCTCAGCCATGTCCAACTAAGTGGCCAATGGATGATGAAATCAAAGCAACAAGACACACACAAGCATGCACAATGCAAAGGCTCCAAGCCAAGGTCACAAGATGCAACTCTCCAAGAGCATGGCAAGGATGAAATATGGCATACAATGACACATATTCCAGCTCTGAAATGACATACAAAAAGGCTCTGAATCATGCAAATGACTCACACAATGCACGTTGGAAGGCTCAAGTACTGAAACTAGTGAAGCACATTACACTAGAGGTATGCAAAGCAATGCTCAAATGACCAAACCAGCTTCTAATAGACCTTATGCAGGTCTAAAACAGTGGAAAAATGAGCTAAAATGATGGCTTGACATGCACCAAAATGAACCTCATGCAATGGCTCACAAATGGGGTATAAAAGCACAACTCTCAAACACATTGAAGGTATGATAAACATGAGGATATGGCACACCTATAAACTCTGAAATATCATATTGAATGATGCCAAAACACTAAAATGCCTCAAGCAACACATGCAAGGGACCCTAAAACTCAAAGGTAAGCAGGGCTATTACACTACAACCATGCATGGCAAACACCAATCGACCAAGAGGCCTAAAAAAAGAGCTAACGTAGTCCAAAATAAGAACAAAACATGTTTGGAGTGTGGCCAAAAGGTGCTAGAATAGAGGGCCAAAACAACATGCAATGTGAGCTAGTAAGCATGATTTACACTACAAGCCTATGAAGCATGTGAGAGGCCACCAAACCAGCCAAAAAAAAAAATCATGGAATGCCAAAATATGAACAAAAACCCACTGAAACATGTTCAATACATGCAAGAATGACATGCTCCTTTGATAAGCTATGAATGGGATTGCTCTACACATGCAAGAAGCAAACAAAAGGTGGCCAAAACAACTATGGACAAAGCCTAGGCAGGTCTCAAAAATCACCAAAAAGTGCCTGAACCAAGGCTTGGAAGTATGAAAATATGTGCTCCTTTGAAAGGCCAAATATGCAAACAAACAAGGCCAAAAGAGAGAGGGTCACCCCTCTCTGATTTTTTCCCGCAAAACCACAAAACCACTAGGGAAAATCCATTGGATTTCAGTGGTATGAAGGCCAAGCAAAGACTATCTCGAATGCCTTATGGCATGGCACAAAACAAGGCCAAAACAAGCATGCAAGATGGTAGATGACCCCCAACACCAAAATGATCTTAAACAAACATGAAAAACACTTAAATATGAAGCTTTTTTTAGTTGACAACAAAGCTCAAATATGTATGCAAATAAGGCTAAGAGAAGGATCAAGATAATGTTTAGAAGAGGGGAAATGAGTTACCCTTGTAGCTCAGCAAAGACAGTAGCTTCTTGGACCAAAAACCAGCCCTTTCAGACCTGTCAAGACCCTCTAAGAACCTTAGAACAATGGTGGAGGTGTGTGCTTAAGAGTTGTGGTGCAAAGGGGTCAAGAACCAACACTTTCCAAGCCTAAATATAGAGATATAGAGAAAGATACAACCCTTGTGCCTTAGACAATTTTTTTCAACCTCTCTAAAGGAGAGGGAGGGCCTCTCTTATAAAGAAACAAGAGGGTTCAAGCTTCTTGGAGAAGCTAGAGAAAAAGGTTCAAGCTTCTTGGAGAAGCTAGAACAAAGGTTCAAGAAGTTCAAACTTCCTCAAGAAGCTAAAACAAGGGTTCAAAAGGTTCAAGCTTCCTCAAGAAGCTAAAACTAGAGTCCAAAAGGCTCAAGCTTCCTCAAGAAGCTAAAACGAAGGTTCGAAAGGTTCAAGCTTCGTTAAGAAGCTGAAACGAAGGTTCAAAAGGTTCAAGCTTCCTCAAGAAACTAAAACAAGGGTTCAAAAGGTTCAAGCTTGCTCAAGAAGCTAAAACAAAGGTTCAAAACGAAGGTCCAAAAAGAGGAGGAGTTAGCCCCCTTTCCTTAGGCTTGTTGATTGTTTGAAACCTCTTGGTTTTTGTATCTTTTTCCTCACTTTTTCCACTTCAAAAACTCAATTTTCAGCACTGTTTTAGTGTTGTTTTGTGTGTTTCAATATGTTTTAAATATTGTAGATGTGTTGTTGTATGTCCTCGTGGGTGTAGCCTTTAATCCATTTGAGTTGATAGTTCTTTCATACACCTTTTTTTTTTTTTTTATAGCTTTCATACACTTGCATTCACCTTTGCATAATCATCTTTGCAACCTTCCTCCATATTTGTTCATTTTGATTAAAGAATTGTGTTTAATAAAAGGTTGTTGTTCAAGCATAAGAAAGAGACCTTCCATGCTTAATGGTTTAATCTCTTCGGAGATTCATTACCAAAGCATTACATCTCTCTTGTGCTAAGCACAATTTCTCATTTGTTATTTCTCTTTATCAACGGTGCATTTACTTCTAAGGGACGAACTTTCTCGTTAGACCCTTGGAAATCACCAAGGAAAGTGTCATTATAGCTTGTTATCAAGTTTGGATTTAGAGTCATTATTGCTCATTATGGTTTGACTAATCATTATTCCTCTCTTTGAGTTTGACTTAGAATTCATTATTGCTTGTAAATAAGTTTGCCTCTTCCTTTGTAATTTCCCCCGTAGAAATTGGCTTGAAAGGCTCATTTCTCAGGTTAAGTCAATGCTTGATATTCTTTATTGCCTTTGGACTTAGTGGACATAATTATCACTATTGGACAAAATGGAGAAAAGATAAAAAAAATGGAAAGGTAATTTAAAAAATGACTAATAAAATTGGAGTAAAAGAGGTAAAAAAAAATGTAATAAAATTAAGTTGTGTTCAATCGGACGTTATATTGAACCTATTGCGTCTTGAACCATTACATACTCTTAGTGATGTTCAATGATTCAAGAAGCAATGTCCATCCCATTCCTTGAGGTAACTCCATGATAGGTAACAGGTGTTGTTGGTATTTCATTTCCCTCTATTAAGTTTTTGTCCTATCGGTTCATAGATTATCACGCAACAAACTTGCTATAATTGATGATTTATGAATCGAATCTACTCCTCCCTTGATCGTCTCCATGATAGGGAAAGGAAAAAACGATAAATAACCCTTGAAAATACTCTATTTTTGCTCTGTTTTAATTATGTGGTAGCAGGGCAGATCCCAAAAACAGTGGCTGACCGGCCACCTTTCTGTCCGTCGAACCACTTCTCATGGCCGGCCGACCTTGTTTATGCAAGCAGTGTCATTTTTGTTGTAGAACAGAGCAGAAGCTGAGGCAAAAATAGAATAATTTTCTGACTGCAAACAGAACAAATTATGGCAGCAAAACAGAGAGGTTTTTGGAAAAATGTTCTCGTTTGTGTGCGTGCAACTCTTCACTTCCTGTAGCCCTTTAAATTAAAGCTTTAATAGTGTTTGTTGTACTTAATTAGTAGCTTCATTCGAATTTGTAATAGCTAGTTAATTTAGTTAATTTATTTAGTATCTGTAATAATTAGTTTAACATTCAGACATTCATTCGAACCCTCTTGTATGAGGGCACACTTGTAATATTGTTTATGTCTTCCAACCCCCTTTCTTTCTCCCTTTTACTTATTTGCTTATGATGGTTGCATGTGGTATCATATTTTCGTTTCATATCATTGTCGTGCTTAAATATCCATTTTTGCATGCATCGGGTTCAGTTTATCATTCTAAACATTGTTGTCATGTTCTACTTACTTGAATACATGTGCTATGGCATGCTTTGAGTTGAAGTCATATGTTATGTTAATAAACCGAACCTAGTGGTTGCATTTTGTATGTGTTGCATTAATTACTTGCATATTAGAGGATGCATTTTTCTAACTATTTCTTCTATTTTGGCTTGCCTCGGTTGAGTACTAGGTGAGCATTTTTGCTTTAGCATATTGTATGTATGTTTGTGTTGTCATATTAAGCATATTACCATGAGGCTAAGTGATTATTTGATATATCTCTTTGAATACCGGTGGATGAAGGTTATTTTGCTTAAATTAGAATGATTTGATTAATGTATATATGAGCTTGCTTTTTCAAGTGACATGTATTCAAAACCCTTTTCAAAACGAACATGAAATCAAAGCATTCTAAAGCGAGTGAAATAGTCTATACTTGTATGCCTCACATAGTAAGTTAGCATTAATAATTAGAATAAAAGCATATAATGTATATAAAAATCACATCATGATTAGTAGAAGCCGATCTTTGATCAGGTGAGTGGAGTGCTCAATTCATAACATTCCCCTCTCATACCTAAGTTCCCGAGCCAAGACACTTTGGTTATGATGGAAAAGTGGCCTTTAGCACGAGTCATGGGTTTCCTAAATTTTTCAAAAATATTTAGGTGGCAACTCTAAAATCTGGCAATGCAATCCATTTTTGGCATCTCTGCTTGTAAATTGATTTTCCAAAGATTTTCCGGATTTGGACTATCATTTGTGTTTTTCTATTTCACATTGCACTTCTGAAACCAGATTTAGAACTACGGGAGCCCAAACTACAAGGCTATCGTATCCAAGGAGACTAACCGCTCTAAGGAGCACGAAGAACAAACTACAGTTTCTGGGGATCTGCTAGGGATATTAGAGAACTTCACTCGAACTTCATGGTGTGAAATTTTATCTACACTTATATGTTCTTTACATTGCATTTGCATTTGTGCTCTTAAGTCTTTGTGTTTTTCATTTGCTATTCCTGGACGGCTTGCCAGAGGCTTGCCAAAAGGATGGCTAGTCGTGGGCTCTGGCATGTTGGAAATACAACCCTAGGATCTGGATTACCACTGTACCATTTAATCCTCCTTTCACTTCTAGGTGATAGGTGTGAGAGGTATATTAGGTAATCTTGCCGAGGTACCCCTTTTTACGATTCGGCCTAGCTGCATATAGTAAAGCCATAATGATTGTTCCAATGTAAGACAGGATGCTCACCCATATGCAGGATTTTATGAAATTACTTGACAAATCGAGGACTAGGTAACCCTACCCCCTTATAGGGGTGTTTTAGCTCTCTTTACCTGGTATGTGCTTTAAAGTGAAACTGTATAGGAACGCTTCATATCAGTGGTACAGTTGATATCAATTTGTGAGGGCAGAATTCAGTGGGAAATATAGTCTTTCAGATGTGATCATATCTATCACCAATTCGACCGAAGTGCTGCCCGATTTTTTATTATTGTTTTCCTTTTCTGTATTTATTTTGCTAGGTAGTCTTGCAATCATAGCTTCAGAAAAACCTGATATCCCCCAAGTTTTATGGACTCACTCTGGTCGGCTTTGCAAAATTTGAGATCTAGTTGATGGTCAGCTAGCGTTAGTCTCTCTCTCACCAGTTGTTTGGAGGAGAAAAACCGGTCAGTTTTCACCAACACAGAGCACTTAGCAGTCACATGTTCGTTCTTACCCACTCAGCTCACCAATAGCTATCTCTTCCAAACGCATACTGGCACATAGTAGTCCAGAGAGTTTGCTATTAGGATGGTAGCTTTTTAAAGAACCATGGATACACTGAATCAAAGAATTGTCGCTTAAGATGAAACTATTGCAGAAATGCAATGGTCATCTGGGGCATCGGCATCTACTGTACATCTAGTCCCCGGTTGCCCAACTAAATCTTAATCCACCTCCACCAGTTGAAAACCCTCAAGTCCCGAATCCCCAAGGGATGTTAGCACAGGCTCAAGCTTTCAAACCTCTGGCATAGCCCCACTCAGGACTTCTTCCTTTCAACGTCAACAACATCGATTCGGCTATGATAAAAATCGCCAAGCTAGAGAAGGCGCTCAAGAAATCTCAAGGCTTTAATTCCATCTCGGATATTGAAGACAGTTATACCGAGGCCTTTGTAAGATTACTAAAAAAGTTCAAGATGCCTTACATCAATAGATTTAATTGTAATGGAGATCCTATTGTTCATGTTCGTCTCTTCTCGGATGTTCTGAAATGAATAGGCTCAGAAACTGTCATTTTTTGGAAGAACTTTATTAGACAAGGCAGCTATTTGGTATGCCAAACTGGAGGACTCTACTAAATGGAACTGGGAAGAACTATCAGCGGGATTTGTTAATCAATATTTGTACAATACCCAGATAGAAGTAACAATCAGCGAGCTGGAAGTGACCACTCATAATCCCAAGGAACCCTTCATTGATTTTGTTGCAAGATGGAGGGCAAAGGTTGCTAGAATAAAAAACAGGCCCCCAGAAAGGGAACAAGTCTGATTGCTAGCTCAGAACCTTGAACTGGATGTGTTACAAAGGATGATAGTTGATCCACTATCTATGTTTGCTGCTTTGCATAAGTTGGGGGTTCAAATTGAGAGCGCATTTAAGAAAGACATCATCCAGAGAACAAGTGAGCTGGCTAAGAGGCTGTTTACCAAGAGCACCAATGCTACCAATAGCACTATTCCTAGGCCTGTCAAGATCAGTACCGTCATCATAATGGCTAAGGTAGCCAATCCCTTCACCGGTGCAACCTCACAACCCACCGGTCCAGCCCGAAACCAATATAGAACCTTTAACCTGCTTCACATGAGCCCAACCCATGCTCTTAAACTTGTAATGGAAAAAGGGCACCTTAAGCTCCTTGATCCTTGACCTCTCCCTGACTCGCCAGCTAAACACGATCCCACCCAATATTACTGTAGCTTGCTTTTCGTGCTCAATTCGAATATGACTAGCCTTACAGTTCAGACTCCCCTAGTTCTAAATCTGATTCCACAAGTTGAATGTGAAATAGATAAACATTAGTGAGTCAAAATCCAGCAATTCTTTTGGAAAATCGATTTTGAATCAAAATGCCAAAAATGGACTGCTTTGTCAGATACAAAGTTTCTTCCTAAATATTTTTTAGGAAATTTAGGAAACCCGTGTGTAGACCTGACTTTCTTCGCGCGCCCCACTTTCGGAGAGGGCACGAATTTGGTCTTCTACAGTTCGGACTCCTGTCACGGTTCTGAATCTAATCTCACAAAGTGTAATGTGAGACTGATAAACACCAAAGAGTCCAAATCTGGCAAATCGTTTTGGAAAATTGATTTTGAATCAAAAAGTGTCAAAAATGGACTACTTTGCTAGATTATAGAGTCGCCACCTACATATTTTATTTTTGAAAAATATAGGAAACCCTGACTCGTGCCTATGGCCACGTGTCCGTCATCACCAAAGTTGCCTCGGTTCGGAAACTTGGGTACAAGAGCGGAAGGTCTTGACATGAGCACCCCCGCCCGCCCGATCAAAGGATCGGCCTCTACTAAGCATGATATGTTGTTTTATAAACCTCATGTGTTCTTATCCGGTTATTAGCTAATTTTACTATATGATACGCACAGCATACAAGTATAGACTAAAATCGCGAGAATTGGAACAAAACAACTCATGTTTGTTTTTGAAAATGGTTTGAAAGTGCTACTCGCAAGTAAGCTAAAACGTGGATTTGCCACCCTCAAGTGGGCTTAAAACTCGCATTTGATGAATTGTCCTAATTCAGGCAATCAAGCCTTCACCCACAGGCATTTAGGCAGTTAATCACTTAAGCAAGTAGCCTCATGGCAAGCATGCTATCATGGCAACACTCACACTTATGCAAGGATGCTAAAGCGTAAACACTTGCAGTGTACTCCGAGCCAAAACAAAAGTTAGTTAGAAAATCATGCATAATCCTGACTATGCTAGATGCCTAATGCAACACATGCAATAATGCAACTAAATAGCCTCGGCTATCTAAGATGGCATATGAAATGCAACAACTGATACACGTATTCAACTAGGTATTGAAATACGATGCAGTTTGAATGATGCGTCGAGCCTGGTGCATGTAATACAAATGAATGATGCAAACATGCAAATCATAAGGTATGCTAATTGAAAATTCCCCTAAAAACTAACCATTGAAAGCGGTTAAATAAAAGGGAGAAAGAAGTGGGGTTGGAAGACATGCGCACACACACGCACCCTTATTACAACATTTGTTCCCTCGCGAAGGAGGGTCTGAATAAATGAGCTAAGCTAATCTAACCTAAGCTAATCAAACTAATCTAATTAAACTAATTAGACTAATTATTACACAACAAATGAATAACTAGTAAACTACTTACTAATTATTCCAACACTTAACTAATTAACAAATTAATTAATTAAATTACAAATTCATGCTAACTATGAAGCTTTAAACAATGCTGCCTCAGCTCTGTTCGAAGAAGTAGAAGATGCATGCTCGATTTTTGCCCCGAAAAACGCATCGGTTTGCTCTTAAGAGGCTCTATTTGCAGGGCCACTCCAAGAACTCGCTGCTGAATCTTACCAAACCAATGCTGGGGAATTCAATAGTGGCCTGCCGGCCATGAATGGTGGCTGCCGGCCAAGGATGTGTTTTGCTAACCAAGGATGAAGACTTGCCAGCCATCAGTGAGGCACTGCCGACCACTGGTGTGTTGTAACACTATTGTGCAACAGAGCTCAAACAGAGAGGAGGGTCTCCCAAGGATATGTTTGTACTGTGCCCCTCCTAATCATCTCAAAACATCAAAGGAGGGGGGCTATTGGATCCAAAACCATCAACCAAGCATTTTTTATGCATGATGGCCAAGGATCCAACTTGCACAAATTCAATAAATGCACAAAACAAAGACACAAGTCCATTACCTTATCATGAGAGATCAAAGGCAATGAAGACCAAGAAACGCAACACGTCTCATCACTATGAATATGAAATGTCTCACATTTCTCGTGTTTGGATTAACGTCTGATTCAAACACATGCAATGCAACACACATGCTTATCTTGCACAAGTTTTGGTTTGCTCGATTCTTGTTTACACATTTTACATTACCGAGCCATTCATTAACCGGTTAAGTCCAATGTGAAAGTCCTCTAATGGGAAAGATGGTCTCAGCCACAAGCACCTTGAGCAGGAAAGAAGCCCAATGCTTTTGGTTAGTAGAAACCCTCAAGAGAAGGCTAAAACCATTAGGCATGAGAGCCTCAATTCCATGCTCAAGCTAACAAGAGGCTTAAGACTACTTTCAAAGCAAATGAAAGAGGGAAGCATGGAGGAAGATTGCAGAAATTCAGTATTGATATGGCATGAGAAATAAGACTATAACATGCAAACAACTCGTGTACAACATGCTAGGGGCCAAAGCATTAGAGCTAGTGAAGAACACAACACTAGAGGCATGCAACACAATGCTCAAAAGGGACAAACAATCCAAAATGGTCCTAAAACATCCTAAATGAAGTTCTAAAACATGCTTGAAATAAGCTAAGAATAGCTATATGAAGAGGCCAAAACAATAACACATGCTAGGCAATTTAGCACAATTGCACTACAAGCATACAAAGCAAAGCTCATGTGATCAAACCAGCTCAAAACAGAGCTTAATCATGCCAAATCAGTGGCTCAAACATGCTGAAATGGAAGCATAGATGGCAAGAAAAACATGCACACATGTTGGCTCACAAACAAGGCACAAAGCACACCTCTCAAAAGCAATGAAAGAGTGGAATATTTGAGAGTGTGACAATGATATATGCTCTGAAATCACATGTAAAATGATGCTATGGCATGAAAACACCTCAAGCAAAACATGCTAGGGGCATTAAAGCACAAGGCTAGTAAAGGCCATTTACACTATGGCTATACAAAGCAAGTCCCAAAGGACCAAGACTACTCAAAATAGAGTTAAAGCATGTCAAAGCAAGACCAAAAACATGCTGGAGGGGAGCCAACACATGCTAGAATAATAAGCTAACTCATCAAGTATGTAAGGCTAGTGAGCAAGATTATACTACAAGTGTAAGAAGCAAACATCAAATGACTCAACCAACCAAAATCAGAGCTATAACATGTCAAGAAAGTCACAAAATCATGCTGAGATTAAGTCAAGAGATGGTAGAAAAACATGCTCAACAATTAGGCCATCTATACATGCAACCAAGATACAAGGAGGGGAGGCCACCCCCTCCCATTTTGGACCTCAAATCATGGTTTTTATCACTGAAAATCCTCTGAGTTTCAGTGGTAAAAAGGCCAAAAATTTTTATTTAAAGGTGATGAGAAATTGTGCAAAAAGCTTAACAAGCTAAAGACTAAAAAGGGGGGACAACCCCCTAACTCACAAAGGCTCAAACTACCCCTTTTAGGACTAAAAAAAGAACTTTTTACATGCCAAAACCAGCCTTGAAATGGTGGAAAAAGATGGCAAAGCAAGTATGGAAGACAAGCTTAAAAGGAGAGAGTAATACCTCTTGAAGCACAACACAACTTTAGGCCACAAAACCAAGTCAAAACCACCTTAAGGAGCTCCAAGAAGACCTTGTAGAATCTCAGCTCAAAGATCAACAACTTTGATCAAGGATGTATAGGCAAAGGGATAGTGTATCTACACTTGTAAGCTCTTTATGCCCAAAGGTTCTTGAGAGAGAGAAATGTAGAGAGAGAGTTACAGAGAGAGAGGCTCCCAAAACTCTTCCTAAAATGTTTCTAACCTCTTGAACCATAGAGAAGCCTCTCTATATATAGAAAAATACAAGCTTTGGTCAAAATATCTCCAAAAGGGACAGCTGTAATAGCTGGAAGATAAATATCTGCAAAAATTTGCTTTTATGCATCAATGGCCGGCACTGGATCACTGATGGCCGGCACTTGATCATTGTTGGCCGACATGGGTCACCCTTGGATGGCACGGGGTCAGCATGGGCCATTCATGGCCGGCAAATGGCCAAAAAATCCCATTTATGGCCAGCATTCTCCACCTCTGGTTGGCCAGAAAAATCTGCTTTTTGGGCCCAACTTCAACCGGACATAACTCCTTCATCTGGACTCCTTTGCAGGTCATTATTGAGCCTAAATTGAAGCCCTTGAAGTCTTCTTCCCAATGGTGGCAGCCTCACATCAAAATGCCAAGTGTTAGAAAAGTTATGCTCATTTGAGTGAAGATTGCTCAGTTTCAATCCTACTCGAATTCATGCCCAACAGCTCCTCAACTAGTTTTCTTCTCTCCTCTCCCATTTTCTTCAACTCCAAACCCCTAAATAAGATGTTTTGAAATATTTTTCAAAGTGTTCACCTCACTTTCATTCATTTCCACTTTGTCCTTGCTCAGTTTACCGAAAAACGTAACATTTAACAAAATGCGAGTGTCAGAACATCGTAGGAACTTTTTCAAAAACAATTTTGAAAGAGAGGGTTTTAAGTCCTAAAATCATTTTAGTCAAAATGGTTTTAGTCCAAAAATGGGGTGTGAGGTTGGGATTTTACTCTCCTCTTGCCAAAGAAATCGAATGTTTGCACTGCACATCTTCATCACCAAGTAAAAAAATCAATAACGTCCAAGTCTTAAGGGCAGTCAAAAATGGGGTGTCTACACCGTGACTTGTGCCAAAGGCCACATGTCCATGATCACCAAGATTGTCTCGGCTCGGGAGCTTAGGTACAAGAGGGGAGGGTCTTGAAAGGAGCACCCCACTCGCCCGATCAAAGATCGGCCTCCACTAATCATGATGTGATTTTTATTTTATATTACATGCTCTTGTTCCGATTATTTTAGGCTAGCATTACTATGTGATGCATACAAGTATAGACTAATTTGCAAAAATTGGAACATTTTGATTTTATGTTTGTTTGAAAATTGTTTTGAATACGCATCACTTAAAAAAAGTGAGTTTGTATGTACATTAATCAATTTGTTCCAATTCAAGTAGAATTCATCCACCGGCATTCAAACATATAAAACACTTAAGCACTTAGCCTCATGGAATCATGCTTTGATGACATGGAAATAATCACACGCATGAAGCATGCTAAAGAAATTAAATGCTCATCTAGTACTCTGAGGCAAGCCAAAAAGATAAAAGAGTTAGAAAAAATGCATAATCCTAACTAATGCAACATGACTAATGCAACACATATATTTATGCAATTAATGAGCTCGGCTACTAACATGGTATTTGAAGCAATTTTATAGCATGTGGTCTAAGCACGTATTCAAAGAATTTAAGCAATAAGAGTGCTTTGTTAGAATGATGAACTGAGCTTTGATGCGTGCAAGACAAATGGATACTTTGGACATGAAAAATGCCAATTAAAACATGATGCTCTATTCTACCATCATAAGTAGAGAAATAAAAGGAAGAAAGAAATGAGGGTTGCATGACATACACACTTATTACACTGTTTGCCCTCACGCAAGAGGGTCCGAATGAATGTCTAAGTGTCCAAAATAAACTAACTATTACAAAACCAAATGAAAGAATTAAGCTAATGAATACTAAATACAACAAGGCTGAACAATAAAACTAACTAGCTAAGTTTAACTGACTATGACAATTATGAATAAACATTAATAATAATTACAACACTGCTAACTATAATGATAACTAATTAATTATAACCATAATGGGAATATTAATTTACAATATTGATAAACAAAGATGCACAAGGATTGCATACACGTGACTGTTTTCAGAAGCAACTCTATCTGCCTCCCTGGGAATCTGCCAAGTTTCACCTTCAGCCACTTCCCTCTGTTTCTGCAAAAACACACTATTTACCAAACATTGGAGCCCGGCTGGTCCCCAATGAGGCCCGATCGAGCCCAAACAAGGCCGACCGTGCCCTAATTTCAGGCAAAATCATGTTTTTGTGCTTTGAGGTGAAAACGATGCAGACAGAGCCTTTCTGAGCTTTGTTTGTCCCTTCTACTCTTCTCTATCATGGAGAGGCTCAAGAGAAGAACGAAGTTGGTTCCAAAACCATTAATGAGCAAGTTGATCACTTGATGATTTCGAAGACAATTGGACAAAAATCAATAAATACAATGAACAACAACCACTCTTCCCTCATATCATGAAGTGAGCTCAAAGAGGGAGATGGAGACGCTTCAAGTTTCATCAACACATCATGAATTGGTGCGTGATGACTCTTGACACTATGGACTTGGCGTAACATCCAGCCGAATCCAAGCAATCTTACTCATTTTCTTTACATCGGTTTCATTGGTTTTAAGCCCATTTTATTAGTCCTTTCCATTCTTTAATCAACATGTCCAAAGTGATGGTTAAGTCTACTACATGAGAAGAAATGTCAAACAATAAGTGATCCGAAGCATCATGAAGGAGGGACTATGCCTTGACGATGAACCTCCGTAGAGGTTAAGCCATTGAGCATAGGTCTCTTTCTCATGCCTTGAATTACCATAAATCTTTTAACACAACTCTCAAACAAAAGAAAAGAAGAAAAAAGGGAGGTTGCAGACATGATTGCACAGGATTGAGTTTAAGAATGAGACTCTTAATATGAAAACCAAGCAAAGAAAAGCTATCAACTCAAATTGCTTGATGTCTAAGGCCTAAACAAGCAAAGCCATGAGGACTTGCAACATGATAGGCAAAGTATTCAAAGCATAAACCAATTAAATGAATTAATACAAGTCTAAAAGCCCCTAATATGTAAAAACCAGTGAATGAAATAAGTCTAAATTGCCCCTAATATGTAAAAACCAGTGAATAAAATGGTGTTTAAAGAGTATGAAAAGGATACGAAATAGCAAGGAATCACAAGGCTAGTGAACAAGAGCAAGGAGAGGTGGCTAGCCCCTCCATTTTTTAGACCTCAAACCAAGTTTTTTTAGCCTATTTTGAACTCTAAAAATCAGTTTGAAGACTAAAAAAGAAGCGTAAAGACAAGGGTGTGAGTTATGAAATGAGGTGCAAGAAAGGGTATTAAACCTTTCTACCTTTGGTAGCTATTCAAACCTAAGTTCCAATACTTGAAATGGACCCAAAACAATACAAAGACCCAAGAAATTGATAGTAAGAGATAGAAATGAAAGCAAGAGAAAAGATGGTAAGCTTATACCTCTTAAAGAGGACAAGCTCTTGTTGTAAATCAAACTTGGTCCAAACACACTCTCAAGCTTGAATTGTGATTCTTAAGGCTCGACCAAGGCTTCAAGGTTAAGGTTTGAGGGTGTGTATGGTGTATAGCTATGACTCAAAGATGGCAAGCTTGCTCAAAGATGGCTTGCACAAGAAGAAGGAGTTCTCAAGTAAGTATATAGGCTCTTTGGAAATTATTCAACCCTTAAAACAGAGATATAACCTCATATTTATAGAATTTGAGCAAAATATGTCGAAAATATCTTCAAAAATAGACAACTGGCGAGCTTTCGTCTAGAACAGTGTTTATCACCCACAGGGCATGGCCGACTCCCAATGAGGCACAACTAGGCCCCAATGTGCTGCCCTGTATCTCTGTTTCAAGCTTAGTGTAGGGTGGCACAATGTTCAAAAAAGGACCTCTGAAGTATAAACAAGGTAAATAGGAAGGTGTTGGGACTGTTTCAAAGCTCGACCTTGGAGTCCTTCGTTGAGCATTCGAATCACACACAGTGTACTTTCATCATCGAGTGCGCAGGACAAAGTGCCCAAGTGTTATGGGAGGTCAAAAATGGGGTGTCTACAGGTGCCCCTCTTTGACAGAGCCCAAAGTCATGAAATGACATGAGTGAGTGTCAAAGCCCAAAGAAGACCCATTTGACGCAGCCGTAAGACTTGGACAAGAAAATAGATCAAAATACAATTGGTTGAACCCGAGGGTTGCCCACGTATCCTATTGTAAGGAATCAAACCTGTGTAGTTCAAGGGAAAAATGCAAAATGATATGCAGAACATAACTTATGATCATGCAATGAAATATTTGAATGCAAATAACAAGCAATGAAACAACGCAATCAAAACAACAATGCAACATTGAACGAACATATAAATCAGAGCAAAACAAATCTAGCCATGTCTCACACGGAAAGAGGTGAGTAACAAACACGTCTCACGCGAAAGGGACAAAGAAAGTACAACCCAAACTACGTCTCATGTAGAAAAAATGTAAGAACATGTAGGCCTAACTACGTCTCACGCAAGAAGGGTGAAAAGCTCCAGGGGTGGTGTGAACACTAGGCGCACCTGATACTTTTAACCAGGGAAAACAACAACCTCACGTGTCTTACACGAAAGGAGGAAAGATGGTATGAACACTAGGCGCACCTGATGTTTTTAACTGAAAAAATAACAACCTAACATGTCTTACACGAAAAGAGGAAAGGTGATGTGAACAAAAAGGCGCACCTACTGTTTTTAACTGGGGAACAACAACCTAACGTGTCTCACACGAAATGATGAAAGGTGGTGTGAACAACAGGAACACCTGTTGTTTTTAACAGGGGAACAACAAAGTAACGTGTCCCACACAAAAGGAGGAAAGGTGGTGTGAACAGATAGGTGCACCTGCTATTTTTAACCGAGGAACAACAACCTAACGTATCTCACACGAATAGAGGAAGGGTGGTGTGAACAACAGGAACACCTATTGTTTTTAACCGAGGAACAACAACTTAACATGTCTCACATGAAAAGAGGAACGGTGGTGTAAACAATAGGAACACCTGTTGTTTTTAATCGGGGAACAACAATAATCCTAACGCGTCTCACGCAAGAGGACGAAATGGTGGTGTGAACAATAGGAACACCTGTTGTTTTTAACTGGGTGAAAGCAACAATCCTAACACATCTTACACAAGAGGAGGAAAAAGGGGGTAAGGCTGAAAAACCCCACAAATCAGTGAAAATGAGAAAACGAGGTTACCTCATGCCAAGAAGGCCTTGAAGGATGAAACCCACGGAGATGACCCGCCAAGGGGCCAAGTTCTAGCGAATAAAAAAAAAGCATACAAATTCAAATAATGCTAAAATTTTGCCAATTTTTGCAAATGGGCTTAATTTGAGTAAGAGAACGCATTGCGAATCAAAATGAATAATGAAATGCTGGAACAATTCATAAATTAACGGAGCAAAATAATGGACCAAAATATGACTTAGGCGGAACAATTAATAAACTAACGAAACAACTTAAACAAAACAAAAGAAGAAGAACAAAACCAATTATAAATGAAACAAAACAAAATTAAACCGAGCTTTGCTCTAAACAAATTATGAATTTAAACCAATCAACAAAGCAAAGTAACAAAACTTTTTCTTCCCTTCTATTCTCTCTTTCTTTTTTCTCGTTTGTGTTTTTTTCTTTTCTTTTTCTCCTTTTTTTTCTTCTACTCTTTTTTTTCTGTTTTTTTTTTTTTAGTTTCCCCAAACACAGATCGAGGCTCAAAATGGAAACGAAAAAAAGCAAAATAAAATGAAAAAGGTTACATTTGGGGCCGGCCGGGCTCCAATGGAGCCGGCCAGGTCGCGATAGCGGCAAGGGCAGAACCAGTAAAAGGGCAACCAGTGGTTGGTTAAATCAAATCCTCATACATACTTTTCTACTCAACTTTACATTCTGTTCAGCTTTGCATTCTATTCAACTATGCTTTTTTTGCTCATTTTTGCTTTGCACTTTCTGTTATCTCTACTCATTTATTTCATTTATCCTTCTCTGCTTGTAGCTATGGGTTTATACGTATTTCACTTCTCTGGCTCTGGTCCCAGTGAGGCTGATTGAGTTGTCAGTACCCTACTCCCAATGCTACAACTCCCGATTCAAGCGGCATCGCCGTATAGACCAAGACTTCCCTTACTTCCACCATTTCTTTGACACCATCATCACGAATCAGGTAACAAAATACTATTCTTTACATTTTACTGTTTCCATACTGTTGTTTCCATATTATTGTTTCCATACCCCTGATATCTGACACTTGGCTTGCATCTTCTATTCACAAGTTGGCTGGCACCCTTGGGCAGGCATCCCTCAGGCAGCGAGGGTGACTGGTGCTGCTGCATGGGAGGCCTCCACCATGTGGATCCTATTTGAGGGCCCTTTCGGTAGGGTGTACTATTTGGGAGAGCGATTCATTCGCCAGACCTGGGGCCAGGCCTATCCTGACATCCCATATCATCCTCCTTCCGGTATAAGGATAGTTGATGATCTCCACGACCGGCCCTAGATCGATCAACTCATGCAGGGAAAGGACGATGACCAATACCATCAGCGTGGCGACTTCACTGCCTTCTTACAGACTCAGGTGATGGCACCTCTTACTTAAGGTGTGATTCGCATTGTTCCTGAGGTTGCTGCTACTCTGTTACTGTTGCCGCTGGAGGGAATCTTGTTGCAGCTCTCGTCCCTGGGCTTCCGGTGATTCCTATTAAGGTTGTATACATATGACTAGACGGGGTGATTGAGCAAATCCCCCTCGAGCACATTGAGTAGAGGGATCGTAGACTGGTGATCACTCCCGGCATCGAGCAAGTACACATCTCCCTATATGTTTGCCCACTTTACTTTCTCATTTCCTGTCCACTATGCTTTATTACTTGTTGTCCACTGTGCTTTCTTTTTGCCCACTATGCACCATTATCTAGTTTCTTATTCTCAAATCTTCCCTCTTTTGTAGGTGCCTACAGTGTATGTGGATGACCTCCTCCAGACAGTTGACAGACTGCTTCTGATGTTACGGAGGAGGCAGATTGCTCTAGCTACCCATGGAATCGAGGTACACTTTGCCCCTAGTTTGCGGTCATTACAATCTCGCCCATAATTATGTTGGTCTTTTTTGATGTCTATATTGTTTTTCAGCTTGAGCCAACACCAGTTGCACCTACAAGACCTCCTCTAACTAGGAGACGGAGACGGGGCCTAATGAGAGGCAGATGAGGGGCTAATCAAGGGAGAGGCTAAGTGAGACGGCGCTCACCCTTCGAGGAGTCCTTTGATGAGTACACGACCCCTAAGGAGGAGGGGGAGGAGGTCGACATGTAGTCTAGTAGCCCTAATGATGATAGTGATGCCCATCATCCGCAGCCGAGGAGGAAGAAAGCAAGGATGGGTTTTTGATTTTCTTTACTTTGTAGTTAGGAACTATGCAGCTTCAGATAGACCTATGTATTTTGTTTTTTAAGACTTTTCTTTTGTTTTTGGTGTTTCTAAAACCATGATCAGGGTTGGGCCCGCCAGTTAATAAAAGAAAATTTTAGATGATTTCCTTTTGCATAACATGTGATGAATGGCGTAACCTTTGCATGGTAACTTTGTACAAGACTTTAAAACTGCGAATACTTGCTCTTGCATTCATTATTGGATCGAATAACAACCCACAACCCGACAAAATGTAAATTACAACTTGATAATAGAAAAGTATAATGAAAACAACTCAAAAACACTAAAAAAACACTTGATACAAACAAAACAAAACTCAAAATACAACCGTAGTACACCAAGGCAAAAACTAGCCCTTTTCTTGCAATTTGCTCTATCTAGCCAACATTTAGACCCGGCCGGGTCCAAATAGGCATGGCCAGGCTTCAATGAGGCACGACTAGGCCTAAAAATGAGGTCGATCAGTGGGATTCAGCTGTCATGCATTGCCTTTTCTCAAACTCTATAAATGGTGGTCCCCAGGCTATTTTTCTGGCAAAATAACAAGTCTTTGGTATTTTGCTCTGAAGATGGAGATGCTACTCAACAATAGGCTCTGAGACTGTGTAGCCACTTTGAACGGCTTGGAAAAGGTGAACTTTCCCAGTTTCTACCTAAACGCTCTTTTTCCTTTAAGCCATACTTCACTTTATTTTCCGTTCCTCCATGCCGCTATTCGATGTTGGAACCCGATCACACATGTGTTTCACTTCGGATCACAAGAAATATCCGAGGCTTGAAGAATTTCAAGCATTGATGAAATCCTTGCGCGACGAAGAAATCATGCCTTAGCTCCGAAAGAGGGTACGAGCTCCACTGGTTTAGCACTGGCCAAAAGCTTGATGGATTTAGATGCCTTTCTTCGGCGAGAGGCTACCCAATTTGCAGGGAGTCCGCTGCTTCTTCAGGTATTGTTTCCCATCCTTTCTTATTTATGATTCCTCGCATCACTCGGCACTCACTCTCTATTTTCATCTCTAAACCCTTTTTCTTACTTTTCTCTCAATGTACATCTCTCTATTCTTTAATCTCTCTTATTTTTCATCCATTCCTGGGTATGGCTCATGGATAAAGTAAAAGTAGTGGGCCCTTGCCCTGAGTACTCTGCCAGAGATTTTTTTTTTTTTTTTTTTGCCAAAGGCTAGTGGACTTCCCTTTAGAGGGATGGTGGTGCGACTGTATGTGCAGCAGATCTATAGCTGACATAACTTAGTGTTGCCTCTAGCTTAATTTGACTGAGATGAGCTACAGCATGTCCCGACAGCATGGTATACAGTTAATTAACCTTATGCATGGTATACCGGGTATTCTATTTCCCTTTTCGATTCAGACGCCAATTTGGACGTGATTAGACTTGTCCAGAAGAAGAGATGGAATACCCAGCTTCATTTTCCATTCGTGGTTCACACTTGCCTCGATACCTCACTGTTTGGAGGACGAGAGAGCTTCTGGTCCCTACCCCTAGCTTTAGTTATGCCTTTCTGGCGAGTGCTTGGGTTAGCTTGAGAACGAAGCACAGGTTGGGCCAACTTTGGCTGTTAAGACTTCCACGAGCACGAGCAGAGGATGAAGAACCACCTGACTTATCTATGTCCCTAGTTTATTTCTTTGACCTTTTTTTTCAAGTTTTATGATGTAATAGCAACTTTGATTTATATCAGAGAGTTGGAGAATGTACTTGTGTTGAAATCAATGGAATTAAAGTTGTGAGTACTAAAAATTTTCCTTTTGGTCCCAAAATGGTCCAAGTTGTAAAAAGGTAAAATTTTGAACAAAATCAACTTTTATCAAAACTTTTCAAAACCCTTTTCAGGAATGATCACTGTCTGACATGCACGGAATCAACCCTCAAGATGTATAGCCTCGAATCAACAAATCGCAACTGCCCATAACTGCATTCATACCGGCCCTTCTGCCAATATAAAGATCACACATCTGAGCTAACTAATAATAGAGAAAGATGGCTTGATCAAATAAACAACAAGGACAATTGAGTTGGAGATGGTTACAGCTGAACTTCAAGATGAAGTTGCCTACATATTCTAAAGATGGGAATCAGGCCTTACGTAGTTCGGTTCAGGTTCACTTGAGTATTAACTATCTCATTTTGCGCTCTAACATTTGCCAAAGTTGCCCTTTAGGGTTTTCAACCTTGCAATCTCAGTTTTTCTTTAGTCCTAATTTTTCATTCTCTAACGTTTTCCTAGGTCGCCCTTCCGGGTTTTTGGCCTAGCGAGCCTCTTAAGGATAGTACTTCTTCAACTTGTCCATATTAATTGGTTCTGAAAACTCCAAGCCATCCAAGTCCATGAGAATAATCGCTCCTCCGGACCAGATAGATTTGATGATGTAAGGACCAGTCTAATTAGGTCTGAACTTGCCCCTAAGGTCGTGGATGGGAGCCAGGTTGTCTTTCAGTACTATGTCTCCCTCCTTGAGATTCCTGGACTTAACTTTCATGTTAAAAGCCCTAGCAAATCGGTGTTGGTAGCCCTGGACACGATACAATGCCCTTAGTCTTCTCTCATCAAACAACATTAACTCTTCAAATCTACTTTGTTGCCAGTCCGCCTCTGCTATCTGACACTTGGCCATGACTCACAGTGACAGAACTTCGATTTCAATTGGCATAAGACAAGAGAATAAGGGGTTGCCCTGTAGATGTTCAGATTGAGGTTCTGTAGCCCCAAAGCACGAATAACAATTTATCTGGCCAGTCCCTATATGTTTGCACCATCTTCCGCAAGATGTTCTTAATATTCTTGTTAGCGGCCTTAACATTAATATTCTTATTAGCGGCCTTAACAGCTCCATTAGTTTGTGGTCTATATGTCGATGACTTATGAAAAGTCATGTTGTATTTCTCAAGCAAATCCACCACCTTTTTCTTGAAGTGTGACTCATTATCTGATATGATCTCGTTCGGAATGCCGTATGGGCAGATGATGTTATTTCTAATGAATTTGGCTACATGCGATGCTTTTAACACCTCATAGGACTGAGCTTCCACCCACTTTATAAAATAGTCAATCGCCACCAAGATAAACTTATGTCCATTTGATCCCTTTGGCGAAACTGCACCCATAACGTCGATCCTCTAGACCAAGAATGGCCATGGTGAAGTCATATTGTAAAGCATAAATGGCGGTATGTTCAAGCGATTGGCCTGGATCTGGCATTTGTGGCACCGCCATACAAAACTAATGCAATCCTCCTTCTTGGCTGACCAGTAATAACTTTCTCTGAGGATCTTCCGGGCTAGCATCACACCATTCATGTATGCCCCACACTCTCCTCCATGGATAGCCTCCATGAGACGCTTCGATTCCTCTTCCTTCACACACAGCTTGTGCATTCCCAGATGACCTCTTTTATACAGTTTACCCCCGCAGATGATAAATTGGACCGCTAGACACCGTATTCCCTATTTGTCCTTGGCATTTTCCCCTGGTGGATATGTCTCCTTTTCCAGAAAATTCGAAATATCGTTATTCCAAGGGTTTTTGTCTTGAACTTCACCTATTGCGGCGATGGTCTCATAGGCCAACGTGTATTTCTATTCGATAATGATTGAACACATCTTGACTCCTAATGGGATGTCTACCATAGAAGATAGAGTTGCCAGTGTATCAACGAATTGGTTATTCTCTTTAAGCAGCTGTGTAAATGTTAATTTTTCAAACCTCATAATCAGAATATCCATGGCCTGATGGTAAACCTTCATCTTCTTTTCTTTTGACTTTCCAGTCTCCGTTTGCTTGAGAAACAACCAAGTTTGAGTCCCCAATGACATCCAACCTTATTGCCCCAAGTCCTAGGACAGCTTCCAAACTAGCAATGCACGCTTCATATTCTACTTCGTTGTTAGACACCATGAACCGGAGTTTAAAGGCTAAAGGTATATGGGAATCATTGGGTGCTATCAATAACACGCCTATCCCATAACCGTACTGATTAGACGCTCTGTCAAAGTACATCATCCAAGTTTCCTCTTCTACGTGTAGAATATCTTCATCTGGGAACAAATATTCCATCGCCTCATCGCCCTCTATCGGGTGGTCTGCCAGGAATTCCGCTACAGCATTTCCTTTAACGGACTTGCGCGTAACATATTTGAGATCAAATTCGGAGAAAAAAAGCAGCCAATGAGCTAGCCTACCTATAAGTGCTGGTTTCTCAAATAGATATTTGATGGGATCTAATCTCAAAACCAAGATTATGGAGTGAGCTAACAAGTAGTGTCTCACCTTTTTGGTAGCCCATACCAAGGCTAAGCAAGCTTTCTCCAAAGGAGTGTAGCGTGTCTCGTAGTCTAGTATCTTCTTGCTCAAGTAATAGATGGCCTTCTCCACCTTATCTTCAGATTCTTGAGCTAACATGCACCCCATGGTCGAGTCTGTCACCGACAAATATAGAATCAATGGCTTCTCGGCTCTGGTGGCGACAACATAGGCGGATTCTGGAGGTATTACTTAACTTGCTCAAAGGCAAACTAACATTAATCGTCCCGTTGGAATTTCTTTCCTTTCTTTAGGAGACTAAAGCGTGGTTCACAAGTCAAGGTTAATTTTGAAATAAATCGTCTTATGAATTGCACTTTACCCAGAAAACCGCACACCTGCTTTTTTAGTCCTTAGTTGTGGCATTTCTAGTATAGCCTTGATTTTGGAATGATTTACTTTAATTCCCCTTTGGATGATCAGAAATCCAAGCATTTTCCATGCCGTTATGTCAAAGGTGCATTTTTGTGGGTTTAATCTCAACCTGTATTCCCTAATCCACTGAAAGAATTTTTCTAGTGCGGTATAGTGGCCATCTCACTCTTTGGACTTGACAGTCATGTCGTCCACATACACCTCAACCTCTTTGTGGATCATGTCATGCAAAATGATGGTCGCAGCCCTCTGATAGGTAGCCCCAGTATTCTTTAACCGAAACAGCATGACTCAATAGCAGTATGTACCCTATGGTGTGGTGAAAGTCGTCTTTTCCCGATCCTCAAGTGCCATTAGAATCTGATTATATTTGGAAAACCCATCCATAAAAGAAAGCAATGCATGGCTTATGGTAAAATCTACCAACTCATCAATATGTGACAATGGAAAGTCATCCTTCGGGCTGGCTCTATTCAAGTCCCGAAAGTCGACACAAACCTGGATTCTGCTATCCTTCTTCGGCACTGGGATGATATTGGCCAACCAGGTCAGATACTCGGATACTAACAAGAATCCTGCATCAATTTGCCTAGTGACCTCTTCCTTGATTTTCTGTGCCCAATCTGGATGAATTCTACACAGCTTCTGCTTGACTGGTCAGGCCTCGAGGTTAAGAGGGATCCGATGATGTACAATCTCAGAATCGATTCCAGCCATGTCTTCGTAGGACCACACAAAAACATCTTTGAAATCTTTTAATAAAGCGATTAAACACTCGCGTTCCTCTGAGACAACGTGGACCCGATCTAGACCAAGCGTGGATCCTTCTCAGTACCTACATTAATGACAATGATTTCATCAAAACAAGGCTTAGCAAACCTCTCCTCGTCTCGATTGATCAAGTTTTTCAAAGCCAGAGGAATTTATTCCTCTTCGTTTTTGTTGAAATTCTGAAAATCTTGGTCAATGCAATAAGTAAGTGGCACAGAGAAGTACATAGAATCCGTGGAGTTCTCATTCAAAAGGTTCAGATCTTCAGTTACAAACTCAAAAGAAAAACTGAATGAAGACCTAGACAGGACTTTGATATCCAGGTTACCACACCCAAAAATACCAGACTCAAACCCCGAAGAACTCGAATCTGATCCCGACTCCACAGACTCGGTGGAATCCGATTCTGGCTCATCACCCGATTCAGAACTAGAAAAAAACCCTCCCTCCAAATGCCAAGTAAGTCGCGGTGCCCTCGATGCATCCAAAATTCTAGAGATTGGGTCCACACCCGGTTCTTCTACGATCATCGAGACAGTAAAGTTATCCTCCAGGTTCTCTAGGTCAGCCATAAGATCCGTTAGGAGATTGGTCAGTGCTACCCCCACTTCAACATCGTCGTTGTCGGAGTCATCTTCTGTGCTCTAGCTGGCTTTGATGTTTGGTTCGGCCCCTTCCTCATTACTGTCCTATAGCTCCAAATCAAAGAAAATCTCAAATTTGGGGACGCACTTCTTTGAGGAATTTACCCAAGGTTCAGGAAAGCCACAAAAAGGAAAATCCTCTCCCTCTCGAACAAAACTGTGGTTAAGTATCCCCTGGATTAGCCTATGGACGAGCTTATAATGCTTCCTAGCTCTCTTGGCCTTAGCTCTTCCTTTCATCTCTTCTCATTTCCTTATCCAATCCTCTTTGGTGGGCACATAGCCCAGTCCAAAGGCGGGTTGTGTGGCACCTCTGCCGAGATTGCAACACCTTTCTGTCCGCTTGTTGCAAGTCCCATTCACGGAACATGCCACAGCTTGCTCATAAAGTATATGGACTAGGCACTAACATACATGCCTTCGTCTGTGGCCAGAATGGTTTGCACTACCCGAACTTCAACCAGAGTGAATCTTGAGAGGAATACATCTTCATTGCCATGGTTGATTTCTAGGACTAACATAGTCACCTCTGGAGGTGGATGGATAGATGAGTTCCCAAAAACAATCTCTACTCCTCCCCCATGAGGATACTTCAACATTTGATGAAGGGTAGAGGACACCGCCTTTACGTGATGTAGCCAAGGCCTCCCTAACAGTAGATTAAAGGTAGCCAGTACATCCAGGACGTGAAATTCGATCTCTTGCTCTGACGGGCCAACCTGGACTCGCACTTTCACCGTGCCTATGACCTTTTGGCTTGTGTTATCATATGCCCGTATCACCTGGGCTGTGGGAACAAAGTCGGCCAGTTTAAGGTCAATTGCATAAGCATTACGAGACGGACAGTTATTAATGACAGAACTGGTATCTACCAACACCACCGACACTCACTTCTCCCTACACTCCACAAAAACATATAATGGCTTGTTGTGAGCTGATCCTTCTGGCGGCAGCTCTTTGTCAGAGAAAGTGAGCATTGGCTTGGCACCACCTGGAATGACCAGGCCCACAAGTTGCTTGGGCATAGTATCAATGGACAATTTAGCCTTGTCCATTACCGACAATACTGCTTGTTGGTGCACCCGTGAGGCCATGAGAAGTTCCCAGATAGAGATATCAGCTTGGATTTTCTTGAGCTGTTTCAATAATAACTCCTCTTCTAGTTGCTTCTCTTTCTGTTTCTCGGCCTCCTTGTCCTTTCCAAACGCCTCTGCTTGATCCAGGTGCAGTGACTTAAAATACCGTCCACTGCGAGTAAGATGGTCTATTTCCTCAGCATACCATGTATTATCCGGGAGACAACCTCCCTAATCTTCGTCAGTATGGGCCAAATGCAAATCATTGTCGTTCCACCACATGCCATCAGCTGTCGACAAATAGTGTCCAACTCCACCTGAATCATCTTCATAGTACAAGTGCCCCCCTCGAGGTGACATGTGGTTGCATTTTTTTGGCTGTTCTCAACTATTTCTCTCTCAAACTACCTCAATGCAGCTTTATATTCAATATCTACAGTGTTCACAACTCCTACTTCTTGACTTGGGTTTCCCACACATGTGCCCCTCGGTGGTTTTCCTTTCTCATCAACCTTCCCAGCCACTACAGCTACCTCTGCTTCCTTTCCCTCCAGTTTAATCCCAGTTTCTTTTTTCTTGTCTAGCTCATCACTCAGCCATCTGGTGTTATCAGTTGATCCATTCAGGTTGAACCACCCTATCTGTATATCTCCTTGATCATGCTCATCAAAGAACTACAGATTGTCCAAATCTTTTTCGTGATCTGCCAAATCATCCAACCCTTGGCTCGGGCCATCCTCCTTGACCACATTGATGTTTATCGAAATTGGTAGCACCAATTCAAGCTTGGTTTGATTGGTTGGCGCAATATAGCAACTCAAATCATATGCCTTTTCAAACAAGTCCCTGGGACACTCCAACGACAGGCCAATACCTCCCTCAAAGGCCAAACCCTCTGTTACCACTGGTATTGCCACCACATTGTGAGGCTCAGGTTGTGGCTTAAATGTGCCCATCATGGACAGATATGTGCCCTCTGGAATGAACAGTATTGGTTTCGATAGGTGGGAGGGGGTAATATATACGCTGAGGTCAGAAGAGGTGGCCAATATATGGATAAGGTTAAGGTTTTGGGGTGGGGTGACTTGATTATAGGCTGGGAGTGGATTTATGGTTACATTTGGCTTCTGAGGTGGAGTGATAAACTTGTTGTCAATGAGATCCTAAATGTCATGACGCAAATGGTAGCACTGGTCAATGTCATGACCATGCTGCTAGTGAAAAGCATAGTACTTTGCAAGGTTCTGCTTGAGTGAAAGAGGGTCGGGGAGTGGACGAGGTTCTAAGGCTTTGAGGTGTCCTTTTTTTATCAGCACTTGCATGCCTTTGGAAAAGATCATGCATAGTTGGTTAAAAGACCTTTGGGGTCAGGTAGGCTTATATGATGTTTATGGTCTTCAGCAGTTTTTGTCGTGGTGACAACACCTACATTCGATGGCCTCGTAGCTGTGCTACCACTGGCAGCATTCGAATTGCAAACAAATGGCCTTTTTGCTGACCCCTTCTCGTCTGTAATAAGCCCCTTCTTCATGGCATCTTTGATTTTCACTCTCTTTTCATAAAGTTCTATAAACGTAAACAACGGGAGCACAATCATTTTCTTCAACAACTTGTCATGCATATTCCGAACGACTATTCTGATATGGTCCTTCTCAGAAGGCCTCGTCGTCATCATCGAGGCTTTAGCTCTCCATCTTGTCATAAATTCAAAGAAACCCTCCTTCAACTCTTGGCATGTTGCCTCAAGATCACGAGTTGTGACCTCAATATGCATATTGTAAGAGTACTAAGCAATGAAGGCTTCAGCCATCTCCTCCCAATTCTGTTTGACAGAATCTTCCAACTTAGCATACCAAATGGCCGTCATACCCAACACGGGGCGACCAAAGAGAGACAGCTCTTGTAGTCTAGTTAAGCCCATCGGCCGCAAGATATCTGAAAACAGTCATAAGTGAACCATCGGATCCCCGAAACTGTCAAAACGATCAATGTGCGGCATCTTAAACTGATCTGACAATGTAACTGCAGAATTAGTGTATCCATCCTCTATATCTAGGATGGAGTTAACCCCTTGCACTCTTTTGAATAGTTTCTCCAGTTTGTTGACCTTGAGTGTAGTTGGGTCAACCTCGAACTCAAACAGAGCTTTGATCTGATAAACCAGAGCTTTGGAAGCTTGTGCTAGGATTGGCTCTGTTTGGATTAGAAAAACTGGATTACCTTGGCTTTTTGGATCTTGAGCATTGGCAATATTAGTAGTGGCACTGGGCACAGGAATAGTTGTGGTGGGTGCATAGGATGCAGAGGCTGCAGCCGACTGTGGTTGTTGTTGTTGTAACCTAGTTATGACCTCGGCCTGATAGGCTGCACCATGCTGTACGATCTCAACTGTTTGTTGCAGATAGAGTAGCAATTCCTCTATATTGGCCAGGGGATACTGTGCCATTGGAATAGGTGGCTGGTTTTGAATCGTACTGGAAGTGGATGACTACTCTTGAACTGGACTGAACACAGGTGAGCTGAGAGATGATTGCTGTAATAATTGGATTTGCGAACTCTATCTGGTTCTCCTCCGTCTTGTAACCTGTGTGAGTGAGGTAAACACGAGTTATCCTCAAACAACATCCCCAGCCTTGCAAAGTCTTCTAACTTGGGTCCCGAGTACTTGGGGATATCCGAACTTTCTGAAGCTATGGTTTTTAACTACCTAGCAAAAAGAAAATAAAGAAAAGAACAATAATCAAAAACCGCACAGCACCTTAGCTAAGATGTTATCAACACAGACATGCTCAAAGCTGTAGCACTATACTCCATACGGAATCCTACCCCAAAACAGATACAACCTTGCAACTGATATGCACATTCCTATATAGTTTCACTGTAAAGCACATACCAGTTAAGAGAGAGCCAAAACATCCCTATGAGGGGGGGGAAGGGTTACCCTGTCCTAGTTTCATCATGAACTAGGATTCACTATTTCAATCAAGCAGTTTCACGTAATCCTGCATATGAGTGAGCATCCTATCCTAGTTTGGAACAGTCACTATGGCTTACTATATGCAGCGAGGCCAAATGGTCAAAAACGGATACCTCAGTAGGACTACCTAATATACCTCTCATGCCTAACACCGAGAAGTGAAGGAGGATTAAATGGTACAGCAGCAGTCCAGATCCAAGAGTTTGTGTTTCAACATGGCAGAGCCCATGACCGGTCAGCCTTTTCGCAAGCCTTTTGGGCGAGCTTTTGGTAAATTGTCTAGGAATAGCAGATGGTAAACACAGTGACTTAAGCGCACCAATGCAAAGAACATATAAGTGTAGGCAAAATTTCACATCATGAAGTTCAAGTCAAGTTCTCTAAATTCCCTAACAGAGTCGCCAGAAACTATAGATTGCTTTTCGTGCTCCTTTCAGATACAACTAGCTCTACAGTTCGAACTCCCGTGGTTCTGAATCTGATTCCATAAGTGCAATGTTAAATAGAAAAACACAAATGAATCCAAATCCGACAATTCTTTTGGAAAATCAATTTTGAATCAAAATACCAAAAATGGACTGCTTTGCCAGATATAGAGTTGCCACCAAAATATTTTTGGGAAATTTAGGAAACTCGTGACTCGTACCAAAGGCCACATGTCCATCATCACCAAGATTGTCTCAGCTCGGGAACTTAGGTATGAGAGGGGAAGGCCATGAAGTGAGCACCCCACTCGCCCGATCAAAGATCGGCCTCTACTAATCATGATGTGATTTTTATTCACATTATATACTCTTGGAACATTTTGATTTCATGTTTGTTTGAAAATTGTTTTGAATACACGTGACTTAAAAAAAGTGAGTTTGTATGTACATTAATCAATTTATTCCAATTCAAGTAATTAGCCTTTATCCACCGAGATTCAAACATATATAACACTTAAGCACTTAGCCTCATGGAATCATGCTTTGATGACATGGCAACAATCACACGCATACGGTATACTAAAGCAATTAAATGCTCACCTAGTACTCCGAGGCAAGCCAAAAAGATAAAAGAGTTAGAAAAAATGCATAATCCTAACTAATGCAATATGAATAATGCAACACATACAATTATGCAATTAATTGGCTCGGCTACTAACATGATATTTGAAGTAATTTGATAGCATGTGGTCTAAGCACATATTCAAAGAATTTAAGCAATAATAGTGCTTTGTTAGAATGATGAACCGAGCTTTGATGTGTGCAAGACAAATGGATACTTTAGACATGAAAAATGCTAATTAAAACATGATGCTCTATTCTACAATCATAAGCAGAGAAATAAAAGGGAGAAAGAAATGAGGGTTGAAAGACATACACATTTATTACACTGTTTGCCCTCATGCAAGAGGGTCCGAATAAATGTCCAAGTGTCCGAAATAAACTAACTATTACAAAACCAAATGAAAAGAATTAAGCTAATGAATACTAAATAACTAACTAGCTATCTAAGTTAGTACAACAAGGCTGAACAATAAAACTAACTAGCTAAGTTTAACTGACGATGACAATTACGAATAAACATTAATAATAATTACAACAATGCTAACTATAATGATAATTAATTAATTATAACAATAATGGGAATATTAATTTACAATATTGATAAACAAAGATGCAAAAGGTTTGCATCCACGTGACTGCTTTCAGAAGCAGCTCTGTCTACCTCCCTGGGAATCTGCCTTCTGTTTCTGCAAAAACACACTGTTTACCAAACACTGGAGCCTGGCCAACCCCCAATGAGGCCCAAACAGGCCCAAACAAGGCCGGTTGTGCCCTGATTTCATGCAAAACCCTATTTTTGTGCTCTGAGGTGAAAACAGTTTAGACAGAGCCTTTCGTAGCTCTGTTTGTCCCTTCTGCTCTTCTCTGTCATGGAGAGGCTCAAGAAAAGAATGAAGTTGGTTCCAAAACCATCAATAAGCAAGTTGATTGCTTGATGATTTCAGAGACAATTGGAAAAAAATCAATAAATGCAATGAATAACAACCACTCCTCTCTGTTATCATGAAGTGAGCTCAAAGAGGGTGGTGGAGAAGCTTCAAGTTTCATCAACACATCATGAATTGGTGCGTGACGACTCTTCACACTATAGACTTGGCATAACATCCGGCCGAATCCAAGCAATCTTACTCATTTTCTTTACGTCGGTTTCATTAGTTTTAAGCCCATTTTATTAGTCCTTTCAATTCTTTAATCAATTTGTCCAAAGTGATGGTTAAGTCCACTACATGAGAAGAAATGTCAAACAATAAGTGATCCAAGGCAAGAAAGAGGGACTATGCCTTGACGATGAACCTTCGTAGAGGTTAAGCCATTAAGCATAGGTCTCTTTTCCATGCCTTGAATTACCATAAATCTTTTGAGACAACTCTCAAACAAAAGAAAAGAAGAAAATAGGGAGGTTGCAGACATTATTGCAAGGGATTGAGTTTAAGGATGAGACTCTTAATATGAAAACCAAGCAAAGAAAAGCTATCAACTCAAATGGCTTGATGTCTAAGGCCTAAACAAGCAAAGCCATGAGGACTTACAACATGATAGGCAAAGTATTGAAAGCATAAACCAATTAAATGAATTAAAACAAGTCTAAACAGCCCCTAATATGTAAAAACCAGTGACAAAAATGACATTTAAAGAGTATGAAAAGGATAAGAAACAGCAAGTAATCACAAGGCTAGTGAACAAGAGCAAGGAGAGGTGGCTAGCCCCTCCATTTTGGAGACCTCAAACCATGTTTTTTCAGCTTATTTGGAGCTCTGAAAATCAGTTTGAAGACTAAAAAAAAGTGTACAGACAAGGGTGTGAGCTATGAAGTAAGGTGCAAGAAAGGGTATTAAACCTTTCTACCTTTTGTAGCTATTCAAACCCAAGTTCCAACACTTGAAATAGATCCAAAACAATACAAAGGCACAAGAAATTGATAGTAAGAGATAGAAATGAAAGCAAGAGAAAAGATGGTAAGCTTATACCTCTTAAAGAGGACAAGCTCTTGTTGTGAATCAAACTTCGTCCAAACACACTCTCAAGCTTGAATTGTGATTCTCAAGGCTCAACCAAGGCTCCAAGGTTAAGGTTTGAGGGTGTGTATGGTGTATAGCTATGACTCAAAGATGGAAAGCTTGCTCAAAGATGGTTTGCACATGAAGAAGGAGCTCTCAAGTAAGTGTATAGGCTCCTTGGAAATTGTTCAACCCACAAAATAGAGATATAACCTCGTATTTATAGAATTTGAGCAAAATAGGTCAAAAATATCTTCAAAAATAGACAGTTGGTGAGCTCCCACCCAGAATAGTGTTTATCGACCATAGGGTACGGCCAGCCCCAAATGGCCATGACCGGCTCCCAATAAGGCACGGTTGGGCACCAATGTGCTACCATGTTTCTCTATTTCAAGCTTAGTGTAGGTGGCACAATGTTAAAAAAGGTACCTCTGAAGTATAAACAAGGTAAATAGGAAGGTGTTGGGACTATTTCAAAGCTCAACTACGGAGTCCTTCTTTGAGCTTTTGAATCACACACAATGTAACTTTCATCATTGAGTGCACAGGACAAAGCGCCCGAGTCTTAAAGGCGATCAAAAATGGGGTGCGTACATTTGCATTTTCCACCAACTGCATGGCTACACCACTGATCGTTGTTATCGCCTTTGTAATGAGATCCAGGATCTCACCAAGAATAAAATCATAACTCCACCCTCAAAGCCAAATACAACCACCAGCCCACTCCCTGTCCACAACCAAGTCCCCCTACCCAGAAATATCAACCTTATCCATACACTACCGCCCACCTTCAAGGCTTGTGGTGGCAGAAGTGGAAGAGAAGACAAATTCACCAGAGAAAGTGATGTCTGACACCCAAGTGGTGGAGAAAGGGCCCTCATCCGTGGAAGAGTATGACCCTAGTCGGTCTATTATGGCTTCTGACCAACCAAATCCTTCAATCATACTACCAGACTCACTCTGCATCAATGCCATTAGAGATAATGGGCCTAGGCAAAATCTGGGTGACTGGCCTGAATAAGGTCTTGATGACCTGGCAGAAATAGAAGAAGACTTAGAGAACCTCTACTTCTTTGAGGAACAAGATATGGGTAGTGTTCAAATCGGATGGTGGGATTCGAGCCAATTTGAATCCAGCCACAAGTGGTTGAGTAGTGAAGAGGAATCTAATAAAGAAGAGTAGACAAAGAAGAATCTGAAAGGAGAAGAAATTGATGAGAGGAGCAAGGTTAAGGCCATGCCTATGACTGACAAGAAGCGAGCGTTGGAACAGTTCCAACAAGAGAGAATCGAAGAAATATAGAGGACAATAGCTTGGGAGCAAGAAAAAGGGAAGAAAATAGAAGATGTCAAGTCAAAGGTGGACGTTGTCCAAATTACAGAAAAGCCCAGATGGGAATCAAGTGACAGGGAAACGATGCCAAAGAAACTCAAACAGTATTGGGAGACAGAGATTGAAACAACCGCAAAGGAGAAGCGACACGCCGACTGAGGGCGCAATGTGAATATGATCCGAATAGAACCTAATAATGGCCCAACAATGCTTGCAGGAGAATGGTGGGAGGACAGTGATTTGAGCCTCACATACACTGATGAGGGGTGGAAAGTTGGTACCCTAGACAATACATGGTACACAAATGAGATTAACCACATGACTAGAAGTGGTCATTATTTCAAACCCCCATCCCTAGATCAAGCAGAACCCTCCGGGCAAGAGGCTGAGAAGTTGAATGAAAATGACATAAAAGAAGACCGGGTATTAAGGAAACTTAAGAAGATCCCAACAGATATATCAATTTGGGGGCTGTTGATGGCTTCCCGCGAACATAGGCAAGCATTGCTAGAGGCACTAAACAAGACCAAGCTGCCTATAGACACCACGACTAACCAACTAGTGTCTTTCGTCACATTTGGGGATGTTATTCCAGTATTGTCATTTACAAACAAAGAGTTGCCACCTGAGAGGGCTAACCACAACAGACCTCTATATGTAACCTTGGAAACCTGGAAGAAGTGGATCCCGGTAGTGTTGGTGGACACCGGCTAAACAATCAACGTATGTCCGGTGAGGATCGCTTATACCATTGGCTTGAAGCCAGCTGACTTCACGCCTACGATGCAAGCTGTTCAAGCTTATGACAATACCAGCCGTGATGTCATGAGGTCCTTTAAGAGCCAAATACTAATTAGCCCATCTGAACATAAGGCCGCATTCAATGTAATGGATGTGCCAGCAACTTTTTAATCTACTCTTGGGCAGACCTTGGCTCTATCAAATGAAGGCAGTTTCTCCAACGGTGCACCAACTGGTGAAGTATCCTTTATGGGAATTCTTTGATCCATCCTCCCCTGGGAATCGCCACACCCTTGTTGGAAATACTACATGGAGAAGAGGATGTGTTCCTCTCCGGATTCACCTTGGTAGAGGCCCGGTTGGTGCAGTCGATCATGGCAAAGGGCGAGGGGAACTATGCGAGCCCCCAATCTATCTATATGATGAATAAGCAAGGACACCTTCTTGGATCAGGACTGGACAGAAGTGGCAGGCAAGGAAATACTATTGCTAGAGAAGTAAGCCATAACCCCCATGCTTTTGGGCTAGGGTACAAGCCAAATACAGCAGATTGGAAGAGAAAGATAGATGAACTAAATGAGAGAAGTAAACCAAAGAAAGTTGGGAAACAATTTGAATTAATCCACAAGTCGATCAGGGGAACCCTAAATGGACGCTTTGTCTGCCAACCAGAAGACTTCCCTTTCTGTGGATTCCTAGAGTCGTGGGTCGATCGAGGAACAATGAAAAGATACTTGGTTTTGAGATCTTCTTCAATCATTAGTTCTCAAATAGCAAAGAAGAGAAGATTGACCCAAGTATCGATATAGGGCAAGGCAGAAATATCAGCTCGGATAGCAATGAAAAGGAACTGTTGAGGATGGCACTAGCTGGCCTACTAACGGATTCCAACATCGGGGCTGAGCCTGTTAACTTAGGGGATAGTGTTACTATCTCTATAATTGAGGATGAACTAGCAGCAGATTACTCTAGCCTCATTGTAGACGTAATTGAGGCTCCACACCTAGTTTGGCAATTTGAGAAGGGCACCATTAATAGTTTTGAATCGGATGATGAGCTTGGATCTGATTCCACCGAGTCTGTTTGGTCAAAATCAGATTCGAGCTTTTCTGAGAAGTTTGAGTCTAGCATATTTGGGGGTGGTAACCCGGGTGCCAAGGTCCTGTCTAGGTCCTCTTTTGCATTTTCTTTTGAGTTGGTTGTAACCGAGGAGCCAAAATTTTTGAATGAGAATGCTGCAAATTTCGTTTACTTCTCTGTGCTGTTAATTTGTTGCATTGACCAAGATTTTCAAAATTTTAATGAAAACAAAGAGCAAGAAATTCCTCAGGCTTTGAAAAACTTGATTGACTAAGAGGAGGAGAGGTGTGCTAAGCCCTACGTAGATGAGATCATTACAATTAATGTGGGTATTGAGAAGGATCCCCACTTAGTCCAGATTGGATCCACGTTGTCTTCAACTTTATTAAAAGATTTCAAAGATATTTTCACGTGGTCCTACGAAGACATGCCTGGAATTGATCTTGAGATTGTACAGCACTGGATCCCTATTGACTTCGAGGCCCGACTTGTCAAGAAAAACTCCACAGAATCTGTCCGGATTGGGCATTGAAGATTAAAGAGGAAGTCACCAAGCAGAATGACGCTGGTTTTTTTTTTCCTGGTGTCTGAATATCCGACTTGGTTGGCCAATATTGTTCTAGTTCCAAAGAAGGATAGCAGAATCAAAGTCTGCCACTTTCAGGATTTGAATAAGGCTAGTCCAAAGGATGACTTTTCACTACCGCACATCGACGAATTGGTAAATTTCACTACCGGCCATGCATTGCTATCATTCATGGATGGATTTTCTGGATATAACCAGATTTTAATGGCGCTTGAAGATAGAAAGAAGACTGCATTCACTACGCCGTGGGATACCTACTGCTATAGAGTTATGCCATTCAGATTTAAGAACACTAGGTTTACATATCAGAGGACCGCAACCATCATTTTGCACGACATGATCCATAAGGAAGTCGAGGTGTATGCGGACGACATGATTGTAAAATCCAAAGAACGAGAAGGCCACTACATCATGCTGGAAAAGTTCTTTGAATGGATCAGGGAATACAGGCTGAGGTTGAACTCGCAAAAATGCACTTTTGGGGTGACTGTAGGGAAGATGTTGAGATTTTTGATCACGTGGAGAGGAGTTGAAGTAGATCCATCTAAGATCAAGTCCATCTTAGAAATAGCACCACCAAGGACTGAAAAAGAGGTGTGCGGCTTTCTAGGCAAAGTGCAATTCATAAGACGGTTTATCTCAAAATTAACATTCACTTGTGAACCACTATTTGGTCTCTTGAAGAAGGGAAAAAAGTTTCAATGGGATGATCGATGTCAGCTTGCTTTCAAACAGGTCAAGTAATACCTTCATAATCCACTTGTATTGTCGTCGCCCGAGCCGGGGAAGCCGCTGATCATGTATTTGTCAGTAACAGATTCGACCATGGGGTGCATGCTAGCGTAAGAATCAGAAACTAAGGTAGAGAAGGCAATCTACTACCTGAGCAAGAAGATGGTGGATTACGAGGCCCGCTACCCTCCTCTAGAGAAAGCTTCCTTAGCTTTGGTTTGGACAACTAGGAAGGTGAGACACTACCTATCAGCTCACTCTGTAATTCTGGTTTCGAGATTAGATCCCATCAAATATCTCTTTGAAAAACCAGTGCTTATAGGTAAGCTAGCTCATTGGTTGCTCATTCTCTCCGAATTTGACCTCAAGTACGTCACTCGCAAGTTTGTCAAAGGGAGAGAAATAGCAAAATTTCTAGCAGACCACCCAGTGGAAGGAGATGAAGCAGTAGAGTACCTATTCCTAGATGAGGAGATTCTACAAGTAGAGGAAGAGACACGAACAATGTACTTTGACAGAGCAGCTAATCAATATGGTTATGGGATAGGCGTGTTGCTTATAGCACCTGATGATTCCCATATACCCCTACCTTTCAAACTCCGGTTCAGAGTGTCCGACAATGAAGTATAATATAAGGCGTGTATCGCTGGATTAGAAGCTACCCTAGACCTAGAGGCAATAAGATTGGACGTCATCGGAGACTCAAACCTGGTTGTTTCTCAAGCCAACAGAGATTAAAAGGTCAAGGAAGAGAAAATGAAGGTTTATCATCAGGCCCTGCAAATTCTGATTCCAAGGTTTGAAAAACCAGTTTGTTGATGCGTTGGCAACTCTATCCTCCATGATAGACATGCAGCTCAGGTGAAGATGTGTCCGATTATCATTGAACAAAAGTATACACCTACTTATGAGATGATTGCCACAATAAATAAAGTTCAAGATAAGAACCCTTGGTATTACGACATTTGGAACTTTTTGGAGAAGGATATGCATCCACCAGGGGCAAATGCCAAAGATAAATAGGGAATACGGCATCTGGCCACCTAGTTCATCATCTGTAGGAATAAGTTGTACAAGAAAGGCCATCTGGGAATGCACAAACTCTGCGTTGAAAAGAGGATTCGAAGCATCTCATGGAGGTCTTTCATGGGGAAAAGTGCGGAGCACACATGAATGGTGTAATGCTGGCTAGGAAGATCCTCAAGCAAGGCTACTATTGGTCAACCATGGAGGAGGATTGTATTAAATTTGTTCGGCAATGCCACAAATGTCAAATTCATGCTAATCACATGAACACCCCTCCGTCAAAGCTTTACAACATGACTTCGCCGTGGCCTTTCTCAGTCTGGGGAATTGACGTCATCAGAGCAGTCTCGCCAAAGGGCTCAAATGGACATGAGTTCATCTTGGTACCAATCGACTATTTTACCAAGTGGGTGGAAGCGCAGTCTTACTCAGTGTTAAAAGCATCACATATGGCCAAGTTCATCAGAAACAACATCATCTTTAGGTATGGGGTACCAAATGAGATCTTCTCGAACAATGGCTCGTACTTCAAGAAAGAGGGGGCGGATCTGCTTGAGAAATACAACGTGGCTTTTCACAAATCATCAACGTACAGACCACAGACCAATGGAGCCATTGAGGCCACTAACAAGAATGTTAAGAACATCCTGCGAAAGATGGTGGAAACTTATAAAGATTGGCCAGATAAACTACCCTTTGCACTCTGGGGATATAGAACGTCAATTCAAACATCTATGGAGGCCACCCCTTATTCTCTAGTATTGGGATAGAAGTCGTTTTGCCAATTGAGATTGAAGTACCACTAGTGAGAATCATGGCCGAGTGTCAGATAACAGAGGCAGATTGGCAATAGAGCAAATTCGAAGAATTGATATTGTTTGATGAGAGAAGGTTGAAGGAGCTGTATCACATCTAAGGATATCAGCGTAGAATTACCAGGGCCTTCAACAAAAATTTCAAATCTAGAAAACTCAAAGAAGGAGACATGGTGCTCAAAGACAACCGAGCTCCCATCCATGACCCTAGGGACAAGTTCAAACCCAAATAGACTGGTCCTTACATCATCAAGTTATCTGGTTAGGAAAAGCGGTCATCCATATTGATTTAGATGGCTTGGAGTTCTCACAGTCGATCAATATGGACAAATTGAAGAAATACTATCCTTGAGAGGCTCGCTAGGCCGAAAACCCGAAAGGGCGACCTAGGCAAAAGTTAGAATGTGAAAAATTAGAAATAATGAAAAATATAGCTCGCAAGGATGAAAACCCGAAAGAGCGACTTTGGCAAAAGTTAGAGCGCAAAAGGATAGAGTTAATACTCGAGCGAACTCGACCCGAACTACGTAAGGCCTAATTTCCATCTTTGGGATACGTAGAAAACTTCATCTCAAAGTTTGGCCATAACCATCTCCAACTCAACTGTCCTGACCATTTGTTTGATTGATTCATCTTTTTTTCGTCATCTGTTAGTTTGGTTATGTTTCCTCCATTTGGCAGAAGGGCCAGTTGCAAGACAGAGCAGTGATGGTGAATGCAGTTGTGGGCAGTTATGATCTTTTTGATTTGGGGTTGTATGTCTCGAGGACTGATCCCATGCGTGTTAGGTAATGACCGTTCCCAAAAATTGTTTTCAAAAGTTTTAATGAAGCTGATTTTCCCAAAATTTTACCTTTTCCAATACAGACCATTCTTTAGACCCAAAAAGGAAAATTTTCTGTGCTCACAACTTTAATTACATGATTTCAACACGAGTACATTCTCCAACTCTTAGGTTAAATCAAAGTTTTTTTTACATCATAAACACATGAAAAGAAAAGTTAGAGCAATAAACTAGGGGCACAAATGAGTCGGGTGATCGTCATCTACCTCTTGCTCGTACTCGCGAAAGTTTCTGTAGCCAAGGATGGACCAACCTTTGTCTCATACTCAAGCCAAGCCAAGCACTCGCTAGAAAAGGCATAACTGAAGCTAGAAGCAGGGGCCAGAAGCTCTCTTGTCCTCGAGGTAGTGAGGTATCAAGCCATGTGCAAAACACGAACTGGAAATGGAGCGAGGTATTCCATCCCTTCATCTGGATGGGTTTGATCACGCCTAAACTGGCGTCTAAACCGGAAAGAGAAGTAGAATACATAATGTGTAAGGCCGATCAACTATATACTCGGCTATTGGGACATGTTGTAGCCCATCTTGGTCAAATTAGGCTAGGGGCAATGCCAAGCGATATCAGGCGCAGATCTGCTGCACATCCAGTCGCACCACAATCCCTCTGAGGGAAAATCCACTAGCCATGGACAAAAGAAGTAAGATCTGGCCGAATATTCGGGGCAAGGGTCCACTACCTTCAACTTATCCATCAACCACGCCTAGGAAGGGATGAAAAATAAGAGAGATTAAAAAATAGAGAGATGTATGTTGAGAGGAAAAAATAAGGAAAGGGTTTCGAGAGAAAATAAAGAGTGAGTGCCAAAGTGATATAAGAAATCATAAATAAGATAGGGTGGGAAACAATACTTGGAGAAGCAGTGGACTCCCTATAAACCAAGTAGTCACGCGCCGATAGAAAGCATTTAAACCCATCAAAGTCTCGACCAATGCCAAACCTATGCAGCTCTTACCCTTCTTGAGGCATTAGGCCACTTCGATCAACCTAATGCTAGCTCCGTTACAACTAGTGGCAAGTAAAAAGTGTGCTAGTAAACATAAGTAGAGGGCATGTTGACGATAACATTGCCAAAGAAGGTCACGTCTGTCTCCAATGCTGGAAAATCGATGAATCAAGCTGGGTATATCCAACTTCCCATCACGAGCCAAGGACCGAGCCTCGTGTAAAGTAAGCCCACACATTTGTTCAAGGCCCATGTATTGCATAATCTCCTCATCGCGCTGGAACTCCATTAATGCTTGAAACTCTTCGAGCGTAGGACACATCTCTTGCGCTCCGAAGCGAAACACATGAGTAACTTGCTTCAAAGATAGAATAGCGGCATGAAGAAACGAAAAACAAAGTGAAGTACAGCCCAACGGAAAAAGAGCGTTTATACCAAAGCCACAAAAATTTACTTTTTCATACTGTCCAAAGTGGCCATCCAATCCTTGAGCCTCTCAGTAAGAAAATCTCCATTTTCAGAGAAAACAGCTAAAAAGATAGTATTCTATCGAAGAAGGAGCAAGAGAAGACCTTTATAGAGGATAAGGTTGTGTGGGTGGCTAACAGTTGTTGCCAGCTGTCCAGCCACAACTCTTGGCTAATCGGCCACCTTTCCTAGCTGCTCGTCCATTCTAGTGGCCAGCCAACCAACTATGCTGGCCAAGCAGTTATGTAGTAGTGTTATGGTTGGCCCTCTTCTTTTCTTTTTTTTCTTTTTTTTTTTTTTTTTTTTTGAGTCTTTTGTTTCTAGAAAGTGTAAATAGATGTGTTTAAATTATTTTAGGTTTGTTTTTCCTTTATTGAGTTGTATTTTGAATTTTGGTTAGTTAAAGGCTCAATATCCGGTTACAAACATCATTCAAAATATAAGCATTTTTAGTTTCAAAATTAGTTACATTTCATGCAAGTGAGGTGCCATTCTCGAGATGCTATGAAAAAAAAAAAAAAAAAAAAGTTCATTTATAAAACTATAGGGTTTTACCCTGATCATAGATTTTACAAAAGAGAATACAAGTGTTTAAAACAAAAGTAACAGACCTATCAAAAGCTATACAAAGTGTTAAACTACCAAAGCAAAAGAAAAGGGTGTACAAAAATCGGTGTCGGTCGTATAAAACACGTCGACAGGCCCTATTCGTCATCTTCCGATGAGGGGACTCAGGAACACTGTCACCATCGGCGCCGCTATCATCGGAGGAGTGGGACCTAGAGCCTGTATCATCCTCCCTGATATCTGATCTAGAGCCAGCATCATCATCATCACTCCCAAACTCAAAGAGCTTGCTCACCGAATTCTCAGTGTCACTGGTCTCGGCATCATCTCCGCTCAAACCGGCTCTGATGATGAAGAAGTCTCTTGCACCTAAGACTCCTCGCTCTGACCTCAGGCACCCCTACCTCTACCCCCGCCTTGCCATGAACATGAGCCTTCATACCTCTTCTTCCCATGGCCGGAGGGGGTGCTGTTGGCATCGTCCGTGCCGCAGGTGCAGGCAATGGTTGAAAACAAGAAACAGGAAATCAGAACAGAGTAGTGCAAAATCAGTATGAGTATGGCAAATCAGTACAGTATCAGTGCAGAATCAGCATGAATATGGAAAGTTAGTACAATGTGGTGCAAAACAGTATGAATATGGAAAAAGAGAATCAAATCAGTCAAATAAATGAGAAAGGTAGAATACCTTATAACTATGGAGAGTAAGTAATGTCTACCTCCTCCATACCATCTGAACCAAAGAGGCGACCAACTAAAGAAGGCCATCTACATAATCCATTAGCACCACCAAATGAGTTTGGGGCATCAATATTTAAAAAAGGGAGTGTGAAATGCAAACTGCTAAGCAAAGTGCATACTTGCTACACATCAAGGTCCCTGACGTATCTATGCTCCTTTTCCGGCTGCTCAATCGGAATCTAGTAGGCCGTTCCACTCGTCTTCTAACATGGGATCACAGTCGGAATCACGGGTAGACCGGCTACATGAACAGTGGAGGCAGCCCCTCCAGCATAAGGCTCAGCCGCAGGAACAGCACCTCTAGTAGCGGGTGCATTGGCAACGTCTCATGCGTGAGCTCCGGTCAGGGATAGCATCAAATGAGTCTAGATGAAGGCAACATAGTCCCCAACCCTACAGAATAGGTCGGCATCCTGTCTCGCCATAAACTACATGATGGCCCCAATAGGTAGACCACCGGCTGTCCTCATAGATAGTGGAGGCAAAACAGGAACAACAGGGGCAGGGGGACCCAAAGTTTGGTGCACAAATCTCTCTCCCAGGTACCAGGTCTGGCAGAAGGGACCCTCTAACAAGATCGGCAATCGGGAGGTGTCCCAATATCAAGCGTACTCATCCCGCGTCTCAGTTGGCATCACTGCCCACGGCTGCCACGCAATTTGCGAACAGAAAATTCATGATTATTAGTTGTCTCAATTGTTAGAGTGTGGATCAAAGTAGTAGCAATGGTGTAGACCGCCCGAACTTCCTCCGCGTGCCCCCCCCCTTTTGGAGAGTGCGCGAATTTGGGGTTCATAACTACTATAGTTTGGACTCCTGTCACGGTTCTATATCTAGTCTCATAAAGTGCAATGTAAGACCGATAAATCACCAAAGAGTCCAAATCCGGCAAATCGTTTTGGAAAATCGATTTTAATCAAGAAGTGCCAAACATGGACTGCTTTGCCAGATTATGGAGTCGCGACCTAAATATTTTATTTTGGGAAATATAGGAAACCTTGACTCGTGCCTAAGGCCACGTGTCCGTCCTCACCAAAGTTGCCTCGGCTCGGCAACTTGGGTACGAGAGGGGAAGGTCACGCAATGAGCACCCCCGCTAAACCGATCAAAGGGTCGGCCTCTATTAAACATGACATGTTGTTTTAAAAACACATGTGTTCTTATTCCGGTTCTTATCTAACTTACTACGTGATGCACATAGCATACAAGTCTAGACTAGATCGCCTAAATTGGAACAAAACAATTCAATGTTTGTTTTCGAAAATGGTTTGAATTTGCCACCTCAAGTGGGCTTAGAAATGCAGATTTTCCACCAAACAAGGTGGGCTTAAAACATGATGATTTGCCACTCCAAGTGGGCTTAAAACTCACATTTTGATGAATTGTTCCAATTCAAGCAATCAAGCCTCCACCCACAGGCATTCAAGCAGTTAAGCATATAAGCAAATAGCCTCATGGCAAGCATGCTATCATGGCAACACTCACACTCATGCAAGGATGCTAAAGCGAAAACACTTACAGTGTACTCCGAGTCAAAACAGAGAACTAGTTAGAAATCATGCATGATCCTAGCTATACTAGATGCCTAATGCAACACATGCAAAATGCAGCTAAATAGGCTCGGCTATCTAAAATGGCATATGAATGCAACACTTGATAACATGCTCTGAAACATGTATTCAAGTAGGTATTGAAATACGATGCAGTTTGAATAATACGTTGAGCCCGATGCATGCAAGACAAATGAATGATGCAAACATGGAAAGCATAAGGTTTGCTAATCGAGATATGCCCTAAACTAGCCATCAAAAGCTAATAACTAAAAAGGAAAAAGAAATGGGATTGGAAGACATGCACAGACGCACGCACCCTTATTACAACATTGCACCCTCTCGCAGGAGGGTCCAAATAAATAAGCTAACTAGCCACGCTAAGCTACTTATTACAAGTAAACTAATTAACTAACTATTCTAGCCAATTAATTGTTACAAACCAAATTGAATTCAATAACTAGCTAATTTAAGATAATTAAAATATTACAACACAGATTAAACTAATTAATTACAACACATGTAATTAACTACAACTAGTTAGACAAGAGGTAAAGATGGCCTCGCGGGCGAGGGAGGTATGCATGCTTGATTGCTTCCTCCCGAAAATCCACTGCCTTGCCTGAAGATGCCTCTGTTTGCATATCTTTGGACCTATGAAAATTGTGCCAACCTCTAGATTGCTTCTGACCCATCCCAGGAACATGCTGAGGGATGATCAGCCATGATTGGTGATTGGCCAGTACTAATGGCCGGTCGGCTGCTTTGGTGGCCGATCGGTTGCTGATTCCCTGAATTTTTCTTTTTGTTGCAACAGAGTACAAACAGACGCATGGCAGTGTATTTGCAAGGAAATATGTGTGCAACTACCCTCCTTATCATATCTCAAGCTCAAATGAGCATAGTACTCAGCTCTCAAGCCACCAACCATGCATCTCAATGCATGATGGCCGAAGGGTCAAGCTTGCACAATGTTAGTGAATGCACAAACGAGACTTGAAGAGTCGTCACCCTATCATGCATGATCAAGGGTGACAACGACTAAGAAACGCAACACGTTTCATCACTTTAAGTATGAAATGTACCACATTCCTTGTGTTTGGATTAACGTCCGATCCAAACACAATGCAATGCAAACAACATGCTCATCTTTCAATGCTAAAGTGGCATGCACAAGACTCTATCATGTAAGCAATGCATGCAAGACATGTTAAGGGGCTAAGAGCACTAAAGCAAGTGAAGAACATTACACATGAGGCATGCACTACAATGCTCAAATGATCAAGCCAGCCATGAACAGAGCTTAATCATGCCAAAACAATGGCACAAACTTGCTGGGATTGAAGCTCAAAAGACTAGACAAAAATGCACACAAAGTGGCACACAAGCAAGGCATAAGGCTCAACACTCAAAAGCACTTAGAGAGTGAAATATGTGAGAGTGTGACAGCAGTACATGCTCTGAAATTACATGCTAAATGATGCCATATCATGCAAACATCACAAACAAAGCATGTTTGAAGCCTCAAAACTCAGAACTAGTGAAGCCATTTATACTATAGCTATACAAAGCAAGCCCCGAAAGGCCAAAACCACTCAAAACAGTCCTTTAGCATGCTAAATCAGACCCAAAGACATGCTAAAGTGGAGCATACACATGCTAGATTAATAGGCTAAACCATCAAGTACATTAGGCTAGTGAGCAAGTTTACACTACAAGTGCAAGATGCAAGCAATGAGTGGCCAAACCAGCCAAAAATAGAGTTTAAACATGTTAAAATATAGCCAAAAACATACTCAAACTAAGCTAAGACAAGTCACAAAAACATATTACTTTGCAAGGCTAACTAGGCATAGCATGGAGAGACAAGAAGGGGAGGCCACCCCCTCCTATTTGGGACCTCAAAACAAGTTTTCTACCACTGAAATTCCTCTAGAATTTAGTGGTTAAAGGGCCAAAAAAAAGGTTGCTTGAAATGCTCTAAAAGATGGTTCAACACTTAGTAAATGAGCAACAAAGGAGGGTGGACCACCCCTAACTCCAACAAGGACTCAAACCAACATTTTTAACACTTAAAAATAGAGGTTTTTTTAGTTGGAAGGTAAGCCTAAAGCATCATGAAAAATGGCCAAACACTTGATCAAAACCAAGCTTAAAGAGGGAAGACACTTACCCTTGTAGCACAGCAGCAAAACAATAATCACTGAGCCAAAAATCAACCTTCAATAGCCCAAATGAGACTCTCAAGCACCTCAGCAACAAGGTAATGGTGTTTGGCTAAGAGGTTGTGTACAAAGGTGCAGAGAGCACTCACTTTCAAGCAATATTGCACAATATATATAGAGAGAGAGAGAATTCTAGAGAGAGAGGGAAAATTTAGCTCCAAATTTTTGGAACCCTCAAATAGGGAAATGGAGCTCCCCTTATATAGGAAATGCAAGCAAAAAGCTTGCTTCATCCCTCCATACACGTGTATGAAGGAAGAGCACAATGTTCAACAGCTGGAACAGTTGGCACCAAAAATATCTTCAAAAGCCAAAAAAAGGGCCTCGGCCAAAACCTATGGCCGACCGGCCATTAAAGAGGCCGACCGGCCACCACTGATGGCCGATGGAAGCATGGCCCAGCTGATGGGTTGTAGGGCTGGCCGGCAGACCACCCTCTTCCCCTAGAAGCAAAGATGCATGCCCTTGGTCCATAACCAAGCACAAAACAGACAAGTTGAGAGGCTCCAAGGCAAGGCACACAATCGACACCTTCAGGAACTCAAAATGAACATGAACATGGATGATCATCGAGTGTTCAAACGATGACGTCCAAGTCTTGAGGACGGTCAAAAATGGGGTGTCTAAAAATGGAAATAAAGCAGAAGTGAGTATGGGTTTCAGATTACCTCACGTATTGCCACTGTATCAAAGAATCAGCGGTAGTAAACAAAGACAGTATCACCGCAGCACCAGGGATGGCACCTGCCATCGTACCGCCAGGAGTAGGGCACAACAGCCTCCATCTCATCCATTGGCATAGGGGCAAGGGCAAGGAAGTACACATAGACCCAGAGCTGTAAGAAAAGATCAGTTTATGAGTCAATAGGTAAAAACAGAGATAAAGATAGAAAATGCAAAACAAAAAGCATAATGTACAAATAGAATTTGAAAGTGAAAGTGTAGTGTGTACCTTCCAGGCCCTCCAGTATCCCCCAACCTTGTTCTCCTTTTGCAGGAACCAAAGTTCATGTACCCGTATAGGGTGGTGAGGTCAGCATCTCCCCACTCATAGAACAGCACTCGGGGCAGGACCAAAAAAGCGCTCAGCAGGTACAGACCTACGATATTCCACCAATTTGCAAACAATGTGGTACCAAGAAGATAAATGAGGAAGCCCCGGGTGTACTGCTTAATCTCTTCCTGAGTCTCCGGACGGCTCCTATGGAAGTGCTCGTAGAACCAACTATATTTGACCATGGCCGGCCTATCCAAAGGAGGGCGTGCTCTGAGCAGATGAATCCAAGCCACCTCCCACTGGCCCATATCAATGTCAAAGGGGATCGGATCACCCTTACCTATAGCCCCGTGATCATAGATAAGTCGTATGGGGTCAATGTCATCTCCCCGGTGGAAGAGAAGTGAAAGGAGTTGGTGGGTGTCCCACCATCTCTCCACCAAAGCCCCAAGTAAGATCCGACTAGCCTCATCAACTAGGAAGCCCTAAGAAGAATAGGCCGAAGCCTGCCTCATCAACCAACTCTCTGACTTGAGCAGAAAGCTCCTGATACCATTCTCTAGGCATTGCTACCCTGTAGCCTCTCCGGGATAGAGCATCACCCTGTATTAAAAGAGAACAATATGTCAGACGCATAATAAAATAAAAGACTATAATGAAATGGCAAAGAAATTAAAGTACGTAAAAGCAAAGTTTCTTACCTCAGTGGCGTTGTGGGAGAGATGAAAGGCACGCTCCCTCAAGAGAAAATCCTCAGGCATGTCTCTGACGAAGTCCTTGAATTACAGCATGCCTACAGGGGCCATTGCATGTGTATATGGGTGATAAGTAGTGGGATCGAAGGGCCTTACCCTCAATGGTAGCAGCTCAGGCTCATGCTCTAGTGGATAGATCTCCTCCGCTGTGATGTTAACGGCGATGTCCTCCGCCGCTCCGCCTGTCTCATCTAGCACTAGTATCTTGGGAGGGCACTATCATGTGGGATGTGATTTGCTATCGAGCAATATAGTAGTGGTGAGAGAAAATGAGTAAAATGAGGAAAATAGGTGTCAAACCTGAAAAGTCAAACCCTAGGAAAGAGAAAAAGAGAGAAAGAGTCAAAACCTGGGGAAAAGTGCAAATTCCAAGGAAAAACCTTTGAGAATGAGCCCAAAGCAATGAAAAATCCAACAACTCAGCCAAAACAAAATCCAATTGGTTCAAAACGTAGAGGGCCATAGGGGTTTTACGAAAAAAGTTTACATGGGGGGTGGGTAACACGAATAAAGCGCAAATCTAAAGAGAGAGCACCTAGAGAGAGAGGGATAGTGTTTTCGGTGGGTGTAAGTCTGTTAGAATGAGCCAAAGTGTTGTTTAAATAAGCCACAGGCCGAAATGCCCTTTTTACCCCCAAAACTGCATTGGGTGGCCGACCGAGAATCTATTGGTCGGCCAACTCCTTAAGTAGTCCAGGGTTGATTTTTGCTAAGATCCTGTATATTCTATACATAAAGGGTCTTGTGTTCATCCTAAAGTGGAAAAGTGAAGGGTTTGGGTTTGTTTCTACTTCAAAAAATTCCAAAATGTGATTCCGGGTGTGCGGTTTCAAGTTCCGTCGTTTCTTCGAAGTAGGAAAATGCCCCGCTCTCAAGCTTGAGCAAGTTGTATATTTTTAATTTTTTTTGCATTTGAGGACCTCCGAATGGTAAATCAGAGATCCTTATAAGGCACTTTCATAATACTGCTTTCTATTTAGCTTTTCATTTCTGTTGTCTATCATGTTACATGGAACGTGCATCGTATCATATTTCCTATCAATTATATCGCATTATGTTACATCTATGTGCACCGTCGTGCTTTTTGATTTATTGACCTCCCCATTTCGCGTGAATGCGATTTGGCTTGTACCACTCTTATCACGTGAGTGTGATTTGGATTGCACCCTCCACCCTTTCTATGCGAAGCATAATTTGGCATGGAGCTTTTCCCCTTTCCACGCGAAGCGTAGTTTGGCTTGTATCCTTCCCCTTATCGCGTGAGTGCGATTTGGCTTGTGCCCATCCCTTTATCACGTGAGTGTGATTTGGCTTGCACCCTCCACCCTTTCTACACGAAGCATAGTTTGGCAAGGAGCTTCTCCTTTTTCTACGCGAAGCGTAGTTTCTCTAGTATCCTTTCCCTTATCGTGTGAGTGCAATTTGACTTGTACCCCTCCCTTTATCATATGAGTGTGATTTGGCTTGCACCGTCCACCCTTTTAACACGAAGTGTAGTTTGGCATGGAGCTTTTTCCCTATCTACGTGAAGCGTAGTTTGGCTTGTATCCTTCCCCTTATTGCGTGAGTACGATTTGGCTTGTACCATTCCCCTTATCACGTGACTGTGATTTGGCTTGCACCCTCTACCCTTTCTACGCAAAGCATAGTTTGGTATAGAGCTTTTTCCCTTTCTACGCAAAGCGTAGTTTGGCTTGTATCCTTCCCCTTATCGCGTGAGTGCTATTTCGCTTGTACCCCTTCATTTGTCATGTGAGTATGATTTGGCTTGCACCCTCCACCCTTTCTACGCGAAGCGTAATTTGGCATGGAGCTTTTCCCCTTTGTACATAAAGTGTAGTTTGGCTTGTATCCTTCCCTTTATCACGTGAGTGCTATTTGGCTTGCACCCCTCCCCTTATCACGTGAGTGTGATTTGGCTTGCACCCTCCATGCTTTCTTCGCGAAGCAAAATTTGGCATGGATCTTTTCCCCTTTGTACACGAAGCGTAGTTTGGCCTGTATCATTCCCCTTATCGTGTGAGTGTGATTTGGCTTGTACCCCTCCCATTATCACGTGAATATGATTTGTCTTGCACCTTCCACCCCTTTCTGCGCGAAGCATATCTTGGCTTGCACCCTCCTCTCTTTTTGCTCGAGGTGTAGTTTGGTATGGAGCTTTTACCTTTTCGTGTAAAATGCGTTAGGTTGCTCTTTTACTCAGTTAGAACCTTCCCTCTCTCTGTATGAAATACGGTGAGATATGCCCATTGGTTGCACCATTTTCCCTTATTGCACGTGAAACGTGTTTGAAATTGTTGTTTGCTTAGATTTGGTTTGATTTAAAGCTGGAGGCTTGTTTCATTTATATGCTTTCATCTTGTTATTGCTCATTGCATTGTCTTGCATGATCATGGATTTTCAAAATAATCGGCTTTGTGAGGCGTGTAAGTCAAAATTTCCAATACATTGCATTGTGTATCATTTGCATCTTTCCCTTAAACTACGCTAGTTTGATTCCTTGCAAAAGGATATGTACGCAACTTTCGAGTTCAACCAATTGCATTTACATTTTGTTTGATTGCCCAAGTCTTGTAGCCTTGTCAAAATGGATCGTCTATGATCTTTGATATTCACTCACGTCATTTCATGACTTCGAGCTTTGTCAAAAAAGGACAACTGTAGACACCCCATTTTTTACGGTCCTTAAAACTTGGGGGCCTTACGCTAAACAGTCGATGATAAAATGTTACGTTGTACCATCGCTCAATTTCTTCAGCAAAAGGCTACAATTTTTGAACTTCAGAGCCTAAACCTTGCACCACCTTTGGACCAAAACCTATTTTTTTCTAGCCTAACCCCCCCAGAGGCCTACTGCCCAATAATTGGTTGGCAGGCCATTTTTGGTTGGCTGGCCGGCCATGTTTCTTGGCAGGCAGATATTTTATAGCCAGTTGTCCCCCCATGTGCATGCCTTGCACTAACTGGCTTATTACAGATATTTCTGACATTAGAAAACTTTCTTCTATAAGTACTTGACCATCCCTGATGGTTTTAGGTTAGAAAAAAAAATTTCAAGAGCCAAAACTTGTTCAACACACTACCCCTCTCTCTTGCAAATATACATACACTCTCCATACACTTCCTAAACCAAAAACTTGAGGCTTCTTGATGAGATTCTTGATGTTAGACTTATTTATTTTGATGATTTATTTAATTATGTTTTAATTTTTTTGAAAGAGAAAAATAAAATCCGAAATTTATTTTGATTCTATTTTTCTCTTTCAAATAAATCAAAATTTATTTTAATCAAAATTTATTTTGATGATTTATTTAATTATATTTTAATCAAAATTCATTTTGATAATTTATTTGAAAGAGAAAAATAGAATCAAAATTTATTTTGTCCAATTATTTCTCATCTAAACCTTTAACCTAAATGTTATTCGAATGTATTTAATATTTGATTAAATCAGGAGTTCAAACAACCCAAAACAAAGTTTTAAACATCCTAGCACAGCAGCAGGCCAAAAAGTTCAAAAGGTTCAAGTGGAAGATATTCAAATTAGTAATGATGGAAGTACAGCGGCTATAAAGGTTCAAAAGGCCAAAAGGTTCAAAAGGTTCAAGTGGAAGATATTCAAATTTGTAATAATGGAATGGAAGATATTCAAATTTGTAATGATGGAGTGGAAGATATTCAAATTGGTAATGATAGAAGTACAATGGCTATAAACAGCTATAAATTCAAATGAATATAATGGTTATAAACGGCTATAATTTTCATTATATATACCAAAGCCTCAAATGTAAACAAGTTACAAAAATAAACCTGAAAATATTCTTTGATCTATAATCACTCACATCCTCTCTCAGAAATTATACACTGAGCCTTATAGTATTAAGCTCATCTTTCTTGTGTGAGATTTACAAAAAAGTCAAAGCTTCATTTTATATATCTATCTTTGAGAGATATTTATTGTAAGCTTTCTTTGAAAGTAAAAATATCATTTCATCTTGTAAAAGTATTGCAAACACTGTGTTATTCAAATCTTGAGAGTGATTGTGAATCACCTAAGATTTGCAAGGGTTTGGACTTGTGAAGTCTGTATAAAATCCGTGGAGGATTGTGTTAGTCAATCTTCACTGTATTTAAAAGATATTAATTCTATTGTGTACAAAACAACAATTAGAATTAAAGAAATAAAGAAAAGGAGAGAATATGTTTGATTACAAAAATCAAACACGAAATAAAAATAAATAAATAAATAACAGATTTTATTTTGTTACAAAAACAAAATTAAAATCTGATTAAATAAACAAATTAAAAACAGAATAAAATTAAACAACTTACTTGGTTAATTTCTTTGAATGATTTTTGAAATGATCTTACCACAAACAATACTACAAATTGTTTGCCTTACGAACACACTAAGTGTTTACACTCTTTCTTTCGGAATAAAAATGAAAATAGAATTATAGAGAGGATGGAGTACTAAAATTGGAGTTAAAAATCCAAATGGGAATATATAGATGTATTGGTGGTATTGGTTTTGAATTGAGCAGTATGAAACTGGTTTTGAATTTGAACAAATACCAAATAAGTTTATTTAGGAAGGGCCCTGTTTGGATGAGCATTAAATCCAAACTAATTTAATTTGGATAAACAAAAATCCAAACCAGTTTATTTGAATTAAATTCAAATGTTTTTAAAGATTAGTATTGGGCGAACACAAGCCCACAACCTCACCACACACATGTGCGTTGCCCCACCAGCCCGGCCAGGACGGGGCGGCTGCAGTGCAGCAGGCGTGGGCGAACAAAGCAACCCAACCTCACCACCACACCCTCCAATGCCCAGCCGCCGGCCGGCCAGGCCGGCGTGAACAGCAGTGTAAGGTGGTGCCAATGGGTCTAGCCCATTTTGCCCATAACCTCTCCCTCTAAAACACTTAGTACCAAACCCATGCCTTATAAACCCTCTCAAAACCTCCCACCAAATCAATGTGGGACAAGCCTTATTCAACCTTTAAGAATTTCAAAACTCCATTTCCATGGAGCATACTTTGGCTTCAATTTCCCATTCACATGGTTTTGAGTAACCAAATATACCACGTGAATCATAGAACACGTTACCACTTTGACCCGTGTAAATCGATGCAGGGCCCCACCTAAAATTAGACCAAACTTAGGAAAAAATTCGGTTTTACCCAAAATTTTATAACCATTTCCAACAATCCCCACATGAATGGAATTTGAAGACAATGCAACAATATAAATATCGAACCTTCCCTAGTGATAACCTATCGGACTTCTTGGCTAACCAATGGGCCGCGATGCCTTGAATTGTTAGACAATAGATTTCACACAAAATATCTTCTAACACATCGTGGTTCTCCTTTATGTGTTCATTTTAGAATGTAGCCTCTTTCATTCTCATAGAACCGCCCCATTCAACACTCATATAGGTGATTCTTATTTTGAGTATCTCCTTATACTCATCTTGATTGTATGCCTTAATCAAGATATAAGTAATCATTAAAAGCAAAGCTTATCCTTATACCCTACGGAACAAACATATGTTGCGATATCACTCTCACCATAGGAATGGGTAGAATTTAAATCCTTGGTGATTTGCCATACATAACTTAGTTGTCCCTTTGAACTTAGTTCTTGGGATCTCATATAAGTAGGGTTACCATTATGGCGACTCTTATGTAATAGGCTTTAATCCCATTCCTTCGATGAACTATACACTAGCTCTTTTGTCAAACCTTTTGTTAACGGATCCGCAATATTCTCTTTAGATTTTATATAATCTATTGAGATTATTCCGTTTGACAACAATTGACTATCACAATGAATGCAAATACTTATCTAAAGCAATAAATTCCATTGTGGAGCGATGCAAGTTTGTTTCATATCCACTTGTGGATTTTGAATCTTTAGTATTCAATTAGCATCACAATAACCTTCAAGTTCAAACCATGATCACGGTGAATCTTAGATATCTGATCGCTTCCAATGGTCTTCTCCGGGGTTACTAGTGTACCTACTCAATTTACTGATAGCATAAGCTATATCAGGACGAGTACAATTCATTAGGTACATTAGGCTTCCAATGATTTGGGAGTATTTTAACTGAGACATTGCATCACCTCTATTTTTTGATAAATAAAGGCCGATGTCTCTGTGTGTCTAGCTAAATACAAATCATCGTTAATAAATTTATCAAGAATTTTCTCAATATAATGAGATTGAGATAATGCATATCCGTCAGATGTTTTAGTAATTTTCATTCCTAATATAACATCTTATCTTTCATATCAAATCTTTTGTTAAGCATTTGCTTAGTTGATTTGATCATGTTTTGCTTCCAATGATAAGCATGTCATCCACATAAAGACAAACTATGACATATCCGTTCTTAACATAGGCGCATTTGTCACATTCATTTATCTTAAACCCATTAGTAAGCATTGCATGATCAAATTTTTCATGCCATTGCTTAGGTGCTTGTTTTAATCCATAAAGGGATTTTACTTTCTTTTCTTATACTACAAACCCTTTGGGTTGTTCCATATAGATCTCTTCATTTAGATCATTAACATCCATTTGATGTATTTCTAAATTAAAAAACGGCTGCTATATAATAAGCATGCGAATAGATGTTATTCTTGTCAGAATATGTGTCAAAATAATCCAGACCTTCCTTTTACCTTTAACTACAAGTCTTGCTTTATACTTGTCAATTGAACCATCTGCTTTTCATTTTCTCTTGAATATCCATTTATATCTAAGAGGTTTAGAACGAAGATCCACCAATTCCCAAGTATGATTTTGCATAATGGATTCAATTTCATTATTTTGAGGTTCATTTTCTAACAAGTATGGACCAAAGGATTTTGATGTTCTTGCTCTCTTACTTCTTCTTGGTTCATCATTAGTTAAATCTGGTTGAGACCATTACTAGTCTCTTGTGCTTGATTGTCATTAGTCTCTTGACTTTGTGTACAATCATAAGTTCTTTTGTGAACTTAATTCTGTCCTTTCTTGTAAGGAAAGACATGTTCATTCCTTGACTCTATAATAGTGTTCACATTTATATCTAACCAATAAACACACATTTGGTCCAATCTTAGTCTTTTTAGGAACAGGGACTTCACCTTTTGACAAACACACGCACTCTTTCAAGTATTTGTAGGAAGGTGATCGACCTTTCCATAATCGATAAGGAATGCTTTTGTTTTTCTTGTGGGATATTCTATTAAGAACATAATTAACTTAGTAACATGGCATTCATCATTTCTTTTAGAGTTCTATTCTTCCATTCCATTTCTTTGTGGAGAATAATGAATAATGCCATGTTGTGCACAAAATTCATTTAATGGTGCATCATATTCACCACCCTATCACTTCTAACCATTTTAATGGTTTTACTAAGTTGATTTTCAACTTTGTAGAGTTTAAACATTTCTAAGGCTTCATCTTTACTTCTAAGTAAATAAACATAACAATATCTTGTACAATCATCGATAAATGTTATGAAATACTTTTTGCCTCCTCTAGTTTGAATAAATTTTAGATCACATACATCATGAATTAATTCTAGAGGTTTTTCTTTCAACCGATTTAAATGGAGCCTTAGTTAGTTTTGCTTCTACACAAATTTCACATTTATGATTAGGATTAATTTCAAACTTTGGTATATAATCCAAACCAATTAATCTCATAAAGCATCAAAATTCACATGTCCTAATCTACCATGCCATAAATTTGACTCAAGAATATAAGCAAAAGATGTGTTATTCTCATTCATAGCAACTTTTGTCATTACATTAAGTTTAAAGAGACCATCACTCATGTATCCCTTACCAACATACATACCACTCTTTGTTAATACAAACTTATCACTCAAAAACAAGCCTAAAACCATTTTTACTTAACAAAGAAAACTAAATTCTTGTTGTTGAGGATGTCATCTTCAAGATCACTTTCCTTGTCCAGCCATAGTAGAAGTAGAAGAATTTCCCATAAAAGTTGCTCACCATTTATTGTAGGTAGTGAACATCTTCTTGTCCGCACAAATGTGGTCAACCCACCACTCTTTGGGATTTCCAACCAAGTTAGCCTCGGTTGATGTCATTCATTGATGTAATCCAATTCATCACATTGGCTGATTGGTGGTCTTCTTACTTGTACTTCCATGATCCTTCTTAGATAGCATTTTCCTTTGAACTTCTTGTTGCCCTTGTTGTTGCCTTGTTTAGGACCATCTCTTTGTTATGTGGTTTTTGAACTTGTTCAACTATATTATATGGACTCAAGCCTTGGACTCAATGGGTTTTCCCATGCCTCTTGTCGACCTTCGGTTATCTTCCTCAATTCTTAATCTTACAATTAACTCATCCATGGTCATCTCTTTGCGTTTATGTTTTAAATAATTTTTGAAATCTTTCCAAGCGGGTGGTAACTTTTCCACCAAAGCGACTTGAAAGGAAAGACTCGCTAAGACATACCGAATGAATATCATGCAAAATTATCGAAAATTTTGAACTTGAGATATTACATTACAAAATCAAATTTCTTTGTTGTATTTCTTCTCCAAAGAATCCCACAATTCTTTATGTTGTCAAGGCCATTTAGGATGTAGTTTATGTTTCCAAGACAACTTTCACTTTCACCCTCTTTAAGTAGCCTCTTCATGGAATTAAGAGTTGTAAGATAGCCATCTCTTAAACTTTTCCCCATGATTGATTGGTACATGAACATGGTTTGTTGGTGTAACTAATCTCGATTACAAAAATCAAAATTAAAACACAAATTAATTTTCTAGTTACTAAAGCCGAAAATAAAATATAACACAAAATAATTTTATTTTCCTTGTTACTAAAATAAAATACCAAAATAATTTTCAATACCAAATAATATAATTGTTAATGACAACTAGTTGTCAAAGAAAAGAGATGTATATTACTACTATAAGGACTATTTGTTTTTCCAACAATATTTCTTTGAAAAAGAAAATTAAATACAATGAAGATACCAAAAAGGAATCTTAAGATTGTTAGTCAATCTTCAAGATATTAATTCTATTGTGTACAAAACAACAATTAGAATTAAAGAAATAAAGAAAAGGAGAGAATATGTTTGATTACAAAAATCAAACACGAAATAAAAATAAATAAATAAATATGATTTTATTTTGTTACAAAAACAAAATTAAAATCGATTAAATAAACAAATTAAAAATGTAATAAAATTAAACAACTTACTTGGTTAATTTCTTTGAATGATTTTTACGATCAAGTCCTGGGCGTCTATCTCCCAAGATGAAATGATCTTACCACAAACAATAGCGGCACTTACAAATTGTTTGCCTTAAGTGTTTACACTCTTTCTTCAGAATTATAGAGAGGATGGAAATTGGAGTTAAAATCCAAATTATATAGATGTATTGGTTTTGAATTGAAATGTTGGTTTTGAATTTGAACAAATACCAAATAAGTTTATTTCCGGAAAGGGCCCTGTTTGGATGAGCATTAAATCCAAACTAATTTAATGATGAACAAAAATCCAAACAGTTTATTTGAATTAAATTCAAATGTTTTAAAGATTAGTATTGATTTTGGGTCCAGCCCATTTTGCCCATAACCTCTCCTCTAAAACACTTGGCACACCCCAAGTACCAAACCCATGCCTTATAAACCCTCTCAAAACCTCCCACCAAATCAATGTGGGACAAGCCTTATTCAATCTTTAAGGAATTTCCACCAAAACTCCTTTTCCATGGAGCATACTTTGGCTTCAATTTTCCATTCACTCGGTAATGGTTTTGAGTAACCAAATATACCATGTGAATCACAACGCGGCATAGAATGCGTTACCACTTTGACCAATTAGACCAAACTTAGGAAAAAAATTCTGGTTTTACCCAGAATTTTATAACCATTTCCAACAGATTGCTCCATTTGTAAAGAGGTTGCTAGCACCCCTGTGAAGCTAGAAGATAGTGGAAAATCTCAAGTGAAACTTGAGGAGTGGATGTAGACTTGGTTGAAGCCAAACCACTATAAATCTGTTTGTCTTCTCTTCCCTAATCTCTTTACTTTCCTACTACTGCTATAGCTATCTAATATTTATGTGTTAATCATTTGATTTACCCTGTATGTTAGGTATACTTCATTATTATTTTGCTTGATCATTTACTGCTAAGTTCATCATTGTGCTTGTTAATAATTTGTTGTACTAGTAGTTAATTTTATTGGGGTATTATTATTTTTAATTTATAGAAACCTAATTTACCCCTCCCCCCCTCTCTTAGGTTGCTTTTTAGGTAACACTTGAGCCTAAATTTTAGCTCTTGAGAGTGTTTGCCTTGTGATTTGCTTAACCAAGAGTATCTCCTCTTCAAGAAGTATAACTTTTGCCATCTTTTGCCTTGTTTACACTACTTTTCTCTTCTCTTTTCTTATTGTTTATACACTATTTTGAACTAGCTTTAAGTGCTGAAACTTGTGATTTAAAAGCTCCCAAAAGTGGAGGGGTTAACCACCCTTTCTTGAACCTTATCCCATAGCTTATATCCTCGTTCTTCCCATTTGTTTATTTACTTTTAGCTACTATTTTTCAGATTTTATTTTAGCTTGAAAATGTGGTTTTGAGTGACCAAAAAGAGGAGGGGTTACCCCCCCTTCCTTAGGCTTGTCGATTGTTTGAAACATCTTGGTCTTAGCATCTTTTTCCTTACTTTTTCCACTTCAAAAACTGAATTTTTAACACTGTTTTAGGGTTGTTTCAGTGCTATTATGTCTGTTTAAATATGCTTTAAATATTATAGATGTGTTATTGTAAGTCCTTATGGGTGTAGCCTTTAATCCATTTGAGTTGATAGTCCTTTCTTACATCTTTTTTTTTTTTTTTTATAGCTTTCATATATGTTCATACACTTGCATTCACCTTTGCATAATCATCTCTACAACTTCCGTCCATTCTTTGTTCATTTTGATTAAAGAGTTGTGTTTAACAAAAGGTTATTGTTCAAGCATAAGAGAGAGACATTCCATGCTTAATGGTTTAATTTCTTCGGAGGTTCATTACTAAGGCATTACATCTCTCTTATACTGAGCATAATTTCTTGTTTGTGATTTCTCTTTATCACCGGTGCATTTACTTCTAAGGGACTAACTTTCTAGTTAGACCGTTGGAAATCACCAATGAAAGTGTCGTTATTGCTTGTTATCAAGTTTGGATTTAGAGTCATTATCGCTCACTATGAGTTTGACTACTCATTATCGCTCTCTTTGAGTTTCACTTAGAATTCATTATTGCTTGTAAATAAGTTTGCCTCTTCCTTTATAATTTCCCCCATAGAAATTGGCTTGAAAGGCTTATTTCTCGGGTTAAGTCAATGCTTGATATTCTTTATTGCTTTTGGATTTAGTGCACGTAATTATCACTTTTGGACAAAATGAAGAAAATATAAGAAATGGAAAGGTAATGTAAAAAAGGACTAATAAAATTGGAGTCAAAGATGTAAAAAAATAAAAATAAAAATTGAGTTGGGTTCAATCGGACATTATATTGAACCTATTGCATCTCGAACCATTACATACTCTGAGTGATGTTTGATGATTCAAGAAGCAATGTCCATCCCTTTCCTTGAGGTAACTCTATGATAAGGAAGAGGTGTTGTTGGTCTTTCATTTCCCTCTATTAAGTTTTTGTCCTATCAATTCAAAGATCATCACGGAACAAACTTGCGACGATTGATGATTTGTGAATCGAATCTACTCCTCCTTGATCATCTTCATAATAGGGAGAGACAAAAAGGATAAACATCCCCTAGAAATACTCTGTTTTTGCTCTGTTTCAATTCTGTAACAACAAGGCAGAACCCAAAATAGTGGCCGGCCGGCCATCTTTCTGTCCGGCCGACCACTCCTCAAGGTTGGTCCGGCCACCATTGTGTATGCAAGCAGTGTCATTTTTGTGCCAGAACAGAGCAGAAGCTGAGGCAAAAACATAATAATTTTCTGACTGCAAACAGAACAGATTCTTGCAGCAAAGCAGAGAGGTTTCCAAAAAGATGTTCTTGTTTGTGTGCCTGCACCTCTTCGCTTCATGTAGTCCTTTAAATTAATGCTTTAATAGTAGTTTGTTGTACTTAATTAGTAGCTTCACTCAAATTTGTAATAGCTAATTAATTTAGTTAATTTATTTAGTATTTGTAATAATTAGTTTAACATTCGGACCCTCTTCCTTTTGCTGTCTTGCTTATGATGGTTGCATGTAGTATCATATTTTCGTTCCATGTCATTGTCCTACTTAAATATCCAGTTTTGCATACATCGGGTTCGGTTCATCATTCTAAACATTGTAGTCATTTCATACTTACTTGAATACATGCGCTATCGTATGCTTTGAGTTGAAGTCATATGTCATGTTAACAAACCGAACCTAGTAGTTGCATTTTGTATGTGTTGCATTAATCACTTACATATTAGAGCATGTATTTTTCTAACTATTTCTTCTATTTTGGCTTGCCTCAGCTGAGTAGTAGGTGAACATTTTTGCTTTAGCATATTACATGTATGTTTGTATTGCCATATTAAGCATATTATTATGAGGCTAAGTAATTATTTGACATGTCTCTTTGAACGTCGGTGGATGAAGGTTATTTTGCTTAAATTGGGATGATTTAATTAATGTATATATGAGCTCGCTTTTTCAAGTGGCACATATTCAAAACTCTTTCCAAAATGAACATGAAATCAAAGCATTCCAAAGTGAGTGAAATAGTCTATACTTGTGTGCCTTACATAGTAAGTTAGCACTAATAATCAGAACAAGAGCATATAATGTATATAAAAATCACATCATGATTAGTAGAGGCAGATTTTTGATCGGGTGAGTGAGATGCTCAATTCATGACCTTCCTCTCTCATACCTAAGTTCCTAAGTCAAGACACTTTGCTTATGAGGGACAAGTGACCTTTGGCACGAGTCACGGATTTCCTAAATTTTCTAAAAATATTTAGGTGGAGACTTTGAAATATGGCAATGCAGTCCATTTTTAGCATCTCTATTTGTAAATTGATTTTTTAAAGATTTGCCAAATTTGGAATCTCATTTATGTTTTTCTATTTCACATTGCACTTGTGAAACCAGATTCAGAACCATGGGAGTCGGAACTGTAGGGCTATCGTATCCAAGGAAACTAACCTCTCCAAGGAGCATGAGAAACAAGCAACACTACAATTTTAAGTTCCATAATTTTATCACAATTCATATATTAATTTTTAATTTGTCACATTTTCAATCAAGTAACTTTCAATCTTCTTGCTAGAGTTACAAACTTGGGCAATTTCAGCCCAAGTAACTCAAGTCAAGCTTTTAATTTTTTAAAGATTGGACAACATAATTTTTAATTCGTTGAGGATCCATGTAGAAATTAAAAAATTCAAATTAAATTTGAGAAGACTTGGCCAAAGGAAAAATTATTGGTATTTTTGAAGTACTGTGTGTCCATACTCCTTCATTAATCATCTTTCACTATAACCCCTCATATGTCTCAATCACCCAATACAAAATCATAAGTTCCACCTTCTCTATTAATCATAATACCCTAGAGCACTACGGCTGTACTCCAAGAGTACCCAATAAGACACTAAATAATATGAGCAACAGAAACAAAATTATATATGTAAATATTTAAAATTATCTGCTAATTTATTTTTTTGAATAATAAATAAAATTAATTCAAAATTTAATATTAATGAACAAAAGCAAAAGCAATATGCTTAAGTTGTTACAATAGAATTTTTTAAATTTTTTTTTTAAAAAAAATGCACTTTTTAAAACTGGATCATCCATTATGTTGATTAAAAAAAAAAACCTTATATTTTATAATGACGTAAAATAATTTAAACATGAATTTTTAGAAATTATTTTTAATTTAAAAAATTGCAATAAAATATTTATACAGAATAAAAATAAATTTCTTACAAAATAAAATTATCTTAACAAAAAAAAGGTAATAAGAAAAGTTAGAATGGTATTCTCATTTGATTTGAAAATAATTCTAAATGATCAATAAATTATCAAATATAACCCTCATTTTTTTTTTAATAGAAAAAAGTTTCACGAAGCATCACTTTTAATTGAAAAAGAATGTTTCTTTCTACTCGGTTTTAGTAGAAGTCAACTTTTAGCAATTTGAACCAAAAATATTTTCATTTTTTATTTTAATTTGTTTACTTGACAATTGAGATTAAAAAAAAAAAAAAACTTATGAAGATTCACCATGTTTGGCATACTAAAAAAGTCTAGATGAATAATAAATTATCATGTGTATCCCCATTTTTTTATTATAAAAAATGTTTAACCAACTACTACGTTTTAATAGAAAAATAGCATATATTTCTATTTGATTTTAGCAAAAGTTACTTCTTAACTATTTAAGTGAATTTTTTAAAAATTTCAATTTGATTAATTGACAATTGAGATTAATTTTTTCTTTTTTACAGAATCCACCATGTTTGGCAAGTACTATAAAGATTTTCATTTTCTTAAAGTTTTTTCTCTTTTGTTAATTAAAAATATATATATTTTTTATTTAAAAAAAATATTGTTCAGGGCCTTGTAGTTTAGAAGGATATACTTTTTTTATATATATAAAATTTAAAGCCAAAAAACATTAAAAAAAAATTAAAATATAAACTTTTAATGGTGATTAATAATTTGAAATGTGTATTTAATAACATATTATATTTAGACCAATAATATTATGACTCATCATCGTGGCACATGTGAACATTGATCTCGTTCTAATTATTAATGTAATTTAAAGAACAATTTAAATTTAAAATTTTATTTTGTAATTTAATAAAGGAAGTATAATTTCAGGATTAAATATTGATCTCATTCTAATTATAATAACATAATTTAAAAAATAATTCAAATTTAAAATTTTCTTTTTAAAATATAAAATTAATTTATAGACCAATCATATTGTGACACATATTAACAAAAATTAAACAAAACCAAAAAAATTAGAAAAAAAGAATTATAACTTTGAGCCTTAATAAGATGATCACGTTTTACAGTTATAATAATATATAGATAATTAAATTTCACATAATTTTGATATGATTACAATTTTATTTTGGACTTTTCATATAAATATTTTCAAAATTTTAAATTATATGGAACGGATGAATTAGTAGTTTTATAATATTTGTATTTCTTAATTTTTAAAATCATTAAATTGGCAATTTTATATTAGTTTTGGAGCTCTCATAATTTTTCCTTTTGGATTTTTGTGAGAGAGAATATATTTTGACAAATAAGAAAGGAGATTGTTTTATCTTCCTTCTAAGAAGCATAAATCAGGGGATAATTAATATTGTTATAATTATTAGTTTAATGGGTTAATGAATAGTGTTTTTTAAAATTATATTTTTAACTCAAAAATTTGAAAAAAATTAGTTATGAGTTTTGAAACTCTCACGAAACTCCTCATGAAATGTCACTTTACTATAATATATAGTATAGATTAGTTATACATTTTAATGATATTTTCATTAAAGAGAACTCTGAAATTCTTCAATCATTTATATAATTCCATATAGTCGAATAAATAAATAAATATATATATAGAATAAGATTTTAAAAATAATATAGTTTATTTTGGTTTTTATTTTAAGATAATATATTTTTTGTCTACTATTTTAGAATTTAAGTAGTAACAAAAATACAATAATAGTGTATGCATTTTTTGCAATTGGGAAAATAGAATTAAATTAAAATCAAATATTTTTATGAACAATTTCATTCAATAAAGATTAATTTTGTTAAATATTAGGAAAAATATTTAATTTCACTACACAGTTGGTATTTTAATTAAGAAAAAAAATATGTTAACATGATCTCAGATACAGAACAAAAACGACCCATCATGTTAACATGAGAAAATAAATAAATTAAATTAATGTTAAATTAATTTTGCCACAAAATTTAAAATAACACGAAATGAACAAGAGAAAAATATTTCTCTGGATGGAACCTACCCTAGGGGTGTAATTTTGGCCCGTGATCCGTGGGCGGTCCGAAACCTACCTGCGGCCGGAGATGGCCCCGGCCCGTTGAGGCCCGTTTATGCCCAAGCCCAACCCGAGGCCTTGGGCTAGGGCCATTGTTTTGAAGCCCGGCCCCCTTGGCCTGGCCCATCGGCCCGCTCAAGGCCCGGCCCGCCCAGGCCACCCAAGGCCCTGTGTTATTTTTAATGAAAAATAATAAAATTTTGGTGGAAAAAATTGAAAAAAAAAAAAAATTTATTTAGGCTCACCCAAAGCCCGAGCCCAGGGACCCGCCACGAGCCCCGACCCACTGGTCCGTCCAAAGCCCGAATACCCTTAGGCCTATGCTTGGGCCTGGGCCTGGGCGTAGTTTTCTGGCTTGTAGGTGTCACGACCCCATTCCGCCCCTAGTAGAATAGTGCCATGATGGCCAGTAATTCGAGATTACCGAAGGCCAACTTTCAAAATTCACACACAATCAGAGCATAATATATGGGGCTTACATGTGCAGAAGCAATATATGTAAATCTAACTAGTCCATAACAGCTGTGCATAAGTCAAATGAAATGGCATACATCTTTACATAGCTTTACAACTTGGATATATAACAAAATAAAATACATATTACATCTTGATAAAAAGCTTCTCGAGCCGACATGTTCAAAATACAAGTCCTCAAGATTGCCGACATAAGTATTGCCGACATAACATGCATCAAACATCATCTTGCAAATAACACATCTCGGCGTCACCGCCTTCATGCTTGTTACCTACATATATACATAGAGAGGGTGAGCTTGGATACTTAGTGAATGGTATAAGTAATAAATGGGTCAAATAAATGATTCCCGAAATCTTGTCAAAACAATACATATATCATAGCTTGTTCAAAACATATACTTGGCATAACTTGTATCAAAACATGGGATGAAACAAGTTCATCAATCAAAACTTTCAAAGCATTCTTGGATGTTAAAACATCAACATATACTTGGGGTGATGACATTCCGGACGAACAATCCACCCGTTCATAGACCGTCGGTGGCCGAGACTTTTAAACATTGATGCTACATGGGCTTAACGTCCCCTAGCATGAAAGGTAGATGCTACTTGGGCTTAGAGTCCCCTAGCATGGGAGAACTTGTGCTACAAATGCTTATAGTCCCCTAGCACGTACGGACTAGTGCCACAAATGCTTAAAGTCCCCTGGCATGTACGGACTTCACATGTGTGTTACAAATGCTTATAGTCCCCTAGCACGTACGGACTTTCCGAGAATGTCATCCAAAACAAAGCTTATACTTGGTACACAAAACTTATACTTGATACACAAAATGGGGGTAATCATTCATGCTTAACAAATACTTTTCAAAACAAAGCAAAGCAAAGCAAAGCGTATCAAAACATTGTAACATAGCTTTATTAAGAATACCACTCACTTAGTTCTTGGGACGTCAGGATCAAGGCAAAGGTCCAAGTCCTACAAACACATGGCAAAGCCTATTGAATGCACTCTTAAAAACAAGCTTCACATGAATGCAAATGATCTAAGGAAAACATGCTGAAAAACTTATAGGGAAAACATGCTGGGTACCAACCAGGTCTTGGAATGGATGCACAGAAATGATCTAGGCAAAATGACCTAGCTGAGTGAACTCAGGAGGTCTTGGTCGAGGTCCCACACCTCTTGGCCGAGGTGTGGTTACCTAGGCTTCAGCGTACAACTGCCTGCCAACGTGCAAGCTAGACAACTAAAGGCGCAAGTGATCATGCAAGGTAGGCCAAGGTGAGATACGATGCTTGGCCTAGGTGTGTGATCTAGGCCAGAGTGGTCTCGGTGACCACACCTAGGCAAATGAGGTCGGGAAATCTGGGTTTCCCTCTCTTGAAGAACATGAAGAACATGAATGCTAAAATCATAACTTCTTTATTACAAAATCTGGGATTTCATGGCATGAGTTCGAAAACGTGGACCTGGGTACCCAATACTTAAAGATCATATGAAAACAAACACGAAAACATGCATCTTGATACAAACTTTCGGATCAAAACATGGTTTTCTTCAAGAACACATGAATGTCACTTTCTCTTTCTAAAACCGAACTTCAAAACAATGCATGGCTTTCAAAACATGCTAGATCATGCAATGCAGCTGGATGAATAATAAGAACAGCAAGAGCAGATCAAGAATCTAACCTCAAAACACGGATCTAACGGCTCAAGGTGTGAAGATCAAGCTTGGAATCAACTCTCACTCAAGAACTTTTCTACCTTTCTTCCTAGAGCTTCTCTCTCCTCAAGAACAAAGACATATAGCAAAATGATGCATTTCTAGGTCTGTTGGCTGACTTAACACTCAGCTCGGACACGTGGCACTACCGGGTTGGTTCTCCTAAAAAAGGTGACTGAGTGAAAAGACAAGGCTATGATAAAGTGTATCCAACAAGCTTGGTGACATGGGCACTCCAGCAAGTAATGATCTCGGCTAAGGACAAGGCATCGGCAAGTAAGGGAACAATGATCTCAGCTAGAAAGGACAACACTTGGCCTAGCTGTGCCACACCTCGGTCTAGGTCATTCCAATCCCGGAATCAGATCACTACATGCAAGGATCAAAGATCTAGGATGCCTAGATGATAACATCTCGGCCTAGATGATGACATCTCGGCCAATATGCCTAGGTGATGGTGGAGGTCAACCAAAGTGGTTCTAAGATGGTCCTAGGTGTAAGAGGTTCAAAGGCACGACCTAGGCTTGACATGACCTAGGCTTGGCATGACCTATGCTTGACATGACCTAGGCTTAACATGACCTAGGCTTGAGACAGCAAGGAAGGAACAAAGCATGCATACAACACTTAGACAAATCACATAAGTACAAAACAAGACAGGGACCTTTTCTTAGGAAAAACAAGTCAAAGTCTACAAATACAAGCTTAACAAGACGAAACCATGCAAGTGCACATGAACATGACTAAGATATGAATGTGGGTTTTTACATCCGTCCCCCCTTAAAGAAGTTTAGTCCCCAAACTTAACTTACCTTGTCCCCAAAACAATTCCGAATGTTGAATTCTCATCCCTTCTTACCATCTCTAGCCTTTACCTTGGTACAATCCTTAATACAATGACCCATCTCACCGCATTCAAAACAAGCTCTAGATGCCCGATGACAAACTCCAAAATGTCGCATCCCGCAACTTGTACATGTCATCCTAGTGAAACCTTCCTGATTCGCGTTGTTGGAACTCCCCCACCTTTGTCTTCTCCCCGGCATCAGTCGGACCTGCCTCTTCTTCGCAATTGTCATAGGTGTGCCTCTTCTTCTGATTCTCCCCCAAACTCTGACTTCTGTTCAGGTTGGCTTCTGCCAGGATGGCTTTATCTAGCACTCCGGCATACGTCGGCATGTTGAGCAGATTAACCCGATCTTGTATTGGTCCCCGAAGTCCACTCTCAAACTTCCTAGCTTTTCTGTATTCGTCGTCGACCATGTGCGGTGTGTACCTTGCTAACTCGGTGAAAGCACGATCATATTCAGCCACTGTTTTGCTGCCCTGTGTTAACATCTGAAATTCTGTGGTCTTGTGATCTCGGACGCTAAGGAGAAAGTGCTTGTCATAAAATAACTCCAAAAATTTGGCCCAAGTCAAGTCTGGATTTCCTTCTCGAATCACCATCCACCACCTACGAGCGTCGTCTTCTAATGTGAATGCTGCCAATGACACCTTCTGAACATCGGTGCTGGGAAAAACCTCGAACAGCTTCTCCATCTCAAGAACCCATGCCTCTGCTTTCATCGGCTCTATACCTCCTTGGAACTTCGGCGGATTCATCTTCTTGAATTCTTTGATCAAGGTCAATGTGCCATCCCCATGCAATGCTAGCTACGGAGGCACTTGTGGTGGTGGAGGAGGTGGAAGTGGAACTGCATGTCGGCTATCTATCTGCTCGGCCTGAGTAGATGTAATGCTGGTATTCTACTGTCTTGCTTGCCTCAACTCATTCGCCAAACCCTTTACCATCCTTTCTAATCTGTCTACCCTGTCCTCGGATTGATCTTGACCAACTGGAGGTTTACCCCTTCTCATGATGCTAAAGGTATGCAAAATGTGACTTTTAAATCACAATGAGTAAATAAACATGTACGCATGTAGTAAATGATCATGCCGAGATGGTGCACACCTTGTCAAGTAGCAAGCAACATGATGCAAATCCTAACATCTTCCTAAGGGAAATCCTATGCTTCTTAGGACTCAAAGTGTGTGAATAACGTACTATAAGGAACGCGTGCTCTGATACCATTCTGTCATGACCACATTCCACCCCTAGTAGAATGGTGCCGTGATAGCCAGTAATCCGAGATTACCGAAGGCCAACTTTCAAAATTCATATACAATCAGAGTATAATATATGGGGCTTACATGTGCGGAAGCAATATATGTAAATCTAACTAGTCCATAACAGCTGTGCATAAGTCAAATGAAATGGCATACATCTTTACATAACTTTACAACTTGGATATATAACAAAATAAAATACATATTACATCTTGATAAAAGGCTTCTCGAGCCGACATGTTCAAAATACAAGTCCTCAAGATTGCCGATATAAGTATTGCCGACATAACATGCATCAAACATCATCTTGCAAATAACACATCTCGGTGTCATCGCCTTCATGCTTGTTACCTACATATATATATATATATATATAGAGGGTGAGCTTGGATACTCAGTGAATGGTATAAGTAATAAATGGGTCAAATGAATGATTCCTGAAATCTTGTCAAAACAATACATATATCATAGCTTGTTCAAAACATGTACTTGGCATAACTTGTATCAAAACATGGGATGAAGCAAGTTCATCAATCAAAACTTTCAAAGCATTCTTAGATGTTAAAACATCAACATATACTTGGGGTGATGACATTCCGGACGAACAATCCACCCGTTCATAAACCGTCGGTGGCCGAGACTTTTCAAACATGGATGCTACATGGGCTTAACGTCCCCTAGCACGAAAGGTAGATGCTACTTGGGCTTAAAGTCCCCTAGCACGGGAGGACTTGTGCTACAAATGCTTATAGTCCCCTAGCACGTACGGACTAGTGCCACAAATGCTTAAAGTCCCCTGGCACGTACGGACTTCACATGTGTGCTACAAATGCTTATAGTCCCCTAGCACGTGCGGACTTCCCGAGAATGTCATCCAAAACAAAGCTTATACTTGGTACGCAAAACTTATACTTGATACACAAAATGGGGGTAATCATTCATGCTTAACAAATACTTTTCAAAGCAAAGCAAAGCGTATCAAAATATTGTAACATAGCTTTATTAAGAATACCACTCACTTAGTTCTTGGGACGTCGGGATCAAGGCAAAGGTCCAAGTCCTACAAACACATGGCAAACCCTATTGAATGCACTCTTAAAAACAAGCTTCGCATGAATGCAAATGATCTGGGGAAAACATTTAAGGAAAACATGCTAGAAAACATCTAGGGAAAGCATGCTGGGTACCAACTAGGTCTTGGAATCGATGCACATAAATGATATAGGCAAAATGACCTAGCTGAGTGAACTCAGGAGGTCTTGGCCGAGGTCCCACACCTCTTGGCCGAGGTATGGTTACCTAGGCTTCGGCGTACAACTGCCTGTCGAGGTGCAAGCAAGACAACTAAAGGTGCAAGTGATCATGCAAGGTAGGCCAAGGTGAGATACGATGCTTGGCCTAGGTGTGTGATCTAGGCAAGAGTGGTCTCGGTGACCACATCTAGGCAAATGAGGTCGGGAAATCTGGGTTTCCCTCTCTTGAAGAACATGACGAACATGAATGCTAAAATCATAACTTCTTTATTACAAAATTTGGGATTTCATGGCATGAGTTCGAAAACGTGGACCTGGGTATCCATACTTAAAGATCATATGAAAACAAACACGAAAACATGCATCTTGACACAAACTTTCGGATCAAAACATGGTTTTCTTCAAGAACACATGAATGTCACTTTCTCTTTCTAAAACCGAACATCAAAACAATGCATGGCTTTCAAAACATGCTAGATCATGCAATGCAGCTGGATGAATAATAAGAACAGCAAGAGCAGATCAAGAATCTAACCTCAAAACACGGATCTAACGGCTCAAGGTGTGAAGATCAAGCTTGGAATCTACTCTCACTCAAGAACTTTTCTTCCTTTCTTCTTAGAGCTTCTCTCTCCCCAAGAACAAAGACATATAGCAAAATGATGCATTTCTAGGTCTGTTGGCTGACTTAACACTCAGCTCGAACACGTGGCACTACCGGGTTGGTTCTCCTAAAAAATGTGACTGAGTGAAAAGACAAGGCTATGACAAAGTGTATCCAACAAGCTTGGTGACATGGGCACTCCAGCAAGTAATGATCTCGGCTAAGGACAAGGCATCGGCAAGTAAGGGAACAATGATCTCGGCTAGGAAGGGCAACACTCAGCCTAGTTGTGCCACACCTCGGTCTAGGTCATTCCAATCCCGGAACAAGATCACTACATGCAAGGATCAAAGATCTAGGACGCCTAGATGATAACATCTCGGCCTAGGTGATGCACACCTCGGCCTAGATGATGACATCTCGGCCAATATGCCTAGGTGATGGTGGAGGTCAACCAAAGTGGTTCTAAGATGGTCCTAGGTGTAAGAGGTTCAAAGGCACGACCTAGGCTTGACATGGCCTAGGCTTGAGACAGCAAGGAAGGAACAAAGCATGCATACAACACTTAGACAAATCACATAAGCACAAAACAAGACAGGGACCTTTACTTAGGAAAAACAAGTCAAAGTCTACAAATGCAAGCTTAACAAGACGAAACCATGCAAGTGCACATGAACATGACTAAGATATGAATGTGGGTTGTTACAGTGGGCCAGCCCGACCCGGCCTGATTTTTTGGCGAGAGCCCGTAAAGCCTGACATGGGGCTGGACTAAAATTACACCCGTAACCTACCCCAAACTCTTGGTACACATATTTATATTTATATAATTGTACCTAACCTATATATTGAAGTAGGAGTGTGCGTGCGTCTACATGTTTTTTTCTGCTAGGACTTGATCATGGTTGTTAAGTTTTTATTATTGACAATTTCGTTTGACAAATTCTTTTTGATTGTAATTTTATTCAATCTTTTATTTTAGTAAGGTTATGAATATTTAGATGCGAATCCAACTCGAATTGTGCCTTGTTGTGGAGTTTGTGATCTTAATTATTTTATGTTTGCCACTTTGAAGATTATGTCCAGGTTCAAACTGCCCAGTCAGCTCGTGGGGGTTCAAAGGGTAGCGCCCCATGGTAGGTTCAAGACAGCTCCACGGTGGAGTCGAGAGGCAGCGCCCTCGAAGCAAAAAGCAAAATACTGTTGAAATTATTTGACTACTTGAGCAAACAAAAAGATCAGCCATTATTTTTGCAAAGCAATTGTACTTCTGGGAAGAAAGTTTTACCACTCGAGCAGTGAAAGTTACGCTCTAATAGTCGGCCTATATGTTTCGTACCGCATTTAGTCACACCAATCGAGCAGTGAAATGTGGGCTCGAGCGGTCTACGTGATCCTGTTTTCTATAAAGTGCGTTGTTTGCTGTTTTTAGGGTTTGAGCCGTCCAGATTCTCAAAGAGGAACAAGATAAAGTATTTAATATTGAAGAGTACTTTTTGAGTGTTTCCTTGATGATTTAAGAGTGATCAATAGATCTGTGAACTTCATATCAATATTATCAAAGGTTTGTTTGTTTTCATTTATTTACAAAAGAGAGAATTGTTCTTCGGTGAATCCGTGAAACTTGAGCCCAAGTTTTGGTAGATTTCATAGTGGCTCATCGTCAGAGATTCAATATCAACATTGTAGATTTAACGTTGGATAAGACAATTCCGAGGTGAAGACGGTGGTGGAAGAAGCACATAGAGATCGATTCAATTCGGGCGTGGATTCGTTAGGTAATTGAGGTTACACTTTTATAATTCATTTTTTTATTCTTAATGGATTATTTTGTATATTTTGTTCGTGGTTTTTTAATCACAATTGAAGGCGTTTCAATTGTAATTTTTTCACGTTAAATCATTGTATTAATTTGTTTTGATTATTTGATTAGAATTATTATTTATTGTTTAAAATTGATACATAATAATAAATTAACATTTCAAAATTTTTTAAAATTTTCAATGGTGATAAGGTTTTCAAAGTGTGCATCCATTTAGTATGTTTCGATAATGGAGTCGTGCTATTAATGTTGCCCTAGTTTTAAGGATTTTCCATTTGACAAAAAGGATAATGCTATAATACACATGTATTTAGAAGGCTCCTTTATTTATTTATTTATTTATTAAGATAGCTTTAGTATAAAATTTAAAATAACACGACATGAATAGGAGCAAAATATATTTCTCTAGATGGAACTTACCCCAGAACTCTTGGTACACATTTATATAATATAATTGTGCCTATACCTATATATTGGAGTAGGAGTGTGCATCTACATGTTTTTTGTTGTACGACTTGATGGTGGTCATAAGGTTTTCAAAGGGTTGGTTTAAAACAGTCATATAAGATAAAATAAATTATTTTAATTAAATATAATAAAATATTATATTTAATTTATAATTATTTTATTTTTTTTATAAAAGTCAAAAAAGTAAAAAAATTCTTTCACAAATGTGACATTTTAAGTTTCAACTAAAATAAATAAAATATTAAAAAATTAAAATATCAACTCACATCCCAAACGAGGTCAGAGTGTGCATCACTTAGTATGTATAGATAATGGAGTCGTGCTTTAATGTTGCCGTAGTTTTAAGAAAGCTCCATTTGACAAAAAGGATAAGGGGCAGTGCTGGGTCCCCGAAATGGGACCTCCGAATCCCCCGAAATGCCCAATCAAGTAAAAAAAAAAAAAAAAAAATAGTTTTCAAAAATAAAAATTAGAGAGATTAGGGGGATTATTTTTAGGTGGACAAATCATTTTTGAAAGGATATGCTATAATACACATGTATTTGGAGCCAGCTCACAACCTAGCAAAATCTGTTAAAACTTTTATCTTATGGCTAATATACACAATAATATTTTCTTAATTTAATGACATTTGAAAGTGTCATAAAATTATTCTTCTAATGACATTTTTTAGTCTTGTGGCATTTTGATCAAATGCCACTTCTATCCGTGCCACGGTAGATACGAGTGCTACGGTAGATACTTGCAAGTGCCACTGCACCATCATGGCTAAAAATTTTCAATGACATTTTAATGTCATGGTAGATATTATTTGTGGCACTATCAAGCGCCATTAAAAAAGAGTTAGTGACACTTATAAGTGTCATTACACCATCAAGACTAAAACCTTTCAGTGATACTTTAATGTCATGGTAGTTACTATTCGTGACGCTATCAAGTGCCATTCGTGACGATAATTTGTTGTAGAACAATTTGATCCGCTCTTGCGGAGACTCGAACCGCCAACCTCCCGCACCACAAACCTTATACACCACACTCTAACCACAACACCTCTATAGCACCACATGATTATATATGCAACATATATTATTTATATAGTACATACATCCATATTAATATAATAGTATATGTATAAACATAATTATTTTATTGAACATAATTTATGTAAAATAAACTATTTACTACTAAAATAAAAAAAAGACCACTTTTGGCGACTAAAAATATTTTTTAGTCGCCAATTCTAAACTTTTATCTACTAATTATTTTTTAGTTGCTAAAAAACTTAACTTTTGTCTACCAAAATCGGATTTGGTCGCCGAAGATGCACTTTCAGCTACCAAAATTTTGGTCACCAAAAAATTTTATTCCCGCTTTAGGATTTTAGTTCTCCCGCGCTAAAAATTACCACTTTTGGCGACTAAACTTATTTTTTAGTCGCCAATTATAGACTTTTGGCTACTAAAATTTTTTTTGGCACCAAAAAGCTTTATTTTTGGCTACTAAAATTTTTTTAGTCGATAAAACCCATATATTCAGTGACCAAACTTATTTTTAATCCCCAATTGTAGACTTTTGGCTATTAAATTTTTTTAGTCGCCAAAAAGCTTTACTTTAGGCTACTAAAAATTTTTTAGTCACTAAAACCCATATAATCAGCGATCAAACTTAGTTTTAGTCGCTAATTGTAGACTTTTGGCTACTAAAATTGTTTAGTCGCCAAAAAGTTTTACTTTTGGCAACTAATGCTGTTTTGGTCGCTGAAAGCTATACTTTCAGCGACCAAATTTTTTTAGTCAGGAAATTTAGTCGCCGAATATGCTTTTTCCTGTAGTGTATATTGAGTTTAATTCATTTATTTTTAATCATTTACTGCATTTTAAAAATTTAGAAAATATATTGGCATTTTTTATTTTTTCAAAAATGTCATTATAAACTTGGAAAGTTTTTGGCTTAGTGGCATTTCTCAAAATGCTATAAAATATTTGTTTATGACACTTTTCACCTAAGTGCCATAAAAAGTAATTTGCACCTACCTAGTGTCCTGACATTTTTTAAAAAATGCCATTGCAACTAAAGTTTAGTGACATCTATTAGTAAATGTCACGAACATAATTTTTTGTGTCATTATTTTATAAAATGCCATAAAATTGATGTGACATTTCTTTATTGAAATGCCACTAGAGTCTTATATGTTTTGTGGTTCTGTGGCATTTTTCTAAAACATTTAATGCCAATTTTTATTTTTGTGGCATTTTCTAAAAACATGTTACTAGTGTAGTGTCACTAAAGTGTAAATTTGTTGTAGTGACATTTTTGTTGTAGTGTAGTGACACTTTTTAAAATTGAAATGCCACTAGAGCCTTGTATGTTTGTGGTTCTATGGTATTTTTCTAAAAAATGCCACAAAATATTCTTTTTGTGACATTTTTTAAGAACATGCCACTAGTATGGTGTCACTAAAATATATTTTTGTTGTAGTGTTGTGACACTTGTTCATTGAAATGTCACTAAAGCCTTTCATATTTGTCGTTTTGTGACATTTTTAAAAAACGTGCCACTAAATATCATTTTTGTGGCATTTTTTAAAAATATGCTACTAGTGTAGTGTCACTAAAGTATGTTTTTGTTGTAGTTTTGTGACACTTGTTCATTGAAATGTCACTAGAGCCTTTTCTGTTTGTCGTTTTGTGGCATTTTTCAAAAACGTGCCACTAAATATCATTTTTTGTGGCATTTTCTAAAAATATGCCACTAGTGTAGTGCCACTAAAGTATTTTTTTATTGTAGTGATATTTTGATGTTTTGTCTGGTTCTCCCAAAAAAAAAAAAAAGTAATACTTTTATTATTATTATTATTATTATTATTATTATTATTGTTATTAATAAGAAGGTTATGTTTTATGTGTAAATTAAGATATTTTGTGTATTAATATCAGAAACTGTCAAAATCAAATAATTTTCTGGCATAAGGTAATGAATCAAAATCAAGCATCTTTTAGACATATAGTCAAAGATTTCTTTGCTTTTAACTTAAATTACCACCACAATACCACATAACTAACGAGTGTTTTGAAAAGTTGGTTAAAAATTGACTTTTTTATTTTTTTGGCTTTCTGTGACTTTTTTTGACTAAAAAAGTTAGTTTTTTTTATAACTTTTTTTGGCTAACAAAGCTAAAAAATTAGCTTTTTATGAAGTTTCCAAAACACTCTTAAGTTATAATTGATATTATGATGTGTCATAATCAAGGATCACAACTAAACATTACTTGAAATATAATAAAAAAACTCATTGATCATAAAAATAAAATAAAATAAAATAATTTAACCACAAGAGGTCATAAATAAATCACAAACAACTAGATCATAACCAAATATCACAAATATTATAACTGGAACACATGGTATACACATTTTTTAAAGTGTGTATTATATAATTTCTTTGAAAAACATGTTTACAATATAAAAACTAACAGACAATCTGATACAAGTCTCTCATATGAGATAAATTTCACCTTTCGTAAATCATGCCTCCGTGTGAAAGTGTGGTATCCAACTCTGTGATTACTTTGTAATTCAAGCAGTATATATGTTATATAAAACAGGCATTCTACAGATTTGTTTTGGGAAATTAGTAAAAAAGTTAGTTTTTTTATTTTTTTAATTTATTTTGTCTTTTTATAAGTGAAAAATGTGAGAGGTGATATAATTCAAAATGGATAAAAAGTTAAAAGTTGGCTTTTTATTTTCTTCCCAAAAGACATAATATTAGTTTTCAATAGTCAAATTTTTAAAGGAGTTCATTGTTTACAATTTATTACATTATAAATTTGATATAATACACTCACTACAACATATAAGAATTTTAGAAATCAACTGTTTTGGTCTCTAAAAGTGAAAATTTTGTTGCAAAAGACATTCAGAGCTGAATTTTTATCGTCATGAAGATAGTTGCTAAAAGGTTGTTCCGAAAAGTAAAAAATAAGGTTTTTAACAACAAAATTTTGAAAATATCACTAATAAATAGACTTTTAGGAACAAAATAATTTGGTCTTAAAATGATTTATTTTTTAAGTCAAAAAATTTGGTCACAAAAGGATAATAATTCGTCACTAATGTCCAATTTTTATTACTAAAAATATAATAATGACACTTTTCGTAATAAAAATATTTAATCCTTAAAAAATAATTTTATTTTCAAATTTTAATTTCTAAAATTTTAATTTTTTGTAGTGAGTAGTTTTATATTTACAACTTGTACTTTATTTTCTAAATAAAATTATGGTTAAGTTTTCAAGATTTGGATCCTCATCCCATGGTTGTAATGTAGATTTTTATTACATCATCAATAAGGCTCAGTTTGGGAAGATTAAATAAATATATTTTTTGACTTTTTTTGTATTATGTGTAGAAAAGTAGAAAAGAGATGTTGATTGATGTGACCCAAATGTGAAAAATAAATTACTTTTATTTCAAATTAAAAAAGAATCCAATAAGTGTAGATTTTAAAATTCTCAATAACATAATAATTATAGATTGTTGATTTTTAGTTTACATTTTTTATGAATAATGTTGGCAATTAAACAATTTTAGAGCAATTTAGGTATCGTTTGGTAGAGTTTTAGAAATATAATTTGAGAACATAATTGTATTTTGAGTTTATGAGTTTGGAATTATGATTTGACTGTAAAAAATTTGTTTGATTATGAGTTTTGAGAAGAGTTTTGAATTGGGTTTTGAATTGAATGTTAAATTGAGTTTTGAATGTTTGATGTGACATGTGAAATAAAAAAATTTGTTTGGTTATCAGTTTTGAAAAGAGTTTTCAAAACTTAATTCAAAAAATTATAACTCATAACCAAACTCACAACTCAAAACTCTATTTAAAATTCTGTTCAAAACTCATAACCAAACTATTTTTAAATTTTAATTCAAAAAAATAATTATTAAAAAAATAACATAAATTTTTTAATTGAAAATATTACAAACAAAATAATTTTTTATCAAAATAAATATTCAATTACTGCTTTAAAATAACTTTTGATTGTATATTTTGTTAGAATTAATTTTTTAAAATATTATTTATTTAAAATATAAAAAATATGTTATTTTTGTTAAAACAAAATAAAAAACAAATTCCCTTTTTTTTCTAAAAAAAAAAAAAGCCATTATTTTGGTCAACTGGTCGGTCGACTGACCGGACGTTCGGGAGGATCATCAGATAATCTAAAGTCACGCTTTTCAAAATTTAAAATTGAAAAAAAAAAACTCTTTTTACCAAACAGAAATTAAAATGGGTTTTAAAATGTTATATTGAAATTTATTTTTCAAAACTTTAACCAAATAAAGCATTAAATATAGCTCTGAATTCATGTTTCTAGAGTTACTTCAAACACAACATTATATATATTTTTTATTTTGTGTGTGTACCCGGCCTACCTGAAATTCTCCTCGTGCCATGCAGTTATCACATCTAATATTCAAAACCCTGGGAAACTCAGAACTAAGAAATCAACGCTTAGGTCATGGAACTGTATGAGCAATAATTTGACTTTCCAGAGATCACAGAGTTACAATTCCTTCAACGGAAAAGAGTGAGACTCCCACTGGTGACCCCACCACCCACAGTGAATTTTCATTGGTTCAATATATATATATATATTTTTGTCTTCCTCTTGTTATCCCCGTGTATATATGGGGGTGCTGGAGTCTGGATCATGGCTCATTTTTCAATTTGATTCTCCTCGATGATATGAATTAGTATAGCTTTGTCTGGTAAAAAAACAAATTAATAAATTAAAAAATAATAATAGAAATATCAAATTTTCTATTAATTTGTGAAGAGATTTGAAAAAAGAAAAAAAAAAAAAGTAAATGAAATGTCAATAAAATATATTTACATTTCACTTAGTTTCACCAACTTTTTTCCTTTACATTTCTAAATCTCTTCCTAAATCTCTGAACAAACATAGCATAAATGTTTTATCAAATGTCTCACATAGAGTGGGTCCCGCATAAGTGTGGTGTCACATAAGTGTGGTGTCACATCCGTATGTGACATTTCTTAAAATATTTGATAGAAATTTTGAAACATCTAACATATTTGTAAATTAAAAGTCACAAAAAAAAAAAAAAAAAAGGAGATAAAATACCAATAGGTTCTCATATCTACACTTAACTTTTATCAAATTCTATTGAATATAACTCTTAATAAAATTATCGTTAAAATAATTTTTTATGATGACTTTTTTTATATGTCGTTAAAAATTTATAATTAATAACATTTTTTTATCAATGATTTTTATAAATTGTCGCTAAAACTTTCAATTAGTGACCTTTTTTTTGACAAAATTTTCAAATTGTGGTTGAAAGTTTAAAATTAGTATTTTCTTTTTTTGTGATGATTTTTTAAATAGACATGAAAACTTATAATTAGTGATATTTTTTTGTGACAAATTTTAAATTATCGTTAAAAATTAATAATTATTGATATTTTTTACTTTGTTTTCATTTTTCAGAAAACATTTTTCAGAAAATTCTACTTTCTTATTTTCCGTATTTTTTTGTTTTTACCGAATTTTTTTAATATTTTAAGCAATTTTTTTACTTTTTAGACACACCTAACATAAACACACTTAAAAAGTAAAAAAATTGTAAAAAAAATCTTTTAAAAATTCACTAAATATCAAAAATACAAAATAAATACAAGAATTCAGTACATTTTTTTAATATTTTTATGTATTTATTAATTTTTTAAAATATTTTTTCACAAATTTTTTACTTTTTAGATACATCTAACTAAGGTGCATCTAAAAAAGTAAAAAAAATGTTTAAAATTTTAAAAATATTCACTAAAAACAAAAAATACGAAAACTAAAAAGTCAATTTTCAAAAAACTTAATCTAGAAAACTCAAACCAAATACACTGATTAATTCTCACAAAACTTATTAAACAATAAATTCATTTATTAAAACATTTACATAAGTCTCAAAAATAAAAAATTAAAATAAAATAGAGGAGAATCCGAGAAATTGATGCGGAGAACGTGCAAGTAAGGGTGGGCTTCTCCTCGTAGCACGACTTATAAAAAAAAAATATATATATATATGTATTAGTTATGATGAGAAAATATAGTTTCGAAAATAGATTATAAATTACAAACCATAAATAAAACAAGGCAATCCGCGGTTACTAAGGGAATCGGTGCAAATCAAATAGCATTTTGTATGATCATATCCTTACCTACTTAAAAAAAAAAGTACTTATTATTTTATGTGTGTGAATCAAATTTAAATTTGGAATTCCTACCAAATCTATTCTGGCCAAAAAAACATTTTCTATCACAAAAGAGCCTATTTGTCTAAAAGCTTATCTATCTATCTATCTATCTATCTATTTGTCCAAATGTTACCTATTTATATACGTGTCACTTATCTGTCTAAATGTTATTTATTTGTACATCTGTTACCTATCTGTCTATCTCACCGCCACAAGGTGCCGCTGCTTACCACCTATAACGGCTTGGGTTAGACTCGACCATTTCATGTTCTTGGATATGAGATCCGATACTCTTTATCGTTGTCTATACTCCTTCTTATCTTGTTATTACTTGGGTTTGGTTGTTTGGAGTGGTTAGTTGTGTCTTGAACAGGTTAAGAGTTAGTTTTTCAAAATAATTGTTGTATGTTTCTTTTCTAGTTCATTCGGTTGGTTTAGTCGCTCGAGTGGTCTTCGGTTCCTTTCAGTATATTTGTAGGTTTGCGAAACTACTAGGAGTAGGGTTTAAGTGGTCTTTGGTTCCTTTCAGTCCTTTTTTCGCTCGAACGTTCTTCCGCAGTCTTCAAAACTTATGGTAGAGAATTATTATGCGCTCAAGCCGTGTGTTGGCAGCTCGAGTGGTGTTACTTTGTTGTGTCTGATGCTCGAGTGATCTGTGCGTATATCAATACGGGAAAAAGATCTTTTTAGTCACTTTTTAATCTCTCTCTCTCTCTCTCTCTCTCTCTCTCTCTCTCTAGTTCTTGTCTAAAAACCACCAATATACCCAAATCCATTGATCTTGCCGCCCTAGTTCTTTGGAGAAAAAGTGTAGAACTCGTAAAGGTGTAAATTCCAATCAGTAAAGTTTCCATTTTTGACTCCATCTAAAGTTGGGTCTTGTTTTCTTCTTCTTTTACTCTTGAGGTAGGTACTTCTTCCATCCCTAGTATGATTCTTAGGTTCGTTATGTATTTATTGTAAAGTATTGTGATTTGGGAATTGAGAGTTTGATTTATGGTTCAGTTTTTGACATGCAAAAGATAGGTTTTCAAATGGGTTATTGAGAATTGTTGTGGTGATGAGCATATTATTGAGTTGTATTGAAATATGGGAAATTTCTCCTTTAAATGTGTTTTTGAAAAGTAAAGGATGTTTTATTAGAAATTATTAGCGTTTGACCTATGGATGAAAGGGAAAGAAATTGAGTTTTGAAAAGATAAAATGAATGTACTTGTCGAGAGTGGACTTGGATAAGTATTATCACTTCCATTTTAAAATTTATGAAATTATAGTTAATGGAAATTTATCCTTTGTATAAAGATATCTATTTTGGGCTATTGGTGGAGGATAACTGTAATTGTTATAGAAATTGCATAAGAAATATGTTAAACAAAAACCATTACTCATACATTTTGCATTGAACATTATTTCATATCCTTGCATTGAAAATGTATTATTTTTAAGAAAAATGGGTGAATACCTTGGCGAATCTGGTTAAGGGGTGTGATTATAGTATTACTATGTTGGCTTATGTGTCCTTAGTGAAAATCTAAAAACTCGTGCGATTAGGCACTGATCTGTAGCATTCTGAAGATTTTCTTTATTGCTCGAGCAATGGATTTGTTGCTCGAGTGGTCTAGCGTATCATCCAGTACTTTTGTAGGTCTGTGACCCTAGTTGATGCTTCTGTTCACTGAAGCGCAAGTTTGGTCGCTCGATTGGTCCGTCTTGTCTGGTTTGAACTTTTGGGAGTTCACATTCACCGCTTGAGTAGTCTGTTCGAATTCAGCATCTTTAAAAAGGCATTTTGGTCCACTTTTCTCCATTATTTTCTCTTTTCTCTTGTTCTCTTCCACTATTTTTCTGGGTTTCAAGCTGTCTAGCTTGGTTTTCATCTACTTTTGCTCATTTTCTACCTATAGTTCTTTAGATCAAAACCTAGAGGGTCGCAAGGGCTTCATTTTAATCTGAGCGAATCGTGTTTTTGTCGCCGTAGATTTTTCAATTTTCTCCTCATCATTTCAAGAGGTAGGAATTTCTTTGTTCCTTTTCAATAGTTTGTTTATAGATAGACATGTGGTAGATTTTATTGTATAAAAATCATATCCACTATGAATTTCTTTGAAAATCATGAAAGGGGAGCTAGGGTTTGAATGTTTGGAGTTGAAACTTTGGAGTTGAAACTGTTAAATTGATTGTCGTTTGGGTTAATTGGGAAGTAGTTTAACTTGTTTTTGTTGATAGAGAGAAAAAGCTATAATTTAATATTTTGACTTAGTGAATTAGAAAGAGGTAAAATTGAATAATGTTTCTATTTTATTAATATGGATTGTATGATTGTGTTAACAGCAAAAAAGGAGAATTAACCCTGGCATTAGAATTATTTTGGATTAATCATGTTAATTTGAGTTGGATTATGGCTTTGTTATCCATGGGTTTAATTTTTGGAAAATAAGAAAATTGATTTTTGAAAAGAGAAAGAAATCATAATGTTTTGTAAAATTCAGAAATGAACTTGATGTTGGATTATGAATATTTTATTTTACTATTGTGGTTGTTGGACTTAAAGTCTCATGTGAATTGAATTATTTTATCATAGGTATTAAGTACATGTGTTTAAAGTTTTTATCCTTGGTCATCGATGGAGGATGACATTTGTGTTTTCATAGATTATGTGTATGTATTAAACTTTGTGTTATTTGGCTCCTAATATGTTGTGATGGTTGGCAATGTATACTGCACTAAGAATCAAAGGTACATTACGTTCCAGCTAGTAGCTGGAGAGTTGGTTGCGCTGAGAATGAGAGGTACCAATATCTTCCAGCTAGCACTTGGAGAATTGGCTGCGTTGAGAATTAGAGTTACCGTTACCTTCCAGCTAACGCCTGGAGAATTGGCTACCCTTAGAATCAGAGGTGTTAGTACTTTCCAGCTAGTGCCTGGAGAATTGGGCAGAGGTACCATTACCTTCCAGCTGATGTTTCGTAAATTGGGTGTTTGTTGTTTTCATCTTCCTATTAGATGTTTATGTGTGCATGTGAGCATATCAAATTAATTATTGACAGTATCTCTTTAACTTGGGCATAAGGCCAGAAAATGTGATGAGCATGTTGGAGACGGACGTCGGTTACGTATTGAGTTTGTAAGTAATATGAGGAAATTAGATTTTTGTGAATATATTTCAAAAGCAAATGGTTGTTACATGATATATATATATATATTTATATTTATGGAAAACGATAAGGAAATGTGAACTTTCTATATTGTTGAACAAATTAGATGATTTTGGAAAAAGTACTTATGTAATTATACTTTGGTGCATACTGCCACATCATTTATATAGTATGAGTTGGAGCATTCATGATCATATCTATTTGTGAGTTGTAATTGTTTAGGATCATGCTAGGATCCCTACTGGACTTTATGTTCATTCCACATTGCTAATCCTTTTCAAGTGAATGTCGAGAAGTGGATCAAGCTCAAGGATCTTCTATATCTGTTGGCCATGGGGCCTTTTATTTGTTGGCGGAATGTCATTGTTGTTAAAGGGTTGACCCCTTCCTTTTTATGTAATAATGTATGCCTACGGGCAACTTATTTAATCGTACCTCTTGTTGCATTCATTGTGTGTTCGAAGGAAAGAATCTTCATTTATTTACCATTATTAATTTATAGAACTTTCGTTTGTTATCTCTAAAATTGTATGATAATAATGGATTTGTAATGACATCCATGAAATAAAAAAATAGAGCGCTACAACTTGGTATCAAAGTGAGCAGAGTTTGAATACCTTGGGCTCGTGGTGAGTGGTTTTTACCACAACGGGTTTGCTATGCCTGGTGAGGACTTTTCAATATAGTTAGGATAAGCATCAGGACCTTATGTATTGCATTTATGTCAGTATAGGGTCAAGTTTCTGGATTGTGCTTATAACCAGTGAACTGACTTTGAGGTCTTATTGGAAACAGCTTGGTGAACGTGGTTTCTGATATGAATTCCATGAGAGTTTCGAGGTAACTAGTTATCTTGTGGACTTGATTTGATTACGTGATTAAGTGTTTAATTGTTTATATGTAATAGAAATTGTGTGCATGGGGGCTAAGTGTGTCTTGTAGCCTAGTGGTGGTGAGTGTGTGCCTTGAGGAAGGCTGTTGTGTAATGCACTAAGTGTGGATTTGTGTTTGGATTTTATAGGATGTCTACATGAGGGAATAGAGGATGACTTGGGAGTAGGAGTGTCGATAAGGGTACAACAGTTCCTTTAGCATCTACGCGAGATTATAAGAACAATGCATGAGACTTTAACTCATAATGAAGGGGACAATGGGAATACCCTTAGACTCAATAAGGAATTTCTTCACTCCAATCCACCGAAGTTTTTGGGAGAGGCTAAGCCACTGGAGGCGGAAGATTGGATAGAATAGATTACCAAAACTCTTGATGTGCTCAGAGTTGAAGACGGGGGGATGAGAATCTCTTTGGCGACTACTCAATTGAAGGGAGATGCAGATTATTGGTGGAAGTATGCTAGGGGCCCTGTAGGTACCACGTGGGTTGCTTTTACTAAGGTCTTCTTGGCCAAGTATTTCCCTCATTCTGCTCAGGAAAGGTTGAAGAAACAATTTGTTGAGTTGCGCCATGATGCTACTCCTTTAGCACAATTTGAGATGAGATTTACTAGTTTGTCAAGGTTTTCTCTAGAGTTGGTGGCAACAGAGGAGCGTCATTGTTATGAGTTTGAGAGACGGTTGTGTGATGATATCCAGGAAAAAGTAGTGGGATCTAAGTGGAAGAATTACTATGCTCTAGTTGAGGTGGCGGCCCATGTGGAGGCCATGGTTATGCATTTTGGTCAAGATATGGAGAAGGCCACTTCGGCAACTTCTACGGTTCATAAGAACTCTAGGCTCTGTAAGAGGTGGAAGCAAACACATGCTCACTCTTAGGCTCCTTGTCTTCGTTGGGAATTTTGGACTGATCTGTTGGGAGGCCAAGTGAGGTTCAAGCTTCAAGCCAGTCTCAGAGTAGGAGGTCTACTGTTTGTTTTATTTGTGGTCATCTAGGCTATGTGAGACGTTTGTGCCCTTTGTGTGTGAATTCTTTGGGTGTTTTAGAACCTAGTCAAACTCAGTCTATTCAATCCAGTCGAGGGCAGTATCGATATCAGATCCGAGTAGGCCAGGCTTTGAGAGCTCTATAAGGGTCGACCTTTCAGCTAGCATAGTAATATTACCTTTGAGATGGGCTTTTGTATTAGAGGCCAGTGACATAATATTTGAATTTTTGTTGTTGATTGGTATACTATTGGATGTGGAGACATCATGATTATATGTTTTTATATATATGTACATATATATATATATATATTGTTGTTTGTTTATCATCCTGTATTGGGGGCACACAGTGAATCTCGAAATTCCCTTTTATATATATGTAATGAGAAGTTGTTAATGGGATTGATGATCCTAGTGTTGTTGTATACCTAATTTTAATTTATGAGATGGTTATGTGATGGTCTGTGAGCCTTGTTCTGTTTAGAAGTTGTTTGTTGAGAATGAGAAATCCATGGGATATTGTGATTGGTGTGGTGGTATGGTAAGGGCCAAGTTATAAGGCTATGAATGTGTTGAGTCTAAGGGAATGTGAGACTTTGGAGTTTTGTGAAATTGGTGAAGGTTATGTGAGAATGTCTAGGGGAGTGTGAGATTTGTACCTCGGGGTAGTGAGAATGATAGTAGTGTGTGCTGTTTAGTATTTTGGGGCTTTGTTAGTTAGTGAGTTCATTGTGGTCTTATTGATCATAGATAGGGATGGTGTTCGTGTCATGGTTGGTTATAGGTTAGTACTTATGTGTGGGTGTAACAGTTCATGGTGTTATCAGATATTGGGTAAAGTTTATGAGTGAAAGGAGAAATTTCGTGGGTAGATGTTAGAAGTATTTCTTAGAATGAAGAATAGTTTGTGTTCTCGAGTAATGAGTGTAGCATTGGTGAGGCTTGTATTGTATGACCGGGATCATGGGATCGTCATTGATGCTATCGATCTTGTGTTTTGAGATATAAGAATGTGTTTTCCTTATAAGCCTATGAGTGGTGATTTCTTTGGGAACAATGGTGGTGTGATTTATTTTGAGGAATCCGACGAGATCCTACAAGTGTGAGGAACGGTGTATGGAGCCCATCTCGGAGTAAACGGGGCAGGACAAAAATGTAGATGTTTGAGTACCGGGGTTGGAGCTCTTGAGTAGTTAGTCGATTGGTTGATATCTGAGTTGGGTGACAAATAGTCGCTTTAGAATGGCTTGGTTGTGAGTTGTGAGGTTTTGGCTTTAGGAAGTCTAGCTCAAACTCAGGTGTGATGTTGGTGTGTATTGAACCCTTCCTAGGGGTGATTGGTGTTAGTTAGTATGTCGACGTTTGAATTGTGAGAGTAGAGAATTGGTGAATGGAATTGAGTCGTGTAAAGAAGACGGATCCTTGTAGCCAACCCCTCTTGATGGGACTTAAGGCATGGTTTGGTTTAGTTTAGTTCGGAACTGGTGGTTTGAATGAGTGATATTCGAAGTTAAGTAGCACATAATTATCTCAAGAATTGCTTCGCTTCGAGTAATTTAGGTGGTACTTGAGGACGTTGACCCTTGCTTGTGGGTGTAAGTTGTTGGTGTAAAATTGTGGAATCCCTCAAGTTGGGATGGCGTGTTAGAATCTAGATTGTTGCAAGCGCACCTGTGCCAAGGTGTATTAATGATCATTTGTGTTGATGTACGTAATGGTTCGAAACTTTCAATTGTTGAAAACTCGTATGTGTTGTACTATCACTTGTAGCACTGTGATTTTTTTTTATTCATTGTATTATAGAAATTTAGTAAATGTGTTGTGATATCACCAGTTGTGTGATGGAAGTCGTTGGGTGATGGTTGGGATTCACTGGAAGTTCGTTGAGAAAATGAATTTGGAAAGTGATTATTGGTTTTTGTAACCTCTCATGACATTTTATTTTAACTTTCACCATGGGGTTTAAATTTTATGATTTGTTTTGGGAAAATGTTTGCAAAAAAATTTGTTTTACTCAGAGTTTATGATGTGAATCTTTTGATTGGAAGACAGTATGATTTTGACAATTTTTGAGAAAACGTATAAGCGGGAAAAGAGTTTTTATTAAGACAATAAGAAAACTCTCATTTTAACAAGTTTGTGTGACTATTTCCTTGCCTCATGTAGATGATGATTTATGTTAATAATGATAATGATTATGACAAAATGAAATTGCAATATTGTGAATTTCCTTGTGCCTTATTGTGTTGATATCACAGTTGTTGTTTCTATCAATTGTTACTATAGAAATGTTACATTTGATGTTGGTTGTGGCATCACTATATTAGTGATGGGCATTTTTGGGTGACAGTAGAGACTCACCGGTGGTTATAGTGGAATGGAACTGGAAAATTTATTTTTTTCTCATGTTATGGCCTCAGAATGGCTTGTTAAACAGAAATGTAATGGTTGTAATTTAGATGGTAATCATAAATTTCAATGAGTAGTTCCTGATAACTAATTGTGGATGATTATGTGTTATGAGTAACACCTTGTTTTCGAGAAATATTTGCAAAACTTTTGAGTTTCATAAGGAAGGCCATTTTGAAAATGGACAGTACAAATTTGAGCATCTTTTGAGAAATATTTTATGTACAAGAGAATGATTTTTCAAGAGTTAAGGGAATTTTTTTTATAAAGTTCTGTTATTATTTGTTTTACTTGGGTTGATGGTTGTTGTGTAGCAACTTAGCCTTAGCTTGAATTGCTAATAGTGGGTTAACCATTGGATAAGATTATGCTGCTAGTGTTGAGCACTCGAGGGTGTTTGGGTATATTGTGGTGGTTGTCACGTGAGTGATGCCTTTGGTATGCGTGTGTTTGTCGTCTTTGTTGTTGTCTCATAGGCCCAATGAGTTGTGTGGGTCGAGGAGACATCCATGATCTTTTCTTGAGCTTTGTTGTTCGAGTGTCTTTGGGGCCCGGAAATGTTGAATTGGGATATGGAAATTTATCCTAAGTATGGATCCAACTTTAAGTTGGTGGTTGTGCTTCCGGTTGTGATTGAGTTGCCCTTGTTTCAGCGTTATCTTTAATTTCGGGGATGAACTTTCCTAAGATGGGGAGGTTGTAGCATTCTAAAAATTTTCTTTATCACTCAAGCGATGGATTGGTCGCTCGAGCGGTCTGGCATATCATCCAGCACTTTTGTAGGTTTGTGATTCTTTGTTGCTGATGTTCGCTCGAGCGCAAGTCTAGTCACTCGAGCGGTCTATCTTGTCTAGTATAAACTTTTGGGAGTTTGCATTCACTGCTCAAGCGATGGTTTTCGAATTTAGCATCTTTAAAAAGACATTTTGGTCGATTTTTCTCCATTCTTCTCTCTTTTCTTTTCTTATCTTCCACCATTTTTGTGGGTTTTAAGCTTTGGTTGAATTTAGTAGTGTAGACACCACATTTTTGACTGTTCTCAAGACTTCGATGTTCTTGTAGGTACATCCAGGGGCAAGTTTGATTGCTCATCGAGTACTTGAATTTCATGACGGAACGTCACAGGTTTGAGCTTTCCAAACCCTGTGTCCTTTCTGCTTCATTTTTGGACCATGTGTTGGTCCTTTCAGCATGCTTCTTGTGAGGCACTGTCGGCCACCTTTTGGCACTGTCGGCCTTGAGTTTCGTCCTACCTGCCCTTGATGAAGCCTGCTGGCCATCAATGAGGCATTGTCGGCCACCACTGATGGCCGGGAAGACACTTTGTCTCAGCAGATTTCGTGCTAGATCTTTTGAGCCAGCTATTTTTCACTGAGCCATCCTCCATACACATGTATGGAGAGATGGAGGCCAATTCAAGCTTGTTAAACAAGCTTTGCATTGCATTTCTCTATATAAGGGAGGCTCTCTCCCTTTCGGAGGTTTAGCATTTTTAGGACAAAACATATGCCTCTCTTTATATTTCTCTATATATATATTTGTACTAGTTTGTGCCTTAAAGTGCATTTTCTTTTCACTTTTGCACTACAACACCTAGTAAAGCACCATCACTTTGTTGCTGAGACATCTGAGGGTCTTGTTTGGACTCAAAAAACTGGTTTTGGCTCAGAAAAAGACATGTCTTGATGTGGTACTTCAAGGGTGGGCTTGTTCCTCTTTTAGGCATATTTTTGTATACCATGTTAGCCCTCCTTGCAGGCTGTTTTAGGCTTGGTTGATAACTACAAAAACCTTTATTTTCACGTGTTTCAAATGGTTGTTTAAGGTCTCTTTGGTGTTGGGGCTGTTTCACCCCTTTGTGTGCCTTATTTTGCCTTGCTTTGTACCATCTCTTAAGGCCTTTGAGATCATCTTCGTTTGGCCTTTTAGCTATCAGTGGTAGAAATATGTTTTTGAGGTCCAAAATGAGAGTGGGTGGTCCCCTCTCCCCTTGTCTTGGTTGCATACCTTGTTCGCCTAATGATTGAGCATGTTTTTCTAGCATATATTGGCTTATTCTCAGCTTATTTTTGGCCTTATTTTAGCATGGCATAACACTTTTTTGGCCTGGTTGAGTCACCTCTTACATGCTTTTTACACTTGTAGTGTAAACCTTGCTTACTAGCCTAGTATACTTGGTGTTTTGGCCCATTATTCTAGCATGTTTTGGCTCCACTCCAGCAAGTTTTTACTCATGTTTTAACATGCTTTAGCTTTGTTTTGGGGCTTTTTGGTCGTATGATGCTTGTTATGCATGCTTGTAGTGCAATAGCCTTGAATAGCTTTGAGTTTTGAGGTATCTTGCGAGCTTGGCTTGAGGTATTTGCATGTTTTGACATCATTTGGCATGTTATTTCAGAGCATATAGTGTTGTCACACTTCCATGTTTTCTATTCTTTAAGTGCTCTCGAGAGTTGTACCTTTATGCCTTGTTTGTGAGTCATTACATGAGCATCATTTTCTCGTCTTTCAAGCCATCATCTTAGTTCATTTTAGCCATTGTTTTGGCATGCATAAGGTCTTTTTGGGGCTGGTTTGGCCATTTGAGCATTCACTAGCTTTGATGCTTAGGTCTTTCAACATGCATTACATGGGTTGTTTGCATGATTTTAAGTCATTTAGCATGGCATTTCAGTACTGGAACATATGCCATTGCACTCCATGTATCACTCTTTCAATGACTTTGAGAGTTGAGTATTGTGCCTTGTTTGTGGCTTAACATGTATGCATGTTTGTCTAGTCCTTTGAGCTTCTATTTCAGCATGTTTTGCCACTGTTTTGGGCATGATGTAACTTTGTTTTGAGCTGGTTGGGTTGTTTGAGCATTGTGATGCATGCTTATAGTGCTATTCCCTTCACTAGCCTCGGTGCTCTTAGCTCCTTGACAATGCCATGCATACATTGCTTGCATGATAGAGTCTCTTGCATGCCATCTTAACATGTCAAGATTAGCATGTTGTTTGCATGAGCATGTTGTTTGCTTTGTATTGTGTTCAATTCGATGTCGTATTGAACATAAGGAAGATTGGTTCATTTCATACTTGAAGTGATGAAAGGAGCCAATCTCCCTTGGTCTCCATTACCTTTGATCTCTCATGATAGGGAGATGGTCTAAGTGCCTTGTTTGTCATGCATTTATTGAGTTTGTACAAATTGGATCTTTGGCCATCACGCATTGCAATGCTTGACTGATGGTCTTGGATCCAATTATGCCTCTCCCTTGATGTTTTGAGATGATTTGGAGGGGCATAGTACATACATGTTCTAGGGAGAGCCTCTATTTTCTCTATTTTGTGCTCTATTGTAGCTTGGTGTCACAGCACACCAGTGGCCGGCATCCTATCACTGATGGCCAGCGCCCTTCCATTCATGGCCAACAGTGCCTACTATTGGCCAACAGGGGGGTCGGCACTGCACATCCTTGGCCGGCAGGCCACTGGTGCACTCCCCAGCATTGTTTTGGTAAGTTTTAGCAACAAGAACTGGAAGACACCCTGTAAACAGAGCCTCTAAAGAGCATTTGGAGAGCTTTCCGAGATAGGAATCGAGCATGCATCTTCAACTTCTTCAAGGCAGAGCTGAGGCATCCTAGTTCACATACTTTAATGCTTAGCACGAATTGTAATTTAATTAGTTAATTTCTTAATTAGTTAAGTGATGTAATAATTAGTAAGTAGATTGCTTATTATTCATTTCAGTTGTGTAATAATTAGTCTAATTAGATTATTAGATTAGTTAGCTAGCTTAGCTTACATGTAGCTTAGCTTATCCATTCGGACTGTCCGTCGAGAGGGCAAATGTTGTAATAAGTGTGCGTGTGTGTATGTGAATGTCTTTCAACCCCACGTCTTTCTCCCTTTTATTTACCAGCTTTTGATGGTTAGTTTTAGGGCATGTTTCAATTAGCATACTTATGTTTGCCTGCGTGCATCATTCATTTTGTCTCGCATGCACCGGGCTCGGCGCATCATTCAAACTGCATTGTATTTCAATACACTTTCTTCAATACGTGTTTCAAAACATGTTATCAAGTGTTGCATTCATATGTCATTCTAGATAGCCGAGCCTGTTTTAGTTGCATTTTTGTATGTGTTACATTAGGCATCTTAACATAGCTAGGATCATGCATGATTTGTAACTAGCTTTTGTTTTGGCTCGGAGTACACTATGAGTGTCTATGCTTTAGCATCCTTGCATGTGTGTAAGTGACTGTCGTGATAGCATGCTTGCTATGAGGCTAATTGCTTAAGTGTTTAATTGCATGAATGCCTGTGGATGAAGGCTTCATTGCTTGAATTGGAACAATTCTTCAAAGTGTGTGTTTTAAGCCCACTTTGCGGAGTGGCAAATCATCATATTTTAAGCCCACTTGAGACCTACTTGCGAGTAGCACTATCAAACCATTTTCGAAAAACAAACATGACATATTTTGTTCCAATTTTTGCGATTCAGTCTATACTTTTATGCTATGCACATCACGTAGTAAGTTAGATTAATAACCAGAATAAGAACACGTGTTTTCAAAAACAACATATCATGTTAGTATAGGCCAGTCTTTGATCGGGCGAGCCAGGGTGCTCATTTCAGGACCTTCCCCTCTCGTACCCAAGTTCCCGAGCCGAGGCAACTTTGGTGATGACGGGCACGTGGCTTTAGGCACGAGTCAGGGTTTCCTAAATTTCCTAAAACAAAATATTTAAGTGGCGACTCTGAAATCTAGCAAAGCAGTCCATGTTTGGCACTTCTTGATTAAAATCGATTTTCTAAAACGATTTTCCGGATTTGGACTCTTTGGTGATTTATCAGTCTTACATTGCACTTTGTGAGATTAGATTTAAAACCATGACAGGAGTCCGAACTGTAGTAGCTAGAACCCAAATCTGCGCCCTCTTCGAAAGGTTGGCACTTGGAGCGAGTTTCGGGCGGTCTACAGTTTCTGGCGACTCTGCTGGGGATTTAGAGAACTTGACTCGAACTCATGATATGTTGTTTTGTCTGCACTTATGTGTTTCTTTGCATTGCATTTGCATAGGTGCGCATAAGTCACAGTGTTTGACATCTGCTATTCCTGAACGGTTTGTCGGAGGCTTGCTTGGAAAAGTGTGCCATAAGGCCAACCGGTTACGGGCTTTGCTACGATGGGAACATAAACCTCGGTTTTTGTCGAGGCACCCTATTTCACCATTTGACCTAGTTGCGTATCAAAACCCGTAGAGACCACTCCAAACTAGGAAAGGTTGCTTACCCAATTGTAGGTTGTTTGAAACTGCTACGTGCGTAGTGAAACCCTAGTTCCTAATGAAATTTGGATAGGGAAATCCTACCCCTCCATAGGGGTGTGTTTTGGCTCTCATTTGCTTGCTATGTGCTTTTAGAGTGTGTCTCTACAGGAATGCATGTATCAGTTTGCAAGTCTAAGTATCAGTCTGAGGACATCAGTATTTGGGGGTATCAGATTTGAGGCAGTGATTTGGGGGCAGCGATCAGTGTTGAGTGCAGTTTTTCTAGCTTACGGTTTATCAACTGTGTGTTGTCATCATCTAAGCCGAAATGTTGTCCGTTTTCTAATTGTTGTTTCTTTCTTTTTTGCTTTATTTATCTTTTTGCAAGGTAGTATTGCATCATTGCTTCTGAAAAGGCAGATACCCCCCGAACACTCTAGACTAGAGGTAGAAGGCTTTCTTGATCTGAGGATCTAATTGACGGACAACTAGTGTTTGTGTCATTACCCCCGGTTATGAGACGGAGGTCATCGAGCCTGAATCACGATTACCATGATTACGGTTTAGGTCTTTGTCTACTCCACATGTGCACAGTAGGGATCAGATTTCCGTTTCTACCATAGGGAGAGATATACCTATTGTTCAGTCGGATTAGCACCTTATGGCTAGTATGGAGGATATGATGCGTTAGCTCCAAGAGACTATGCAAGCCATGCGTGAGATCTTGCCCACCCGAGCGAGGAGTTTGCAGCGTCGTATGCATAGGTTATAGCTCGAGATATAAAAGAGTGGAACAAAGACTTGTGCGGTAACCACAACAAGTCAACATCTGTTTTGCATCACCCCACTTCCACTTAGAGTTTCAATACTTGGGGATCTTGCAAATGTCTAGGAAGATATGGGCAGATTTCAAAGACACCAGCCTTCTCAACAGATACACCGTTTGAATCTAAGATGGACCCAACCGCTCTAAAAATGAATAAGCTTGAAAAGCTGTTTAAACGGACCCAGGGGGTCAATTCCATTCCAGACATAGGGGATGGTTACACTTATTCGACGGTAACATTGCCTGACAGATTCAAGATGCCCTATGTAGACCGTTTCGATGGCTCGAGGAACCCTATGGTTCATTTGAGGCTGTTCTCGGATATTTTGCACTCGATGGGCTTGACAAGACTCCAGAAACTATCACTCTTCGGCCGGACCCTGTCAGGTATTGCGGCCATTTGGTATGCCAAACTGGAGGACTCAGTGAAAAAGAGTTGGGAGGAAATGGCTGAGGCCTTCATCGCATAATATTCATACAATACCCAGATTGAGGTCACGACCTGTGATCTTGAAGTGACTAGGCAAGAGCCGAAGGAAGGCTTTCCTGATTTTGTCACTCAATGGGGGGCCAAGGCCTCTATGATGACAACTCGACCATTGGAGAAGGATCAGATACGGATGGTTGTGCGCAACCTTCAACCAAAGCTAATGAAAAAAATGATCGTTTTACCCGTTCCAACCTTTGCGGATTTACACGAGATTGGGGTACAGATTGAGGACGCCATGAAGTAGGGTCTGATTGACCACGAGAGAGAGCAACCCAAGAGGGCATTTACACGCAGTTCGAATGTAGGCAGTATCGTAGTTGCAGAACCGATGTTGGCATGGTCACCACCACCACTCCAAAACACCTCTGACTACACCCTTCACCAAGTCGTCCGAACGACTCTAAGCACTAGATATCCACCCCGAGGCCAAAGAACCTTTACTCCACAGTGCATGCCTCTGTCCAAAGCTCTGGGGGTTCTAATTAGGAAAGGGCATTTGAAGCCCCTAGAGCCGCGGCCATCACCAGACAAATTTCCTACTTCCCATAACCCGGCCAAATACTGTGCCTTTCACCAACAGCATGGTCACGACATTGACCAGTGCTACAGACCGCGTCATGAGATCTAGGATCTCATTGACAATAAGGTGATTGCACCTCCAGAGAAGCCGAATGTCACCACCAACCCACTTCCACCACATAACCAAGCTCTACTACCCAAACACATCAACTTGATCCAAACCACAGCCATTCCATATGACCTAAGCATATATATCACACCCTCCCACCTACCCAAGCCTGAGGTGTTCATCCCAGATAGCACGGACTTGTGCATGTTGAGCACCTCCCACACCCGACCTGAACCGGTGGTGGTGACTATCGAAGACAGAACTTGGATGACTTTGGAGGCAGATAGGAATGTTGATTCAGAGCTTAAGGGATCTGAGAGCTTTATAGAGGGAGCATACAACCCGAGTGGTTATATCGTATCATCGGATCAGGTCAAGCCGAGGGTAGAGTTGCCAGCTGGGGCAGAGATCAATCTGGTTCGGGAAGATGGACCAAGTTAGGGGTTAGATAACCTAGCAGAGCTGGAAGAGGATATTGCTAATCTGCAGTTCTTCAATGAGCAGGACTCATGGGATGTGAACATGAACTGGTTCGACTTGGATGGATTGCCAGAGAATACGGGATGGCTCAGTGACCAGCCAGATGTTGTTAAAGAATCTCAGCTAGAATAGGGACCGTCAGGAACGAGAACATCAGCAGTGGCCAGAATGGCCGAGAATTAGGAAGAATTGCCGGAGAGCACCTGTGCGCAGAATTTTGCTCGGGACTTGGGCAAATTGTGTATGGTTGACACCGAACGAGAGGCTGCATTGAAGCAACTTGAGCAAGAAAAATCGAGGATCTTAAGAGGGCTAGGAAGGCCAAGGCCCCTGAGGGGACGTAATGTCTTTGTGAGCGAAAGCAGTTGCAATGGGCCCGGCAATTTGCTGTCGGTTGCCAGCGATGTGGTGGGAAGGCACGACTTACGTCTAGCCCACAGAGCAAAGATTGGGGGCAGAACCAACCGGATGATACCTGGTATGTTGAGGAGATTGACCATATGACTAGAAGTGGGCAGTACTTCAAGCCCCCACACTTAGACTAGCCGGAGGCATCCGGGAAGGACAAAGAAGCAGAGAGGTAAAAAGAAAAGCTGTTGGAGGAGGAGGCTGTACTGAAGCAGCTTAAGAAAATCCAAGCAGACATCTCCATCTGGGGACTGCTAATGGCCTCAAGAGTTCACAGACAAGCTGTCCTTTCTGCCATGGACAAGGCAAAACTTTCAATCGATACAACTCCTGAGCAGTTGGTAGGGCTAGTTTTTCTAGGAGGAGCTTCCCCGACCTTGACCTTCACTGACAAGGAACTGCCACCTGAGGGTTCAGATCATAACAAACAGCTCTATATCTTTGTCGAGTGTAGAGAGAAATGGATACCGGTGGTTCTTGTTGACACATGATCTGCTATCAATGTGTGTCCGTCGAGAATGGCATATGCTATCGGGTTGAAGCCTGTGGATTTTGTGCCTACAGCCCAGGTGATACGGGCTTATGATAATACCAGCCGAGAGGTGATAGGGGCCGTACGGATTAAGACTCAGGTTGGTCCGGGGCAACAGGACATTGAGTTTCATGTCTTGGATGTTCCTGCAACCTTCAATCTACTCCTTGGGCGGCCATGGCTGCACCAAGTGAAAGCCATCTCTTCCACCTTACATCAAATGCTGAAGTATTCGTACGGAAAAGGGGTGGCAATCGTTTTTCAGAATTCTTTAATACATCCGCCACCAGAGGTTTCTACACCAGTTCTAGAGATTGAGCATGGCGTGGAGGATGTGTTTTTGTTAGGATTCACCCTAGTTGATGCCCGGGTTATACAGAATATTCTAGCTGTTGATGAGGGGCTATATGTCAGTGCACAGTCTGTCTACCTTATAAACAAGCTTCAACACATGCCTGGGATGGGATTAGGGCGAACTGGCCAAAAGGGCGTTGCATAACCCATATACCTTTGGATTAGGTTATCTGCCTACCAAAGAGGATTGGGCGAGGAAAGGAAGAGAGATGGTCAGAAGAGCTAGAGCCAAGCAAGCTGGGAAGCATTACGAGTTGATGCATAGACCTATCTGGGGAACCCTGAGTGGACGCTTTGTCTGAGAGGGGGAAGATTTCCCGTTCTGTGGCTTTCCGGAGCCATGACTAAATGCAGAGAGGCGGTGCTTGTCGGGATTTGAGATTTTCTTTGACTTCCAATTATCCGGGGATGAAGTTACTAAAGAGCAGACAGAACCACCAGCTGAGGCTGAGCAGTGCAAGGAGGAGGATTCCGAGGGCATAGAAATTAAGATGGGGGTAGTGCTGGCTTGTCTCCTCTCAGATCCTCAGATCGTACCAGAGTACTTGGGAGATAACTTCTCAGTTTCCATGATCGAGGATGAAGCGGCTTGTGGGCCCATCTTCAGGCATTCTTGATGCATCCATCGCACCCTCCCTCGTCTGGAAATACGAGGAGGGCTTTTTATCGAGCAGTTTCGGGTTAGGTAGTGAGCCGGAATTTGATTCCACTAAGTCTGTGGCGTCGGAATCAGGTTCCAGCTCGTTTGAGTCTGAGTCCGGTATTCTTGGGGGTGATAACTCGGATGCCACTATCCTGTCCAGGTCGTCTTTTTCTTTTTCCTTTGAGTCTGTTGTAACAGATGAATTAGGCGGACTGGATGTTATTAATGAGAATGGTACGACTGTGGCTTCCGAGTACTTTTCTGTGCCTTTAATTTATTGCATTAATCAAGACTTTCAAAATTTTGATGAAAACGACGAGGAAGAAATTCCTCCGGTTTTACAACGTTTGATTGATCAAGAGCAGGAGAGGTTTGTAAAACCTTTGGTGGATGAAATCACCACAATTAATGTTGGTACTAAGAAGGACCCGCAGCTAGTCCAGATCGGGTCCATGTTGTCTTCGGAGGAGCGCGAGCGCTTAGTCGCTTTATTAAAAGATTTCAAAGATGTTTTCGCATGGTCCTACGAAGACATGCCTGGAATCGATCCTGAGATTGTACAGCACCGGATCCCTCTTGACCTAAAGGCCCGACCTGTTAAGCAGAAGCTTCGAAGGATCCGCCCATACTGGGCTCTGAAGATCAAAGAAGAGGTCACCAAGCAGATTGACGTAGGGCTCTTGTTGGTATCTGAATACCCTACTTGGTTGGCTAATATAGTTCCGGTACCGAAGAAGGATGGCAGAATTCGGGTATGTGTGGACTTCAGGGATTTGAACAAAGCCAGTTCGAAGGACGACTTTTCTCTGCCGCATATTGACGAATTAGTGGACTTCACTGCTGGGCATGCGTTGCTCTCGTTCATGGATGGGTTTTCAAGCTACAATCAGATTTTGATAGCACCCAAAGACAAGGAGAAGATCGCTTCACCACCCGTAGAACCTATTGTTATAGGGTGATCTTTGTTAAAAAGAATCTTTGGGGCTATGTATCAATGGGCTACAACCACGATTTTGCATGATATGATCTATAAAGAGGTTGAGGTGTACATGGACGACATGATTGTCAAGTCCAAGGAAAGAAAGGGCCCCTACACTGCCTTGCAGAAATTCTTCCAACAGATCAAAGAGTATTGGTTGCGGCTAAATGCTCAGAAATGTACATTTGGTGTTACAGCAGGTCGATCTTTCCAAAATCAAGGCTATCTTAGAAATGCCACCACCGAAGACTGAAAAGGAGATGCGAGGCTTTTTGGGTAAAGTGCAATTCATAATACGGTTTATTGCAAAATTAACCTTGACTTGTGAACCACTGTTTGGTCTCCTGAAGAAAGGAAAGAAGTTCTAATGGGACGACTGGTGCCAAGTTGCTTTTGAGCGATCAAGCAATATCTCTGAACCCACATGTGTTGTCACCGCTTGCCAGGAAACCGTTGATTTTGTACCTATTAGTGACCGAAATGACAATGGGCAGCATGCTTGCACAGGAGTCTGAGGACAAAGTGGAGAAGGCTATCTACTACCTGAGCAAGAAAATGCTGGATTACGAGACCCGCTACACTCCGCTGGAGAAGGCTTGGTATGGGCTACGAGGAAGTTAAGACACTACCTATTAGCTCACTCTGTAATACTGGTTTTCAAATTAGATCCCATCAAATATCTCTTCGAGAAACTGGCACTTACGGGTAGGCTAGCCCGTTGGTTGCTTCTACTTTCTGAATTTGATCTGAAGTACATGACGCGCAAGTTAGTGCAAGGGAGAGCACTAGCGGAGTTCCTAGCCGACCACCCAGTTGAAGGGGATGAACCAGTAGAATATCTGTTCCCAAACGAGGCCATTCTACATGTCGAAGAAGAAAATTGGACGATGTACTTTGATGGAGCGTCAAACCAATACGGGGTATGGGATAGGGGTGTTGCTGATAGCACCCGACAATTCCCGTATACCATTAGCATTCAAACTCTGGTTCAAAGTATCGAACAATGAGGCAGAGTATGAGGCATGTATTGCTGGACTAGAAGCCGCCTTGGAACTAGGGGCAAAACGGTTGGATGTCATCAGGGACTCGAACCTTGTTGTATCTCAAGCTAAAGGAGATTGGAAAGTTGAAGAAGAAAAGATAAAAATCTATCACCAAACCTTGGACGTTCTGATTCCTCGATTTGAAAAACTGAACTTCGCTCATCTGTTAAGAGAGAACAATAGGTTTGCTGATTCATTAGCAACTGTATCTTCTATGATAGACATCCCTTTTGGAGTCCGGATGCGTCCGATCATCATTGAACAGAAATTCGTGCCGGCCTACGAGCTGATTACTGCCATAGATGAGGTACAAGATCAGAATCCCTAGTATTACGATGTCTGGAACTTCTTGGAAAAGGAAGCTTATCCACCAGGGGCAAATGCCAAAGATAAGAGGGCAATTCGAAGAATGGCTACTCAGTTCATCGTCCGCAGGGGTAAACTGTACAAGAGCGGTCATCTCGGGATGTATAAGCTATGCGTTGATGCTGAAGAATCCAAGCGCCTGATGAAGGCCATCTATGGAGGAGAGTGCGGAGCACACATGAGTGGGGTGATGCTAGCTTGGAAGATCCTTAGACAGGGTTATTATTGGTCAACCATGGAGGAGGATTGTATTGGCTTTGTCCGGCGATGCCATAAATGTCAGATCCATGCAAACCACATGAATATTTTGCCGTCGAAGCTATACAACATGACTTCGCCATGGCCATTTTTAGTCTGGGGGATTGATCTAATTGGAGCTGTCACTTCGAAGGGGTCCAATGGGCATGAGTATATTCTGGTAGTGATAGACTACTTCACGAAGTGGGTTGAGGGCCAATCTTACGCGGTGTTGAAGGCATCGCATGTCGCTAAGTTCATCAGGAACAACATCATCTGTCACTACGGGGTCCCGAATGAGATTATTTCAGATAATGGTTCCCACTTCAAGAAGGAGGTGATCGACTTGTTGGAAAGTACAACGTGGCCTTTTATAACTCATCTACATATCGGCCGCAAACCAATGGAGCAGTTGAGGCCGCCAATAAGAACATCAAGCACATTCTGCAGAAGATGGTGGAAACCTACAGGGACTAGCCAGATAAGCTGCCATTTGCTCTTTGGGGCTGTCGGACTTCAATTCGAACTTCTACTGGGGCAACTCTGTATTCCTTGGTTTATGGGATGGAGGTTGTTCTGCCTATCGAAGTTGAGGTTCCGTCATTACGGGTATTGGCTGAGTGTCAGATAGTTGAGGCAGATTGGCAGCAAAACAGGTTTGAAGAACTCATGCTCTTTGATAAAAGAAGGCTGAAAGCACTGTATCACGTCCAGGGTTATCAACGAAGAATTGCCAAGGCTTTCAACAAGAAACTTAAGTCCAGGAATTTGAAAGATGGGGATCTAGTGCTCAAAGACAATCGAGCTCCCATCCACGACACTTGGGGCAAGTTCAGACCCAATTAGACTAGTCCCTACATCATCAAGTCTATCTGGTTGGGTGGAGCTGTCGTTTTGATGGATTTAGATGGCCTTGAGTTCTCCCAGCCGATCAACATGGACAAGTTGAAGAAATACTATCCCTGAGTGGCTCGCTAGGCCGAAAACCCAAAAGGGTGACCTAGGCAAAAGTTAGAGCATGAAAAAATTTAAAATAATAAAAAATGAGCTCGCAAGGTTGAAAACCCAGAAAGGGTGGCCTTGGCAAAAGTTAGAGCCTTGAAAGGAGAGGTTAATACGAGTGAACTGGGCCGAACTACGTAAGGCTTGATTCCCATCTTTGGGATATGTAGGCAAATTCATTCCGTAGTCCAGCCATAAACACTTCCAAATCAACTTTGTCCGTGTGATCATGTTGGTCATCTTTGTGTATTCTGCATTCAATAGCTTGGTTGTGTATTCTGCATTCATACTAGGGGCAACTTTCCAGTTGCCGGATCCGGGGTTGTACATCTCAGTGATAGATCTCGGGTGTGTCTAGTTGTGATCCATATCAGAAATGGTTTTGAAAAGTTTTAATAAAAGTTGATTTTGTTCAAATTAATCTTTTTACGACTTAAACCATTTTTGGACCAAACGAAAAATTTTTAGTACCCACAGCCTTTAATTACATGGATTTCAGTACAACGTTCTCCTACTCTTGAATACAAATTGAAGTTGCTTTTTATTACATTCATAAAGAAAACTTGAAAGTACTGATTAAAGCAAATAAACTCGGGGCATAGTTAGGTGTTCTTGCGCCCCCTCCCAAAGTTTGTGGAAGCCTCTGATTCCAAAGTAGGCCCAACCTGCGCCTCTTCATTGAGCCAAGCTATGCACTCATCAGAGAGGGCGCAACTAAAAGTGGGAGCGGGGGCCAGAAGCTCCCTCGTCCTCCATGCTGTGGCATACCGAGCTAGCTGTACGCCTCGGATTCGAAATGCGGCATGGTACTCTATCCCTTCTTCTGGACAAGTCTGATCATGTCCAAATTGGTGCCGGAATCGAAATGGGAAGTAAAAGACACAGTGTGTTAGGCCAATCAGCTGAATGCCCGGTTGTTGGGACATGCTATAACCTATTGCCGGCAGGTTAAGCCAGGGGCAGCGCCAAGCAATGTTGACAGCAGACAAACTGCAGATCCATTCGCACCACCATCCCTCATCTGGGGCATCAAATAGTCATTATCGGAATAAATAGCCGGGAGCTGAATATGCGGGGCACGAGTCTACCACTCTCAACTTATCCATCAACCATATCTGGAGAGGGATGAAAAATGAGAGATTAAAGAATAAAGAGGTGTACATGGAGAGAAAAGTGAGAAAATGGTTTTGAAAGAAAAACAGAGCCTAAGGGCCGAGTGATGTGAGGAATACACATGTGAGTAGGAAGGGAAACATTACCTTTAGCAGTAGTGGACTCCCCGCGAATCTAGTCGTCTCCCAGCGATGGAAGGCATCCAAACCCATCATTGTCTTAGCCAGTGTCATTGCAATGCAGCTCTTGCCCTCTTTCAAGCCTTGGGCAACCTCAATCAAACGGACGCTGGCCCCACTGGAGCCTGGGGCAAGCAAGAAATGAGACAACGTGCACAAGCAGAGGGCATGTTGTCGAAAACCTTGCCAGTGATGGTCGCTGCGGTCACCGGCGTAAGAAAACCGATGAGTCAAGCTGGGGATGTCCAGCTCTCTGTCGTGGATCAAAGATCAAGCGTCGTGCAAAGTAAGTCCACACATCCGTCCCAAAGCTTGGATATGGCCGAAACATAATTGGGGCAAGATCTCTTCCTCGCGTCAAGACTCCATCAAAGCTTGCAAATCTTCAAAAGTGGGACATATCTCTTGTCCGCCAAAGCTAAAAACATGAGTTACCGGATTCCAACACCTAGCCGCAGCGTGGAGGAATGGAAAACGCAGCGGGGTGCAGCTCAGCATGAATAGTGCATTCATTCCGAAACCCTGAAAATTTAATTTTTCCAAGCCATCCAAACTTGCATTCCAATTTGTGAGGTTTTGGGCAAGAAGTGGTTCCATTTGGGGCAAAAATGGAGTTGAAATGAAGAAATTACAAGGTTGGAACCTTTACAGAAGATAAGGCAATGAATGGAGGGCAGATGTCGACGTTTCAGAGGTTCTGCCATCGATGGCCGGCAGCAGCACATTGATGGCCGGCAGGGTATCATTACTGGCTGGCATGGGGTCATCAACGGCCAGCAGGCCATTCCTTATGGCCGGCAGCCTCCCTTCATGCTCAGTGACCTCCTGTGTGAAGATCCAGTTGTTTGCTGCAGTGGAGTCCTGTTATTTGAGCCTTTTAAGGTCTTGTTTTTGTCCTGTTGGACTCTGTTGTGTTTCGTTTAACACATATTAGTCTTCATTTTGTTTATCAAGTTGTAATCATCTTCCTCTCATTTATTGAGTTGTTGTAATTTGCTCATCGAGTTGTAAACTTGTTAAGGTCTTGTTGTTGCTTATTGAGTTGTTTTGTTTATTTCAGTTGTTAGTCGATTCACTACCTGATTCAGACAAATGCTTGCACAATTTTCAAACAAAGATCAATCTCATTTTCATGCTGTGCGATGTTATGCGATGTTCAAAATACAAAATGCAACACTTTTTCAACAAAAAAGCTGCTTTCATTCCATCCTGGATTCTTTTTACAAAAGAGAACAAGTTTTAAAGAAAATAAAACTGCCTGAGGCCGTACAATGTGCAAAAACTACAGGCAAAAAGAGAAATAAAGCAAAAACAGAACATCTGAATCAGTGCAGGTCACTTGAAGAATGAGAAGCCCTTCTCGTTCTCTTCCTCGATGAAGGCCCAGAACTACCGCCGTCAGCTCCGCTACCTGACTCTGAACCCAAACCATCTCCAGCCTTATCTCCATCTTGAGACAACTTTAACTGTGGACTTACAGCCTCCTCACTCATCTTGTCATCATCATCACTTGACACGGGCTCTGAAGGGCCACTCTCGCTGTGGGTAACTTTGCCTCTACCTCGGCCGTGTGTTTGAGCCTGTCTTCCTCTCCTCTCTACTGATGGAGGAGGTGCTGAAGGACCCGCCTCTGCTCCTGCCGGGGCATCTGATGGGCCTGTCATCAAGAAAGGAATCTGAAAAGGGCAATTCACCAAAATGCATTAGTAATGAAATATGTCAGATGCAAAGAATAATGTGCTGTGAACAGTGAATGATTTGCATTGTATGTATACCATGAGCAGTGTAGGGGAGCAATGTATCAGATCAGTGTAGTGTGGAACTATGCAAATGCTACTGTGTCAAGAGAAGAATTTGTGGCATGAAGTGCAGTTTGAAAGAACTCACCGGGATCTTGTAGAGGCTGAGCAAATCCAGACTCGTCTAAATCATCTTTGTTAAGAAGGCCACTAGATCAATGGCCTGTCCTGTGTACTTTATGGGTGCCTGCGAGTACGTCGAAAAGATCAGTAGCCGATGAAACACAATTGAAATCAAGTAAATATGCAAAATGTGGGGTTTAGTACATACCGGAGTCGGGCCTCGAATCCCGGCGAGTGCATGCCTAGCTGATGCAGGTGCAATGGGGATTTGATAAGCCTCCTCAGAACGTCTCTGATGAGTCAATGAAGTAGGCAGCTCTGGCCATCATGTCCCCTGCCTCTCCTCAGGATCTCTCCTTCTACGAGATCTAGTCGTTCTGCCTCTCCCTTTAGCAGCTGGAGCTCTCGCTCCCTCTCCTCCTCAGACACCAAACAAAGGTGGCATCAGATGCGTCTAAATGAAGGTTGTGTGGTTGCCCTCTATGCGGAAGTAATCCGTCTCCAGTCCTACCATGAATTGAATCACCTGGTTGGCGGATAACCTGCGTGTCTCCCTCATCGATGGTGGAGGTGCTGTCGGTACAAATGGAGTAGGCAATCCCAAGGTCTGGCGTACGAAACGCTCACTGAAAAACTAGGCGTGACAGATTAGGCCCTCGAAGAGGATATGGTAGAGGGAGACAATCTGGGCAGCGTTGTACTAATCTCGGAGTCCTGACGGTATCACATCCCACGGCTACCACGTGATCTGAGGAAAAGAGAATGAATAAGATGATCAGTCGTCAAATAACTAATGTGGGTGCATCAGGTTAATTGAAATAATTTCGTTGTGGAATTACCTCGCGTGCCGTGACCGAATCAAAGTACTGTCGGAAGAACACAAAGCTTTCTCGGGTCCTACGACGGAGATGGCCGTTGTGTACATCAGAGAATGGGACTGTGGCTGGGGTCTGCTCCACAGGCTCCAGAACAAGTATCGGGAAGTATGCGTACACCCATAGCTGCAAGGAAGATGTGATCAATACAGAGTATGAACAGAGTATAGAACATGTAGAAAGCAGAACGCAGTACAATGCATAAGTCAGGTCTAGGCGAGATTAGACTTCGTGTGCGATATATGGTATGCGATTAAGTATGTATAGTGTCTGAAAATGCAAAGCGAAAGCATCTGATGCAAGAGTAGATACAGAGAATGCAGAAAGTACAAGTGTTGAACAAAGTGAAAGTAGAAAATGCTAAGCAAATAATGAAAAAGGGAAACTAAGCTATGTACCTCCCAAGCTTGCCAGTAGCTGCTGATCGACCTCCCGCACATCTGAGAGGTCAAGCTCATGTATTCGTAGAGAGTAGTGAGACTGGCCGTGCCCCAATCATAGAAATGGACCTGCTGGAGCACCACCAGGGCACTCAGGAAGTATAAACCTATGGTATTCCACCTGTTCGAAAACAAGGTGGTACAGAAAAGGAATAGAAGGAAGCCCCTGGCGTACTGCTCCACCTCTTTATCAGTCTCGGGATCCTCCCTTCTGTAATGCTCATCAAACCAAGTATATCTAAGCATACATGCTCGAAGTGTCGGTGGACACGCTCCAAGTAGTGTATCCCATGCGGCCACCCACTCTCCCATGTCAGGAGCGAGAGGAATCAGGTCACCTCTTACGCCCAGGCCAGTGATCATGGAGAAGTTGAAGGGAGTCATTGTCATCTCTCCCGTCAAGGAGAAATGGAAAGAGTTAGTGGTGTCCCACCACCTCTCCACAAGAGCCCCTAGGAGAGGGTGACTCGCTACGACCTGTGTCAAGTTAGAGCAGAATAGGCCGAAGCCGGTCCTGTCTATGATCTGGCGAACCCTCACGGGAAGCTCATCATACCAATCCCGAGCTGTTGTCGCACCATAACCTCTGAAGGAGTGGGATCTGTCCTGTGGCAGTGCATGTCATATAATCAGATCAAGTGACAAAAGTACAGTTGAAAATACAGTTGAATTCAGAGCAGTGATGTATTGAAGATACAACTGAATTCAGAGCGGTGATGTATGAGTCTAGTCGCCTACTGATACATGCAGAGCGATGATGTGTGAAATCTGATTGAATCTGAAAGCAATGTATGAAATATAGTCAGATCAAGGCATGTGATGCAATCAGATCAAAACAGTGCAAGAAATGCAAACAATTGAAAGTAATACTATAGAAAAGTAGAGTTGGTACCTCCATAGCAATGGCTGACAAATGAGACATGGGCTCTCTCAGCAAGAGGTCGTCTGGCTCGTCCTCATCGAAACCAGTAAAGGCGTAGACACCTCCCGCCACTGGTATAGTATGAGTCTCTGGGTGATACCTCGTAGGGTCAAAGGGGCGTACGCTCAGTGGTAAAGGCTGAGGCTCAACCCCGGCTCTACCGGAGGGAGTGCGGAGAAGCCCCCATTGTGCAGGATACTGTCAGCCATCTGAGATAGATGCAAAAATGAGCGAAGATGAGCAAAATGGCGAAACTTTGAACAAATCAAACCCTAAAGAGAGAAAAGTCAAAGAAAATCAAAAAACGGGAAAAAGTGAACTAACCTCGAGAGAAATTCGCGGGAAATGATCCTTGAATCATGGAAATGACAAAAGACACCTGTAGACACCCCATTTTTGACCGCCCTCAAGACTTGGACGTCATCGTTTGAACACTCGATGATCATCCATGTTCGTGTTCGTTTTGAGTTCTCGGAGGTCTTGGCCGCGCGCCTTGCCTTAGGATCTTTTAACTTGCATTACGTGGTTGGTTGTGAATGAAGAACTTGTTTGTTTTTGCTTTTGAGGCGAGAATGGCTTGTTGGTCATCCCCACACCTCAGGCCTTGGCTTGAGGCCGCCTGTTTGTTGCTACTGGCCATTAGTGATGGCGGTGGCATTGTTTTTGGCTCGGCCATTTGTTTGTCGATCGGCCATATTTTATGGAGGAATTCTTTTTTGCTTTTTAGGCATTTGCATGCGGTTATTATAGCCCGAGCACACAGACCTATCCTCTATACACGTGTATGGAGGATTTGCACCCTTTGCACCCTTTTGCTTTAGCTTCTTAAGGAAGCTTGAACCCTTTGCTCTAGCTTCCTCAAGAAGCTTGAACCTTTGTTCTAGCTTCTTGAGGGAGCTTGACCCCTTTGTCTTAGCTTCTCCAAGAAGCTTAGGCCCCTCTTTTGTTCTATTAAAGAGGGCCTCCCCTCTCCTTTAGAGGGGTTGAGCAAATCAGAGATATATATCACATATATCACTCCCTCTCTATATCTTCCTCTCTCTCTCTCTACATTTGTGTGTGGAATAGTGTTCAAAAGTGTGTTTTGTTCTTATTTTTGCACTAAAGCACCTAGTGTTACACTATACCTTGGTTATTGAGATGTTGAGAGTTTGTTCTTGGAGTTTTGAGTTGGTTTTGCTCAGAAGGAGGGGGCTGGAGTTGCTGTTCTTGAAGTGTTCTCCAAGGGTGAGCACTATTGCTTTATATTCCCCATTTTTGCACTAGCTTTTAGCCTATCTTGCATGCTATTTTGAGCTTAGTGTATAACTGATAAAAGTTCTATATTTTCATGCTTAAGATGTTTGTTTAAGGTCATTTTGGTGTTGGGGGTCGTCCTTCCCCTCTTAGGCCTTGTTTGGTCTCTTTTTGTGCCTTCTTTGTTGAGCTTTGGAACTTTCGTGTATTGACCTTCTCACCACTGAAATCTAGATGATTTTTAGTGGTGGTGAAGTGGTTTTGAGGTCTTGTATAGGGGAGGGACACCCCTCTTCCTTTGTGTCTCACATGCTTGTGTTTTTAGCTCATAAGGGTAGCAGGCATGCTTAGTCGATTTTGGCTCCATCTCAGTGGGTATTTAGTGATATTTGGTCATGGTTTACCTCTGTTTTAGGTTGGTTTGTTGACCCCTTGCATGCACCATACACTTGCCCTGCATTCCTCTATTTTGCTTAGAAATGCATCATGCATTTAGACCACCACACTTGTATGTTTTGACTTAGCTTTGTGAAGTTTTTAGTCATGTTTTAATGTGTTTAAGTTTTATTTGGTGTCAATTTGGTCATGCTTGCCTTGCTTTATATAGCCTCTTTGCATTCTAGCTTGTTGGCTTTGGTGTGTGAGTCATTAGCATGCTTCGTTTGAGCTATTTGCTGATTTGGCATCACTTGTCATCATATTTCAGTCCATGTTTCGTGGCCACACTTGTATTTATCACCTATTCTATACTTTGGAGAGTTGTTGTTATGCTCCTTATTTGGACCATTGTATGTGCTTCCATGATTTGGTCTTTGGAAGACCTTCTCATTGGGTTTTGGAGTTTGTTTTGGTGTATTATAACTCTGATTTTATTTTCCTAAGTCATGCTATGTTCGGTTGTAAGAGGTGTAGTGCATTTTCCCTTTTGGGCCTTGTATGTGTTTTGTTTTGTGCCCTTCTTTACGGCATGTTTTGGGCTTTGTTCCATATGAGTTTTAGCTTCATTTTGGTTTTCCTCGGGACTGTTTTGAGTTTCTTTGACCATTTGGGGCTTGGTTGACATAGTCATGGTTCAAGTCTCGTAGCTAGCTTTGAGCTTTAACTCCATTAACATGCCATGTTTGCATTGTGTAGTCGATTTGGCATCATTCTTCATGTGATTTCAAAGTTTATTGTAATTCCATATCCTCATATTTATCACATCTCGCTCATGTTTGAAGGTCGTGCATTGTGGCCTAATTGATAGACCAACATGTGTGCATGTTTATCTCGCATTTTGGTGCCTTATTTTTGGTATTTTGGCCATTGCTTTGGGATTTCACGAGGTCCACCCATTTCGGTTTAAGTCCATCCTTGTACATAGTTGCATATTTGGTATGTTGCATCATGTTGCATCTCGTTATATGCTTGCATTATATCATGTTTGTAATGTTCTTGTTACATTAGCTTAGCTACATGTTAGATCGCATTGCATTGCATCTTGCATACTTAGCACATTGTACATTTGCATGTGTAGGTTGCATTGCATTAGGCATACTTTGGTAACTTAGCCTCATATTGCATACTTGAGCCATTTTGTATATTTGAGCCATATTGCATATTTGAGCCATATCGCATACATGCATTGCATTATGTTTGGTTTAGGTGTCAAACCAAACATGAAGAATGAGGTGTGTTCGTTTAAAGTGATTTAAACACGCCTCAATCCTTGGTCGCCGACACTCTTGATCTTAACATGATAGAGTGTGTAGCATTCATTTGTTTTGTTGCATTTATTTATATTGATTTGCAAACTTGGTACCTTTGGCCATCATGCATTGAAATCGTGATTGATGGCCCGGGATCGAGGGCCATACTCCTTGGGTTCATTACATGATAGGGAGAGTGGCTATGCACACATTGTCTTGAAAATGCTTTGCCATGCAATATCTGTCCCTCTATCAGTAATAAAACCGATTGCCTGCAGAAGAAATGGCAGTCGGCCACTTTTAGTGCCGGCTTCAAAGTCTAGCCCGGTGGTCCCATTTTTGGTCGATAATCGTATTCTAGTGGCGATGGACTTGCATTATGGCAGTGATATCCCACATGATGCTATGGGAGTGTTCGAAGCATCACAAGTATTTTCTGCCTCTCAAAGGTGCGAATGCTGCAACAGAGGCAACAATGATGGCATGGCGACGGGTTTCCAAGCGGCGAATCGAGCATACATCATCCAAGCATTCCGAGGCTCAGCAGCCTCCCTTTGTAGCTAATTTGTCAATTAATTTAGGGTTTTGTAATATTTAATTAGCTAGAGTAGTTAATTATTTATTTGATCAGTAATTATTTATTCGGATCCTCAGAGAGAGGGCAATGTTGTAAATAAATGTGTGTGCAGTGAATGTCTTCCAACCCCACGTCTTTCCCCCTTTTATTTACCAACTTATGATGGTTAGTTTTAGGACATGTTTCAATTAGCATATTTATGCTCGCATGTTTGCATTCATTCATCTGTATTGCATGCACCAGGCTCGGCACATCATACTAAGTGCATTGTATTTCAATTCTGAGTTGAATACATGTTATCTGTAGCATCCATATGCCATCTTAGAATAGCCGAGCCTATTGTAGTTGCATTTTTGCATGTGTTGCATTAGGCATTTCAGCATAGTTAGGATTCATGCATGTTTTCTAATTAGTTTCTTTCTTTGGCTTGGAGTACTCGGTAAGTGTTTATACTTTAGCATCCTTGCATGTGTGTGAGTGACTGCCATGATAGCATGCTTACCATGAAGCTATGTGCTTATATGATATAATTGCTTGAATGCCTGTGGGTGAAGTTTAGATTACTAGAATTGGAACAATTCATTGAAATGCGAGCTTTAAGCCCACTTGATTGTGGCAAAATCATGTTTTCTACACCCACTCGAGGGTGGCAAATCCACATCTTAGCCTACTTGCGAGTAGCATCATCAAACCATTTTCAAATAAACAAACATGAAATGTTTTGTTCCAACTTAGGTGATCTAGTTTATACTTGTATGCTGTGTGTATCACATAATAATTCTAGGCTAATAAACCTAATAAGAGCACATAATGTATTCAAACTCGATATCATGGTTAGTAGAGGCCGATCTTGGATCGAAGCGGAGGTGCTCATGAGATAACCTTCCCAATCGCATCTAAGTTCTCGAGCCAAGGCAACTTTGGTGATGACGGACATGTGGCCTTAGGCACGAGTCAGGGTTTCCTAAATTCCCCCAAAATAAAATATTTAGGTGGCGACTCTGTATCTGGCAAAGCAGTCCATGTTTGACACTTCTTTCTAAAAATTTGTTTTTCAAAAGCGATTTGATTTGGACTCTTAGTGACTTATCACCGCATTGCACTTTGCGATTAGATTTAGAACCGTGACATTTGAGTCCGAACTGTAGTGACCCCAAATGAACAAAACAGGATTTCTCCTGGGACGTTCAGGGACGTCTACAACACCTTAGAATCAAATTCTGATCGGTTCAAATCGAAGAGAACAAAGGGGTTTTAACGATTCAAGGTTGTTTAGGGTGTTGGGAAAGCGTAGAATGCATGAATCTAGAGAGAAGGCACACCTAGAGAGCAAGGAAATGGTTTTGTGTAAGGGATGTGGAGGAATTGAAGTGATTTTGGGTGTATTTAAAGAACCATGGCGAAAAAGACCAGAAGTCTGAATGCGCCATCGATGGCCGGTAGTGTGCAATTGTTGGCCGGCAGCTGTGACCGATGGCCGGCATGGGGTTGGCAGCATTCCCCCATGGCCGGTAGGCCTCTACTAGCTTCCTAGACCTCTGTTTCCTTGATATGTGTCCTTGGGTTCCAAATTATGCAAGACATGTGCAAATTTGATTCAAAGTGTTCCGTGGAAGCTTCGGAATAGCGTTCATGATGCACAATGGCCATCACTCATCAAAATGAATGAGGTGTATCCTTTTAACATGTTGTAACTCCAATAGGTAAATCGTAGCTACCATTGAGTGGTCTTTATCATCGTGCTTGACTCTCGTAGAGGCGTACATTGTTTTGTTGTTACATTGAATGTGTGTTTTGACTACTTGCATTGTTATGCACACTTAGTTGCATTGTTATGCACACCTCTAGTTGCATTGTTATGCACACCCATTCCACCTGCATTGTTATGCACCCTTTTCACTTGCATTTTTATGCATCGCCCATTCGCATTATTATGCAGTAATCGCTCTACTTGCATTGTTATGCACCTTTTCACTGCATTGCTTTGCACGCTCCACTCGCATTGTTATGCACACTTATTCGCATTGTTATGCACCCTTTCTTTACTTGTAATTGTTATGAATGCTCAATTCAGATTATTATGCACACCCATTTTTACCTACATTGTTATGCACCTTTTCACTTGCATTGTTATGCACGTTCCACTCGCATTGTTATGAACCGTTCTACTTGCATTGTTATTCACCTTTCACTCATTGTTATACACGTTCCACTCGCATTGTTATGCACCTTTTCACTTGCATTGTTATGCATGTTCCACTGCATTATTATGCACCGTTCTACTTGCATTGTTATGCACCTTTTCACTTGCATTGTTATATACGTTCCACTCGCATTGTTATGCACCATTCTACTTGCATTGTTATGCATCGCTTCACCGCATTGTTATACACGTCTCCAAGCATTGTTATACTTTGTACCTTTTCATTTGCATTGCATATGCACGCTTATCTCGCATTGAAATTATATCTTGATGTAACGTCAACCATGTGTTTCTACTATATTATACCACAAAGTTTCTTTTTATGCAGCACGATATTGCTGCAGGTTTATTTAGCTAACACAACCGCACGATGTTGTATGTGTTTCAGAGGAACTCCCGTGAGATCATTCTTATTCGTCGAACTCTCTTGGTCACCCTTCTCCTCTCACATTTGACACGCGTTTGGACGTATCTTTCTCCTCTCGCGTTTGGCATGCGTTTGGACGCACCTTTCTCCTCTCGCGTTTGACACACGTTTGGATGTCCTTTTCCTTTCACATTTGGCACACATTTGGGTTATTTCGTTTGAGACTTTGGGTGTTCCTAATAGTCGCTTCTAGTCTTTTCTACGTGATCGCAATTAAAATTGCATAATTTTCTTACATCCTTTTTGCATAAAATGTAGTTCGGGCTGTAATTCCCACGCGTGGCGTGTTTACTTATTTGCTCGTGTACGAGTTTGCTGTAGCATTTCTTTGCATACCATTTGCATCTAGATGTTTCATTACAGCCTTCTTTGCATAATCATAAGTTATGCTCTTGCATCATGCATGTCATTTGCATTTTGTCTAGCCTACGGATTCTCTCTCCATGATTATATTGAATGTTTGTTTGAGTCTTCGCCTTTGTCAAAAATGGGTCGTCTTTGGGCTTTGACATTCACTCGTCATTTTCATGACTTTCGAAATTACGTCAAGAGGGGCAAATCAGAGACACCCCATTTTTGACCGTCCTCAAGACTTGGATGTTCTTGCAGGTACATCCGGTGGCAAGTTTGATTGCTCGTCGAGGACTCGAATTTCACGACGGAAAGTCACAGGTTTGAGCTTTCCAAACCCTGTGTCCTTTCTCCTTCATTTTTGGACCATGTGTTAGTCGTGTTAGCATGCTTCTTGTGAGGCAATCGCCCCTTGAGTTTAGTCCCTGCCGGCCATCAATGAGGCATTGCCGCCACCTCGGCGGCCGTGGACACTTTCTTTCAGCAAATTTCATGCTAGATCTTTTGAGCTAGCTATTTTCATCGAGCCATCCTCCGTACACACATGTATCAGGATGGAGGCCAATTCAAGCTTGTTAAACAAGCTTGCATTACCATTACGCTTCTATATAGAGGCTCTCCCCTTTCAGAGGTTTAGCATTTTTAGGGCAAAACATATCCCTCTTTCTCTATATTTCTCTCTCTCTCTCTCTCTCTCTCTCTCTCTCTCTCTCCCCCCCTCTCTCTCTCTCTCTCTCTATATTTGTACTAGTTTGTGCCTTAAAGTGCATTTTCTCTTCACTTTTGCACTACAACACCTAGTAAAACACCATCATTTTGTTGCTGAGGCATCTGAGGGTCTTGTTTCGACTCAAAAGGCTGGTTTTGGCTCAGAAAAAGACCTGTCTTGCTGTGGTTCTTCAAGGATGAGCATGTTTCTCTTTTAGGCATATTTTTGTATACCATGTTAGCCCTCCTTGCATGCTATTTTAGGCTTGGTTGTTAACTACAAAAAGCTTTATTTTCAAGTGTTTCAAATGGTTGTTTCAGGTCTCTTTGGTGTTGGGGGTGTTTCACCTTTGTGTGCCTTATTTTTCCTTGCTTTGTACCATCTTTTATGGCCTTTGAGATCATCTTCATTTGGCCTTTTAGCCAATGAAATCCAGTGAATTTTTAGTGGAAGAAATCTGTTTTTGAGGTCCAAAATGGGGGGGGGTGGTCCCCTCTTCCCTTGTCAGGGTTGCATGCCTTGTTGGCCTAATGATTGAGCATGTTTTTCTAGCATATATTGGCTTATTCTCAGCTTATTTTTGGCCTTATTTTAGCATGGCATAACACTATTTTGGCCTGGTTGAGACACCTCTTCCATGCTTTTTACACTTGTAGTGTAAACCTTGCTCACTAGCCTAGTATACTTGGTGTTTTGGCCCATTATTCTAGCATGTTTTGGCTCCACTCCAGAAGTTTTTACTCATGTTTTAACATGCTTTAGCCTGTTTTGAGGCTCCTTAGTCGTATGGTGCTTGTTATGCATGATTGTAGTGCAATAGCCTTGAATAGCTTTGAGTTTTGAGGTATCTTGCGTGCTTGGCTTGAGGTATTTGCATGTTTTGGCATCATTTGGCATGTTATTTTGAGCATATAGTGTTGTCACACTTCCATGTTTTCACTCTTTTTAAGTGCTCTTGAGAGTTGTACTTTTATGCCTTGTTTGTGAGTCATTGCATGAGCATCATTTTCTCGCCTTTCAAGCCATCATCTTAGTTCATTTTGGCCTTGTTTTGGCATGCATACACAAGGTCTTATTTGGGGCTAGTTTGGCCATTTGAGCATTGTCTTGCATGCCTCTAATGTAATAAGTACCACTTCACTTGCTTTGTTGCTTAGGTCTTTCAACATGCATTACATGGGTTGTTTGCACTTTGATTTTTAAACCCCATTTAGCATGGCATTTAGGTGCTAGAACATAATTCCATTGCACTCCATGTATCCTTGCTTTCAATGACTTTGAGAGTTGAGCATTGTATCAGGCTCTTGTTTGTGGCTCAACATGTATGCATGTTTGTCTAGTCCTTTGAGCTTTCATTTCAGCATGTTTTGCCACACTATTTTGGGCATGATGTAACTCTATTTGAATTTTGGTTGGGTTGTTTGAGCATTGTAGCAGATGCTTATGGCGCAGTGCTATTCCCTTCACTAGCTCTTGGTGCTCTTGGCTCCTTGGATACGCTAGTCACCATGCATGCATTAAGCTTGCATGATAGATTTCTGCTGCATGCCATCTTAACATGTCAAGATTAGCATGTTGTTTTGCATGTAGCATGTTGCTTGCTTTGCATTGTGTTCAATCAAATGTCGACAGTGACACGAGGAAGGAGTTTGGTCTCATTTCTATACTTGAAGTGATGAAACGAGCCAATCTCCCCCTTGATCTCCATTACCTTTGATCTCTCAAGATAAGGAGATGAGCATAACTGTGCCTTGTTTGTTATGGCATTTATCGAAGTTTGCATAAATTGGATCTTTGGCCATCACGCACATCAAGCGATGCTTGATTGATGGTCTTAGATCCCAATTATGCCTCTCCCTTGATGTTTTGAGATGATTTGGAGGGGCATAAAGTACATACGCTGTGTTCTAGGTGAGAGCCTCTATTTTCTCTATTTTGTGCTCTATCAGAAATAAAGGTGTCATAGCACACCAGATGGCCTAAGACCCTATCATTGTTGGCCAAGACACCCTCCCACATTCATGGCCAAGAGAGTGCCTACTATTGGCCTCAGGGGAAGCTCAGGCACTACACACATCCTTGGCTAAGAAAACACCGGTAATTACCTCTGCATTGTTTTTTGTGAAGTTTCAAAGAACAAGAACTGAAGACACCTCACGCAAACAGATCCTCTAAAAGAGCATTTGGAGAGCTTTTGAAGGCGACAGAATCGAAAGCATGCTTCCTATTCCAACTTTTTTAAGGCAAGAGCAGAGGCAAAATTTAGTTCACATACTTTAATGCTAGCACCTAATTTCTGTGTAATTTAATTAGTTAAAGTGATGTAATAATTAGTAGAGTAGATTGGCTTATTATTTATTTTGCCAGTAATAATTAGTCTAATTAGATTATTAGATTAGTTAGCTAGCTTAGCTTATTCATTCTAACCTCCATCGGTAGGGCAAATGCTTGTAATATGTGTGCATGTGTGTGTGAATGTCTTCCAACCCCACGCCTTTTCTCCCTTTTATTTACCAAATTTTTTGATGGTTACTTTTAGCATGTTTCAATTAGCATATTCTATGTTTGCATGCATGCATCAT